>JALPQD010000208.1:3239520-3435698 GCA_023101885.1 Typhlomys cinereus | reverse complement strand
ATGGTGTGAGAGGTTCAAGGGAAAAAAAGTCACTTTTAAGGAATATCTATTAAATAACAAATGACTTCTCAATGGAAACAGAGAAAAGCAAGAAGAGTTTGAGAGACATACTTCAAGTATTGAATGAGCAAAATGTCAACCCAGGCTGATTTACCCTGCAAAACTATCAGTCATGATCGAGGAAGAAAGAAAAATCTTCCAGCACAAAGACAACTTGAAGGGATACATGTCCACCAAACCAGGCCTTCAAAAAATGCTAGAAATGATATTCAAGCTAGAAGAAAAAAACAGGCATATCCCGGAGAACAGAAGGGAGGTATAATACTACCAAAACCTAAAAGCAAAACAATAAACTTACAAAAGCCACTAAACATAATAAAGGTCCAGAATTAAAAACAGTTTCTCCATTATAACATTAAATGTTAATGGAATTAACTCACCAATCAAGAGACATAGATTACAAACATGGATTAAAAATCACAATCCATCAATCTGCTGCCTGAAAGGCTGGTCAAGAATTCTGCAAACTAATGGAATCAGACAACAGGCAGGGGTAGCCATTATGCTATCAGACAATGTGGACTTCAAACCAAAAAAAATCATAAGAGACACAGATGGATACTACATTTTAACCACAGGTACAATTCACCAGGAGGACTTCACAATACTGAACATATACTCACCCAATATAGCCCCCCGGCATTCATTAAGCAAACCCTTCAATATCTAAAGCAAGAAATCAATCCCAAAATGATAATTCTTGGGGATTTCAGCACCGCCCTCTCAACATGGGATAGATCAACAGGTCAAAAGCTTAACAGAGACACTTTGGAGCTTAATCAAACCCTTAGTGAAATGGACCTTACAGATCTCTATCGAACTTTCACCCACGTACAAAGAATACACATTTCTCACAGCACACGGAACTTTCTCCAAAATAGATCACATATTGGGCCACAAAACAAATCTCCACATATACAAATTTGAAATTTTAGCCTGTACCTTATCAGACCACCATGCCCTAAAGCTTGACACCACAACACAACAAGCAACAGAAAATACACTAACTCCTGGAAACTTAACAGAGATGCTGAATGAAATTGATTTAGGAAGAAATTACAAAGGAAATCAAGATTTCCTGAAAGTGAACGATAATGAAAATACAACTTACCAAAATCACTGGGACAAAATGAAAGCTGTCAAGAGGTAAGTTCATAGCTTTTAATGTCTACAATCAAAAAAATGGAAACATCAAAGTAAATAAATTAACAATGCAGCTAAAAGCTTTAGAGACACTAGAGCCTCTGATCCCAAAAACAGTGGAAGGGAGGACATTAGCAAAATAAGGGGAGAAATATCCGAAATCAAGATTAGGAAATTGATACAGAAAATCAACCAGTCAAAAAGGTGGTTTTTTGAAAAAATCAATAAAATTGATACACCCCTAGCTAAATTAACCAAAAGCAAGAGAGAGAAAGCCCAAATTGACAAAATTAGAAATGAAAATGGAGGTATCACTACTGATACTCAAGAAATCCAGAGAATTATAGCATCATAGTTCAAAAACTCTGAAATTTCTCAACACAAAAGAAATGGATAAATTCCTAAGTAAGCACAACTTATGTAAATTGAATCAGGAAGTTGTGAATTATTTAAATAGTCCTATAACATATGAGGAAATCGAGGAAGTAATCTTAAATCTTCCCACCAAAAAATGTCCGGGAACAGATGGATTCAGCACAGAGTTCTACCAGACATTAAAGAGCTAATGACACCAATACTCCTTAAACTGTTCCATCAAATAGCAAAGGAAGGAACACTACCAAATTCCTTCTATGAAGCTAATATCGTCTTATCCCAAAACCTAATAAAGATACACTTAGAAAACTATAAGCCATTCTCTCTGATGAACACAGATACAAAGATTCTAAACAGTCTTAGCAATCGGATTAAAAAACATATCAAAAAGATCATCCACGGGGATCAAGTAGGCTTTATCCCAGGCACACAAGATTGGTTCAACATACACAAATCAATAAATGTAATTCACCATATAAAGCAGTCCAAATTCAAGACCACATGATACTCTCGATAGATGCAGAAAAAGCTTTTGACAAGATTCAACAGCTCTTTATGATCAAAACCCTAGAGAAGGTTGGAATGGAAGGAACCTTTATCAATATACTAAAAGCTGTATACAACAAGCCAACGGCAAGGATTATACTCAATGGGGAAAAATTTGAAGCACTCTCACTTCAATCAGGAACTAGACAGAAGGCTGTCCACTCTCACCATTTCTATTCAATATTGTACTTGAAGTCTTAGCTGAAGCCACAAGACAAGAAAGGGACATAAGAGGCCCTTCCCATCCACTCCACTGCCCGGGATGCGTGCGCGATTGGTCCAGCCGGGCCTCACCTTGGTCGACCCGGGTAAGATCAGTCCCTGCCCGCCCCCAGAGCTCCAGGCCGCCCCAGTGGACCCAGCTCCTCCCGCCATCCAGCCGGAGCCCCGCGCAGGGGCTGGGAGGAGGAGAGGGCACCCCCTCTCCGCCCGGCCCTACCCTCGGGCGGCCCAGGTTTAAATAGCGCCCCGCCCATGCCCCATCCCCCCTTCCCCTCCACTCCGCCACCCGGGACTCGCTCCCGGTCCAGCCGGGCCTCAAGGCGCCATGAACCAGGTAAGCTCGGTTCCCGCCCGCCCCCCAGAGACCCAGGCCGCCCGAGTGGACCCAGCTCCTCCCGCCATCCAGCCCGGAGCCATGCGCTCAGGGCCTGGGAGGAGGAGAGGGCACCTCCTCTGTGCCCGGCCCGCCCTCGGGGGGGCCCGGGTTTAAATAGCGCCCTGCCCATGCCCCTTCCCCCCTTCCCCTCCACTCCTCCACCCGGGATGCTCTGTCCAGCCAGGCCTCACCTCGCTGCAACACAGGTAAGATCTGTCACGCCCATCCCCAGAGCCCCAGGCCAAATAATTCAGTTTAGTGAAAAACGCACAGAAATTAAAAGATCTTAAGAGTTAAACGGACAATGCCAAAGTCTAAGTGCAAATCCATGAGACACAACACTCAAGTAAACAAATCTCCCACTGAAGGAATTAATCCCATAATGTTAGACTCCAACCAGAACAAACCCATGGAAAATGGCCAAGACAGCCTGACCCAGGATAATGACCTTCAAAATATGATCATTACCAGTTCAATACTATGAAAGAGGAAATCAGGGAGGAATTAAATAATCGAATCAACCGCTTTGAGGAGGAACACAACAGACACATGGAGGAGTTGAGAAAAACAGTGCAAGAATCAAAAACTGGCATAGAGCAGTTAAAACAGACTCAAGCAGAGTTTAAAACTAAGCTAAAAGACAAGTTATCTTCAACCCAGAACTCCACAGAGAGTTCTTATCAGCAGAACTAACGAAGCAGAAAACAGAATTTCAGATCTTGAAGATAAAGTGGGAGTATTAACTAGCTCAATGGAAGAGATTGTTAAAGCCAAAAAGATGCTTGAGAGAAATATCCAGGAGATATGGGACACCCTGAAGAAGCCCAACATGCGTATTCATGGAATACCAGAGCAAGAATCTCAAAATACCACCCCTGAGGAAATTTTCCAAATGATCATCAAGGAAAACTTTCCTCATCTAAAAAAAGAGAGATCCATCCATACACAAGAGGCATTCTGCACCCCAAACAAATATGACCAAAACAAAAGCTCGCCACGGCAAATAATAGTCAAAACACTCCACATTCAAGATAAAGAACTGGTGCTGAGAGCTTCAAGGGAGAAAAAACAAGTCACTTTTAAAGGTAAACCTATTAAAATAACAATGACTTCTCAATGGAAACAGTAAAAGCAAGAAGAGCTTGGAGAGACATACTTCAAGTATTGAATGAGCAAAAATGTCAACCCAGGCTGATTTACTCTGAAAAACTACCCGTCATGATCGAGGGAGAAAGAAAAATCTTCCAGCACAAACACAACTTGAAGGGATACATGTCCACCAAACCAGGCCTTCAAAAAATGCTAGAAATGGTACTCAAGCGTGAAGAAAAAAACAGGCATATCCAGGAGAGCAGAAGGCAAGTATAACACCATTAAAAGCAAAGCAATATACTTATAAAAACTACTAAACATAATAAATGTCTGGAATCAAAAATAGTTTCACCATTATAACACTAAATGTTAATGGAATTAACTCACCGATCAAGAGACACAGATTACAAACTTGGATTAAAAATCATAATCCATCAATCTGCTGCCTGCAGGAAAGCCATCTCACCACAAAAGATAGGCATGCCCTAAAAATAAAAGGCTGGTCAACAATTCTACAAGCTAATGGAAGCAGAAAACAGGTAGGGGTAGCCATTATGATATCAGACAAAGTGGACTTCAAACCAAAGAAAATCATAAGAGACACAGATGGATACTATATTTTAGTCACAGGTACAATTCACGAGGAAGACTTCACAATACTGAACATATATGCACCCAATACGGGCCCCTCCACATTCATTAAGAAAACCCTACAGCGTCTACAGCAAGAAATCAACCCCCAAACGATAATTCTTGGGGACTTCAACACCGCCCTCTCAACATGGGATAGATCAACAGGTCAAAAGCTTAATAGAGACACTTTGGACCTTAATCAAACCCTGAAAGAAATGGACCTTACAGATCTCTATCGAACTTTTCACCCACGTACCAAAGAATACACATTTTTCTCAGCAGCACACGGAACTTTCTCCAAAATAGATCACATACTGGGCCACAAAACAAATCTACACATATACAAAAAAGTTGAAATTCTAACCTGTGACCTGTCAGACCACCATGGCCTAAAGCTGGACATCCACAACACAATAAACAACAGAAAATACACTAACTCCTGGAAACTTAACAATATGATGCTGAATGAGAACTGGATTCAGGAAGAAATTAAAAAGGAAATTCAAGATTTCCTGAAAGTGAATGATAATGAAAATACAACTTACCAAAATCTCTTGGACACAATGAAAGCTGTTCTAAGACGTAAGTTCATAGCTCTTAATGCCTACATCAAAAAAATGGAAACATCAGAAATAAACAACTTAACAATGCAGCTTAAAGCTTTAGAGAAACTAGAGCAATCTGATCCAAAAGTAATAGAAGAGAGGAGATTAGCAAACTAAGGGGAGAAATACCTGAAATCGAGATTAAGAAAACGGTAGAAAAAATCAACCAGTCAAAAAGCTGGTTCTTTGAAAAAATCAATAAGATTGATACACCCCTAGCTAAATTAACCAAAAGCAGGAGAGAGAAAACCCAAATTAACGAAATTAGAAATGAACATGGAGTTATCACTACTGATACCCAAGAAATCCAGAGAATTATAACATCATATTTCAAAAACTTATACTCTGTGAAGTTTGACAACACAAAAGAGATGGATGAATTTCTAAGTAAACACAACTTACCTAAATTGAATCAGGAAGTTGTGAATTATTTAAATAGTCCTATAACATATAAGGAAATTGAAGAAATAATCTCAAATCTTCCCACCAAAAAATGTCCTGGACCAGATGGATTCAGCACAGAGTTCTACCAGACATTTAAGGAGTTAATAACACCAATACTCCTTAAACTGTTCCATCAAATAGCAAAGGAAGGAACACTACCAAATTCCTTCTATGAAGCTAATATCATCTTAATCCCAAAACCTAATAAAGATTCACTTAAAAAAGAAAACTATAGGCCGATCTCTCTGATGAACACAGACGCAAAAATTCTCAACAAAGTCTTAGCGAATCGGATTCAAAAGCATATTAAAAAGATCATTCATGGGGACCAAGTAGGCTTCATCCCCGGCACACAAGGTTGGTTCATCATACGCAAATCAATAAATGTAATTCATCATGTAAACCAGTCCAAAGTCCAAGACCACATGATACTCTCGATAGATGCAGAAAAAGCTTTTGACAAGATCCAACAACCTTTTATGATCAAAACGCTGGAGAGAGTAGGAATGGAAGGAACCTTTATCAATATAATAAAAGCTGTATACAACAAGCCCACAGCAAAGATTATGCTCAATGGGGAACAATGGGAAGCATTTCCACTTCGATCAGGAACTAGACAAGGCTGTCCACTCTCACCACTTCTATTCAATATTGTACTTGAAGTCTTAGCTGAAGCCATAAGACAAGAAAGGGATATAAGAGGGATTCAAATCGGCAAGGAAGAAGTCAAAGTATCCCTATCTGCAGATGACATGATCTTATACCTGAGTGATCCCAAAAACTCCACCAGGAAGCTTCTGGAAGTAATTGAGAAGTTCAGCAGGGTGGCAGGATACAAAATAAATGTGCAAAAATCAGAGGCCTTCCTATATGCCCAAAATGAAAGAAGTGAAAAAGCCTTAGAGAAACAATCCCATTTACTATAGCCCCTAAAAAAATGAAATACCTTGGTATAAACCTAACCAAGGAGGTAAAAGACCTTTACAATGAAAACTTTAAAACCCTAAAGAAAGAAATAGCAGAAGACACCAGAAGGTGGAAAGACCTCTTGTGTTCCTGGATGGGCAGAATCAACATCATAAAAATGACCATCCTACCAAAGGCAATATACAGATTCAATGCTATACCAATCAAAATCCCAAAGCAATTCTTTAAAGAAGTTGACCAAACAATCTCAAAGTTCATATAGAGGCACAAAAGACCCAGGATAGCAAGGACAATCCTGAGTAACAAAAATACTGCTGGAGGTATTACCATACCAAATCTAAGTCTATACTACAAATCCATAGTTATAAAGACAGCCTGGTACTGGCTCCAAAATAGACACACAGATCAATGGATAAGGATTGAAGACCCAGATATAAGCCCACAAAGTTACAGCCATTTGGTCTTTGACAAAGGGGCCCAAAGAATCCAATGGAAAAAGAACAGCATCTTCAACAAATGGTGCTGGCAAAACTGGATCTCCACATGCAGAGATTAAAGATGGACCGGTACTTGTCACCATGTACAAGACTTAATTCCAAATGGATCAAGGACCTTGATATCAGGCCAGAGACTATAAAAACCATAGTTGAAAGGATAGGGAACTTCCTCGAGCTGATTGGGCTAGGCCAATATTTCCTAAACAGACATCCAATGACACAGTCACTGCTACCAACTCTCAACAGTTGCGATCTTGTGAAATTAAAGTGCTTCTGTTCAGATAAAGAGATTGTAACATGAGCTCAAAGGCAACCCACAGAATGGGAGAAAATCTTCACGAACCACACATCTGATAGAACTCTGCTGTCCAGAGTGCACAAAGAACTTAGAAAACTAAACACCAAGGAAACCAATGGCCCAATTAAAAAATGGGCCCTGGAACTTAAAAGAAACTTTACCAGGGATGAAATTAAAATGTCTAACAAATATCTTAAAAAATGCTCCACTTCCTTAGCCATCAGGGAAATGCAAATCAAAACTTCCCTGAGATATCATCTCACCCCAGTCAGGATGGCAAAAATCCACAATACAAACAACAACAAATGTTGGAGAGGATGTGGAGAGAGGGGAACTCTCCTACATTGCTGGTGGGAATGCAGGCTCATACAGCCACTCTGGCGAGCCGTCTGGAGATTCTTAACGAAATTAAAGATTGAAATGCCATATGACCCTGCTATTCCACTTTTGGGAATAACCCCCCATGCAGCAGAAGTTCACCTCGATAGCACAAGCACGACCATGTTCATAGCAGCACTGTTTACAATAGCAAAGTCATGGAATCAACCGAAATGTCCAACAGTTGACGAGTGGATAAGGAAACGGTGGTATATCTATACAATGAAGTACTACTCAGCCATCAAAAATGATGAAATACTGGAATTTGCCGGGAAATGGATGTCATTAGAAACAATTATATTAAGTGAAGTATCCCAGACCCAGAAAATTAAGCGCCGTATGTACTCCCTAATAGGTGGCTCCTAGTACCAAACCCACCCAGCCCACCTAGAAACAGTAATTGCAAGGATTATGAACAGGAGGGATGGGGTAGGAGGGCCACACCAGAAACAAGGAGAGAACGGACCATGTTATAGCAGAGAAAATAGGCCTCCATCAAGAACTCAAATAAGTAATGAGACATATGATTAAGTTCACAGACTTTTGTTCCTGATCATTTACTACTGAGGGGGTATGATCTCATCAGAAGAGGAGGGCATAGTCTGGCAGATAAAAAGTAACCGTTGTGCAAATTGGTGATAGACCCCTCCCTCACTGTGGTTTCCCTCTTTTATTACATCTACCTTTGAATGTGCTTTTATCACAAGACTCTAGTTTAACAGCTTTTTGTCTCTGGCCAGGGGGTAACATACAATGCCCACCAGGATGGAGTGAAGGGCATTGCAGGAGCAGCAAAACTGCAAAAGAAAATCAAAAAACCACAATCTAGAACTTCAGAGACTCTATATCAACGACCTAGAACTAGGCCAGCTTAATCTCTCCCCATCCTGAAGCTCAGGGAAATTTGCAGAAGAGGGGGCGGTAAGAGTGTAAGAGCAAAAGGATCGGAGGAGCAATGATATGTAAGATACTCCATACAAGTTAGGGCTGAAGCAATCATAATTGGACTTTACATGCCCTGCGCATTGTCCAACACTCTATTGACCCCACAAAGTCCAGAATCTGCTAAAGGCACCAAGATGTTTGGAGGCAAGGGATTGGCAGACACAGCAATGTTCCTATACCTAAGGGGAACACGGGAAAGCGTTTAGGGAAAGGCCACTGGGTCCTTGTACGTCATCGGAGAGGAGGGCCCAGAGGAAAATCAGGCATGCACAAGAAAGGACTCTCTGGGAATTGTGGCGGGAGGCACTGGGGGATGGGAAGGGAGGGGGGTGAGGAGGAGGAGTAGGGGGTACGGGGGGGAGGAGGAGGGAGGGAGGGAACTGGTGTACCCATTAAGTTTGTATGAGCTGAAATAATAATAATAAATGTATTATAAAAAAAAGAAAGGGACATAAGAGGGATTCAAATTGGCAAGGAAGAAGTCAAGTTATCTCTATTTGCAGATGACATGATCCTATACCTGAGAGATAACAAAAACTCCACCAGGAAGCTCCTGGACCTAATACAGAAGTTCAGCAGGGTGGCAGGACACAAAATAAATGTACAAAAATCAGTGGCCTTCGTATATGCCCAGAATGAAATAAGCAAAAAAGCCATGAGAGAAACAATCCCATTTACTACAGCCCCTAAAAAAATGAAATACCTTGGTATAAACCTAACCAAGGAAGTAAGAGACCTTTATAATGAAAACTTTAAAACTCTGAAGAAAGAAATTGCAGAAGATACCAGAAGGTGGAAAGACCTCCCATGTTACTGGATTGGCAGAATCAACATCGTAAAAATGATCCTCCTACCGAAGGCAATATACGGATTCAATGCTATATCAATTAAAATCCCAAAGCAATTCTTTTTTTATTATTATTTTCACTGATACAGACTTAACCGGTACACCCATCCCCTCCCTCCCTCTGACCCCCCAACACCCTGTGCACCCTCCCCTCCCACTCACTCCGCATCCCCCAATGCCTCCCCCTCCCTGGAGCATCCTTAAATGTGCATGTGCAACTCTCCTCTGGGTCCTACTCTCCGATGAGGTGCAAGGACCCAGTGGCATTTCGTAGAACCCTTTACTGTGTCCCACTTAAGCATAGGAGCACTACTGTGGCTGACAATCCCTTGCCTCCAGGATCCTAGTGGCTTTAGGAAATTCTAGACGTTGTGGGGTCAATAGTGTGTTGGATATTGTGCAGGGCATGCAAAGTCCAATTATGATTGCTTCAGCCCTAACTTGTGTGGAGTATCTTGCATGTCATTGCTCCTCCCATCCTTGTGCTCTTACAATTTTACCGTCCCCTCTTCCTCAAATTTCCCTGAGCCAAAGCAATTCCTTAAAGAAGTTGACCAAACAATATCAAAATTCATATGGAGGTACAAAAGGCCCAGGATAGCAAAGATAATCCTGAGTAACAAAAACATGGCTGGAGGTATCACCGTACCAAACCTTAGTCTATACTATAAATTCTTGTTGTGAAAACAGCCTGGTATTGGCTCCAAAATAGACACACAAATCAATGGATAAGGGTCGATGTCCCAGATATAAGCCCACACAACTAAAACCATTTGATCTTTGACAAAGGTTTCCAAAAAATCCAATGGAAAAGGAACAGCATCTTCAACAAATGGTGCTGGCAAAATTGGATCTCCACATGCAGAAGATTAAAACTGGACCCGTACTTGTCATCATGTACAAGAATTAATTCCAAGTGGATCAAGGACCTCAATATAAGGCCAGAGACCATAAAAAACATAGTTGAAAGGGTAGGGAACTCCCTCGAGCTATTTGGCCTAGGCCAACAGTTCCTAAATGGACATCCAATATCACAGTCACTACAACCAATTCTGAACAGTTGGGACCTTATGAAATTAAAGAGCTTCTGTTCAGATAAAGAGATTGTAACATGAGCTCAAAGGCAACCCACAGAATGGGAGAAAATCTTAACGAACCACACATCTGATAGAGTTCTATTATCTAGAGTGCACAAAGAACTTAGAAAACTAAACACTAAGGAACAAATGGCCCAATTAAAAAATGGGCCCTAGAACTTAAAAGAAACATTACCAGGGATGAAATTAAAATGTCTAACAAATATCTTAAAAAATGCTCCACATCCTTAGCCATCAGGGAAATGCAAATCAAAACTTCCCTGAGATATCATCTCACCCTGGTCAGGATGGCAAAAGTCCACAATACAAACAACACCAAGTGCTGGAGAGGATGTGGAGAGAGGGGGACTCTCCTATATTGCTGGTGGGAATGCAGGCTCATACAGCCACTCTGGCAAGGCATCTGGAGATTCTTAAAGAAATTAAAGATTGAAATGCCATATGACCCTGCTATTCCACTTTTGGGAATAACCCCCCATACAGCAAAAATTCACCTTGATAGCACAAGCATGACTATGTTCATAGCAGCACTGTTTACAATAGCAAAGTCATGGAATCAACTCAAATGTCCAACAGTTGATGAGTGGATAAGGAAAAAGTGGTACATCTATACAATGGAACACTGCTCAGCCATCAAAAATGATGAATTAATGGAATTTGCCAGGAAATGGATGGAATTAGAAACAATTATATTGAGAGAAGTTTCCCAGACCTAGGAAATTAAGTGCCATATGTACTCCCTAATAGCTGGCTCCTAGTACCAAAAACACTTAGAGACACTGAAAGACAAATCTCTGTAATAAGTACAGTAATTTCTAAGATTATGAACAGGAGGGATGGGGAAGGAGGGCCACACCAGACAAGGAGATAGGGGACCATGTTACCGCAGAGGAAATAGGCCACCGTCAAGGACTGCAAGTAAGTAATATGACATCTGGTTGAGTTCACAGAGTTTCCTTCCTGATCATTTACAACTGATGGGGTATGATCTTACCAGAAGAAGAGGGTGTATAGTCTGGCAGATAGAAAGTAACCATTTCGCAGATGGGTGATTGACACCTCTCTCGCCGTGGTTTCCTGCTTTTATTACATTTACCTTTGAATACACTCTTATAACAAGACTCTAGTTTAACAGCTTTTTATCTCTGGCCAAGGAGTGACGTCCAATACCCATTAGGGAGGAGCCAAGGGCATTGCAGGAGCAGCAAAACTGAAAAAAAATCAACAAACCATAATCCAGAACATCAGAGACTCTATATCAATCACCTGGAACTAGGTCAGCCTAATCTCTCTCCATCCTAAAGCTCAGGGAAATTTGCAGAAGAGGGGGCGGTAAGATTGTAAGAGCACAAGGATGGGAGGAGCAATGATATGCAAGATACTTCACACAAGTTAGGGCCAAAGCATTCATATTTGGACTTTACATACCCTGCACAATGTCCAACACACTGTTGACCTCACAAAGTCTAGCATTTGGTAAAAGCACTAGGATCCTGGGAGACAAGAGATCGACAGCCACCATAGTGTTCCTATGCTTAACAGGAACACAGGATAGGGTTCTGGGAAATGCCACTGGGTCCTTGAACCTAATTGGAGAGGAGGACCCAGAGGAGAGTTTGGCATGCACATTAAAGGATGCTCCAGGGATGTGAGGGGAGGCACTGGGGGATGGGGAAGAAAGGGGGAGGGAAGGGGGCACAGGAGGAAAGGGGGTTGGAGGGAGGGGGGTACCGGTGTACCTGTTAAGTTTGTATGAGTGGAAAAAAAAGTTAAAAAAAATGGGCCTTGGAATTTAAAAGAAACTTTACCAGGAACGAAATTAAAATGTCTAACAAATATCTTAAAAAATGCTCCACATCCTTAGCCATCAGAGAAATGCAAATCAAAACTTCCCTGAGATATCATCTCACCCCAGTCAGGATGGCAAAAATCCAAGTGCTGGAGAGGATTTGGAGAGAGGGGAACTCTCCTACATTGCTGGTGGGAATGCAGGATCATATAAGCACTCTGGCGAGCCGTCTGGCAAATCTTAAAGAAATTAAAGATTGAAATGCCATATGACCCTGCTATACCACTTTTGGGAATAACCCTCCATAAAGCAAATATTCACCTCTATAGCGCAAGCACAACCATATTCATAGCAGCACTGTTTGCAATAGCATAGTCATGGAATCAGCCCAAATGTCCAACAGTAGATGAGTGAATAAGG
This sequence comes from Typhlomys cinereus, assembly GCA_023101885.1. NCBI lineage: Eukaryota > Metazoa > Chordata > Mammalia > Rodentia > Platacanthomyidae > Typhlomys > Typhlomys cinereus. Next base: position 3,423,004 of record JALPQD010000208.1, on the reverse strand, counting down.
AAAATGTGGTAAATTTATACAATGAAATACTCCTCAGCCATCAAAAACAATGAATTAATGCAATTTGCAGGGAAATGGATGGAATTAGAAACAATTATATTGAGACACGGAAAATTAAGCCCTGTATACTCCCTAATAGATGGATCCTAGTACCAAACGCACTTAGAGACACTCAAAGAAAAATCTCTCTAATACCTACAGTAATTGTAAACAGCAGGGATGGGGAGGGAGGGCCCCACCAGAAACAAGGAGAGAGGGGACCATGTTACAGCAGAGAAAATAGGCCACCATCAAGAACTGCAAGTTTCTTTCTCTGGCCAGGGGGTGACATCCAATACCCATCAGGATGGAGCCAAGGGCATTGCTTGAGTAGCAAAACCGAAAAAAGATAAAAAAAAAACCATAATTCAGAACATTAGAGACTCTATATCAACCACCTGGAACTGGGCCAGCCTAATCTCTCCCCATATTGAAGCTCAGGGAAATTTGTGGAAGAGGGGGCTGTAAGATTGTAAGAGCACAAGGATGGGAATAGTAATGATATGCAAGATACTCCATACAAGTTAGGGCCAAAGCAATCATAATAGGACTTTGCATGACCTGCACTATGTCCAACACATTATTGATCCCACAAAGTCTAGGATGGACTAAAGGCACTAGGATCCTTGGAGGCTAGTGACTGACAGTCACAATAGTGTTCCTAAGCTTAAGGGGAACACAGGAAAGGGTTCTGGGAAATGCCGCTGGGTCCTTGCACTTCATTGGAGATGAGGACCCAGAGTTTGGCATGCACATTAAAGGATGATCCGGGGATTGGGAGGAGGAGGCACTGGGAGATGGAAAGGGAGAGGAGAGGGGAGGGGGGAGCAAGGGTGTCGGGGAGAGGTGGAGGAAGGGAGGGGACCGGTGTACCTGTTAAGTTTGTATGAGTGGAAATAATAATAAAAAAAGAAAATTTTCAGGTAAAAAGAAAATGCTATGAGAACAACAATGAAATTGACATAAAGAAATAGTATTCTGAAGAATAGGATAATAAAATCAAGCAATATATATCCTTTCTTCTTTATCTGATAAGTAACAATTTGTTCAAAAGCACAATGTGAATAAAATATTATATGGCTACATATTATAGAGAAGTGAAATGATTGATGGTAATGTTGAAAAGAGTAGAGAAAACGAATGTGCATGTACTGAGCATCTTTCCAATGATGCATATGATGATGCTTTGCTTTTTATCTTAAAAATATGTATCAAACGTGTTTAATCTGTAATTTATGATGGAAGTTTAGAACGATAGGTGTGTGTGTGTGTGTGTGTGTGTGTGTGTGTGTGTGTGTAAAGAAAAATTCATAAGGCCCTACTGGAGAAGACACACAAGATTCAAAACAAACAAAATTCCACCAATATTTAACTACATGTAGTCTAACATTAAATCAACTTTAAAAATACAGTGATGGATTAAATGTTAAGCCACAGCATATATTGTCGTAAAGTTAAAAGTTGCAAAGTACAGCCATATTAACCTTACACATTTATAAAAGAATAAGCAAGAATAAGTTGTATGCAATGCTGTTTTCCCGCTCTGACATGGCCATTGTGCTTGTGAACTCTCAGCAGCCATGATGCAGGTCAGCACAAAACTTGCACAAGTTTGGATCTCTCAACATTCTGTTATGGAGGGGCAGGAAATCATGAGACAACATGCTTGTCAGGGGAGCAGTTCTCACAAGGCTCCACCATGCCCTGAGCTATCAACGGGCAACTAATAGTTGGGGGGCAGGAGGAGACACTTTTCTTCAATTATGTAGCTGTTACTAAGTTTCCTGGGCTCACATAATATCCTCCACTCATGATCGCCTAAGCCACTCTAATTGAACTCTTTGGATCACAAAAGCAAATACATGTTAAGTATAATGGGGAACTTGTTAGGAAAATGAGAAGTCAGTTGGATTGAGAGGCAGACAAAAGAGGGTAATGGTAGTGAATGTTTTCAAAATAGATTACATTCATTTGTAAAATGGCATAATGAGCCCATTGTTACACACAGTTGTATGACAACATAAAATATTTTGATTGGCACTATTTTGTCAGTGGCATTGAAAATTAAGAGTAGGGCAGTCATATTTGACTGGAGAGTCATGGCCAAGGGCTTTTTACACTCCAGTGAGAAAAATGCAGGATCAGCACATGCTCTGGAGATGGAATATAAAGTGTGACTCCTATGTGTGAACCTGAGATTCTTTGCAAACATTCCAAAAGGAATACCTCAAGAAGGAGACCACTGTTGCCTAGCTAAGTGACAATGTAGGATCTGAGAACACCGCTGATACCTTTGTGATTCTGTCTGAAACCCCTGACCAGTGCACGAAAAGTGGAGGGCCAGGGGAAATGCAAGCAAACAGCATCTCTGGATAGGACAGTGCTGCTGTACCCAGGTACTGACTACATCTGTATCTACTTTCTCAAGACTGGCAGAAGATTTCCCCTGTTAACATTTCATCATGGATGGGTGAAAATCTCAAGAAACACAACATCTTCCTATAAGACATTTGAGGACTAATGCCATTTGAGGGAGGAAGGGAAGCAGCTTTCTTCAATGGTATATCCACTGATGTATCGTCCACGTTACAAGTACTAGGGACATGCCAGTACAGGGAACCTAGATGAACTCAGTGGGCCATACATAAAAAAAACTCATGCAAGTAGAAAGGAGACTGGTTAGTAAGTAGATGGAGTACATCGGGAAAATGAAGAGGGATAGGATCAGGTACTAAAAGGTAAAACAATATAAATTCATAATGTATCATATATGATGAAACTGTCAAAAAATAAAAATTTAAGACAAAGAAAGTGGCCTTACCAGAATCTATGTGGAAACCATTTATGCTGCTTCCAACAGAGACAGTCAGACTATGGTGAAGCAAACATTTCTAGCCAAAACGGAAACAAATCACATATGTACCTTGTACTTAGAAACCCAGTAAAGGAAATATGACTAGCTAATACAATTTCTACAGCATGCAGAAATTACCCAAAGCAACATTCCATTCTGAAGACTCATAAAACCCTAAGGAAGGGCTTACACATATTAGCAATTGGGTCAAATGAGCAGAACAATACAAAGTCTAATTTGATATATCCTCCCTGAGACACTGCATTTTGACAAACTTGATTTTACAGATTCATCTCACCTCCCCAATGCAGTTCATTACATGAATCATCACAAAGAAGCAAGAGGTTCAAACTCCCTTCTACCAAGAAAGAAATTCCCACACATGCTACATATCACTGAACCCCCAAAGTCTAGCATGGATCACACGCACTATGATCCTTAGAGGCAATGGATTAACAGCCACAATAGTGTTCCTATAGTAAAGGGGAACACAAGAAAGAGCTCTAGGCCATGCTACTGAATCCTTACACCTCATCAGAGAGAAGGAGCCAGAGAGAAGTTTTACCTTCACACTAACGGATGCTCCAGGAATGGGGGGGAGGGGACACTGGGAGAAAAGGAGGGAGGGGGGATAGAAAGGGAAAAAGGGGGGAGGGAACAAGGGGGTCCAGGAAGAGGTGGAGGGAGGGAGGGGAATTGGGTACTTATCAACTTTGTATGAGTGGAAGAAATAAAAAAAATTAAAAAATTCTTTGTAACTTTTATCTTTTGATTTTATTTCACTCCCCTTTTATAGAATCTTCAGTCTTACATGAATATCTCTAAGTGGTCTCGTTTTAGTTTTTATATTGCTTGACGAAGGTTTATAGCATTTCTTTATGTCTTTGTACCTGTTCTATTAGGATATTTTGCTTTTCACCCTACATATACTCCACAGGCTCTATCATTCCTACTTCATTTCTTCTCTTTCTCATCCTCATTCCCTCCCCCCTTTTTACTTCTTAAATGTTGCTTGTCATAGCTTTAGCAATCTTTAAGTTGCATAAATCCTAATAAATACTTAGCCAGTTTCTCTTTGATTCCTAACTTCAGTGATTTAGGTCCCTTATATATCATAGTCTCTTTTGTTACATTTGATAAATATGATCTTTAATTCCATATATGCATTATGGAATACATGATTACTCTCACTCTTTATCTTCCTTTATGTCCTTCACACTCCAGTCAAAAACCATTCCTACTTTCTCATAAATTCCTTTGCAATAGTCCTATCTTCTGATTTTATAACCAACTAGGCTTAAGCAGGGCCATCTATGCAAAAATGGGGTTGTTTGCTTTTCCCAATAATTATTGAGCTACAGAGATAAATTTTGTTAACAATTTCAATATTTCTGATACTTTTAATTTGATTTGGAAATTAATACCTTACTCTTAAAGTGGGGTTGGGCATCACACTGAGCCAGTCCGCCTGGAAGGAACAACTCCTGAACCTACTGAAACCTAATCCCACTTAAACCCTGTAAATCATTCCACAACTGCTGTGGGAAAAAACTCAGCTAATGAAATGAATCCACACATGCAAATCTTACTGCGGAAATATAAGAAACACAAATACCAAGGTAAAAGGAGAACTCTACAAAAGATGAATTTCATAGCATTGGATTCCAGTGAAATATATGAAACACCAAAGAACACAAAAGAATAACAAAAAAAGTATTCAATAAAATCAAATCATAGACACATAAACATCTAATTCTTAGAGGATAAAAATAAACCACTGAATCGAATTAAATAGGATAATACAGGACTCAAAATAGAAATGCAATAAGACAGAACACTGAAAAATCAAACTGAAGTTTTAGAAACAATTCTTATTAAAAAAATAACTCCAGACAGCTTAACTACACAATAGATGAAGTGGAAGATAGACTATCATGGGGGGGGGAGACAAAACAGATGAATTAGAAAACACAGACACTGAAAATAATAGAAAGTATCAGCAGAACATATGTGGGACGCCATGAAAATACCAAATATATGAGCCATAGAAAAAGAAGAAGGACAATCTCAGTCTAAATGCACAATTATTACACTCAATAAAACCACAGCAGAAAGCGTCACAACTCAAGGAAATGAGATGGCCATCCAAATTCAGGAGACATTGAGAATGCCACAAATATAAGACTAGAAAAGACTGCCACATAATATTCTAGCTAAAACACTAAGTATAAAGAATAAAGAAAAAACACAACAAGAAAGCTGCATCTAGTCCTATTACAGCACATATCTCAGGGGAATCCTTTAAAATCCAAGACAGCATGGGATGATGCATTCCTAAGCTTATAAAAATTATAGCTGCCAATCTAGATTGCTATACAGCAAAATTGTGTATCAGGAGAAATAAAACAGTTTCTATGATAAACATAAACTAAATAAATTAATTATCACTAAGCCAATACTATAGATACTTGAAGATCATTCAGAAGAAAGACAAACACATACATAAGCTACAGGAAATAATAAATATGGGAGAACAAACATAAGCAAACAAAGAGTGTGAAAGTACCAAAAATGACAAAATCAAAAATAGCAATAGCTAATAAGCATCTATGAATAATAACTTTGACTCTTAATGGTCTCAGTACTCCAACTGAAAGCTTTAAAAACAATACTATAAAGACAAACACAGCCTGGTAGTAAAAGAATGGAAAGTAGTTGACTGGCTCCCTGGAGTGACCCCACTTACTACTGTCCTACTTCTATTCTTTTTTTAATTTTTTAAAATTATTATTATTTATTCAATGGTGCGCATGTGCGCACGGGTGTGTGTGTCTGTGTGTGTGTGTGTGTGTGTGTGTGTGTGTGTGTGTGTGTGTCGAACCACGGACGAACTCGCGAACCACCATGGACGCCTCCACCTCCTTCTACCTCGGGATTCACAGGCTCCACCCTACCAAGACCAGAAGCGCAGGCCGCCCCCGCTTCCTCCTGGCGTCTATACGTGGGATCTGGGATCCGAACTCAGGACCTTCCGCCTGCAAGGCGGAGGCTTAACCTCTGAGCCACCTTTCCAGCCCCTGTCCTACTTCTATTCTTACGTCTACTTTGAAGCCTCTTTTTAAATAAAGACCTTCTTTAAACAGTCTTTTTATCTTTGGAAAGGAGAAGACCTCAATGCCCAAATAGAATGTAACTTAATTCAATGCAGGAACAGCAAAACTGAAAACAATAACCAACTATAATTTAGAATTCCAACGACCCTAGAATATTCCCCCAGAATAACACCAGCCAAATCTCTCACCATCCTAAAGCTCAGGGAACCTTGTGGAAGATGGTGCAGCAAGACTATAAAAGCCTAAAGATGGGGAGGTCCAACTTTGGACAAGATACTCTACTAAACACTGGGAGGAGACATCCAATACCCATCAGGATGGAGTCAAGGGTGGAGGATGAACAGCAAAACTGGAACAAAAAACATAATTCAGAACATCAGAGACCCTACATTAATCACCAGGAACCAGGCCACCTAATCTCTCCCAATACTAAAGCTCAGGGAAATTTGCAGAAGGGGCCGTAAGATTGTAAGAGCCTAAAGATGAGGAAGAACTGTACGCAAAATACTCCAAACAAGTTAGAGCTGAAGTAATCATAATAGGATTTTGACCTGCGCAATGACGGGCATATCATTGACCTCCCCAAAGTTTGGCATGGATCACAGGAACTACAATCTTTAAAAGCAAGGGATTAACAGCCAAATAGTGTTCCTATACTAAAGGGGAACACAAGAAAGGCCTCTAGGCAATGCTATTGTGTCCTTACACCTCATCAGAGAAGAGGACTCAGAGGGAAGTTTGACATTCTCACTAAAGGATGCTACAGGGAGTGAGGGAGGGGGGCACTGGGAGAAAGGGAGGGAGGGCTGGAAAAGAAGGGGAAAAAGGGGGAAGGAAGCAAGGGGTCTGGGGAGAGGTGGAGGGAGGGAGGGGACTGAGGTACCTATTAAGTTTGTATGAGCCCTTTCCCCACCTGCCTGGGAGGCACACAGTCTAACCAGGACTCACAGGGACCTAGGTAATCCCCCCGCCCACTCCCAAACTCCAGGCAGCCCACTGGTCTCAGCTCCTCCCACGAGCCAGCTGGAGCAGGAGGTGCTCCAGGCCAAATAATTCATTTCAGTGAAAAACACACAGAAATTGAAAGAAGGTCGGTCTTAAGAGTTAAAACGACAATGCCCAAGTCAAAGCGCAAGTCCATGAGAAACAAAACCCAAGAAAACAAATCTCCCACTAAAGGAATTAATCCCAAAATAATAGACTCCAACCAGAACAAACCCACAGAAAATAGCCAAGAAAGTCTGACCCAGGATAACAACTTTCAAAACATGATCATTACCATGTTCAATACTATGAAAGATGAAATCCGGGAGGAATTAAATAACTGCATCAAGCACTTTGAGAGGAACACAACAGAAACTTGGAAGAGTTGAGAAAAACAGTTCAGGAGAAAAAAAAAAAAAACAGGCATAGAGCAGTTAAAACAGACTCAAGCAGAGTTTAAAACTGAACTGAAAGACAAGTTATCTTCAACCCAGAATTCAAAAGTCTTATCAGCAGAACTAATGAAGCAGAAAACAGAATTTCAGACCTTGAAGATAAAGTGGGAGTATTAACCAGCTCAATAGAAGAGGTTGTTAAAGCCAAAAAGATACTCGAGAGAAATATTCAAGAGTTATGGGACACCCTGAAGAAGCCTAACATGCGTATTCATGGAATACCAGAGCAAGAATTCCAAAATTCCACACATGAGGAAATTTTTCAAATGATCATCAAGGAAAACTTTCCTCATCTATAAAAAGAGAGGCCCATCCATATACAAGAGGCATTTCGCACCCCAAACAGATATGACCAAAATAGAAACTCGCCACAGCAAATAAAAGTTAAAACACTCCACATTCAAGATAAAGAAATGGTGCTGAGAGCATCAAGGGAAAACAAGTCACTTTTAAAGGTAAACCTACTAAAATAACAAATGACTTCTCAATGGAAACAGTAAAAGCAAGAAGAGCTTGGAGAGACATACTTCAAGTATTAAATGAGCAAAAATGTCAACCCAGGCTGATATACCTCGCAAAACTATCCGTCATGATCAACAGAGAAAGAAAAATCTTCCAGCACAAAGACAACTTGAAGGGATACATATCCACCAAACCAGGCCTTCAAAAAATGCTGGAAATGATACTCAAGCTAGAAGAAAAAAACAGGCATATCCCAGAGAACAGAAGGGAGGTATAATACTACTAAAACCTAAAAGCAAAACAATAAACTTACAAAAGCCACTAAACATAATAAAGGTCCAGAATTAAAAACAGTTTCTCCATTATAACATTAAATGTTAATGGAATTAACTCACCGAACAAGAGACACAGATTCCAAATTTGGATTAAAAATCACAATCCATCAATCTGCTGCCTGCAGGAAACCCATTTCACCACAAAAGATAGGCACATCCTAAAAATAAAAGGCAGGTCAAAAATTCTACAAGCTAATGGAAGCAGAAAACAGGCAGGGGTAGCCATTATGTTGTCGGCCAAAGTGGACTTCAAACCAAAAAAAATCATAAGAGACACAGATGGATATGACATTTTAGTCACAGGTACAATTCACCAGGAAGACTTCACAATACTAAACATGTATGCACCCAATACAGGCACACCCACATTCATTAAGCAAACCCTTCAATGTCTAAAGCAAGAAATCAATCCTAAAATGATAATTCTTGGGGATTTCAACACTGCCTTCTCAACATGGGATAGATCAACAGGTCAAAAATTTAACAGAGACACTCTGGAGTTTAATTAAACCTTACTGAAATGGACCTTACAGATCTCTATTGAACTTTTCATCCACGCACCAAAGAATACATATTTTTCTCAGCAGCACACGGAACTTTCTCCAAAATAGATCACATATTGGGCCACAAAACGAATCTACACATATACAGGAAAGTTGAAAATCTAGCCTGTACCTTATCAGACCAACACGGCCTAAAGCTTGACATCCACAACACAACAAGCAACAGAAAATACACTAACTCCTGGAACTTAACACGATGATGCTGAATGAGAATTGGATTTAGGAAGAAATTACAAAGGAAATTCAAGATTTCCTGAAAGTGAACGATAATGAAAATTCAACTTACCAAAATCTCTGGGATACAATGAAAGCTGTCGTAAGAGGTAAGTTCATAGCTCTTAATGCCTACATCAAAAAAATGGAAACATCAGAAGTAAATAAATTAACAATGGAGCTAAAAGCTTTAGAGACACTAGAGCAATCTGATCCCAAAAGGAGTAGAAGGGAGGAGATTAGCAAAATAAGGTGACAAATATCTGAATTCGAGATTAGAAAAACAATACAGAAAATCAACCAGTCAATAAACTGTTTTTTTTTTAAAAATTCAATAAGATTGATACACCCCTGATAAATTAACCAAAAGCAAGAGAGAGAAAACCCAAATTAACAAAATTAGAAATGAACATGGAGTTATCACTACTGATACCCAAGAAATCCAGAGAATTATAACATCATATTTCAAAAACTTATACTCTGTGAAGTTTGACAACACAAAAGAGATGGATGAATTTCTAAGTAAACACAACTTACCTAAATTGAATCAGAAAGTTGTGAATTATTTAAATAGTCCTATAACATATAAGGAAATTGAAGAAGTAATCTCAAATCTTCCCACCAAAAAATGTCCTGGACCAGATGGATTCAGCACAGAGTTCTACCAGACATTTAAGGAGTTAATAACACCAATACTCCTTAAACTGTTCCATCAAATAGCAAAGGAAGGAACACTACCAAATTCCTTCTATGAAGCTAATATCGTCTTAATCCCAAAACCTAATAAAGATTCACTTAAAAAAGAAAACTATAGGCCGATCTCTCTGATGAACACAGACGCAAAGATTCTCAACAAAGTCTTAGCAAATCGGATTCAAAAACGTATCAAAAAGATCATTCGCAGAGATAAAGTAGGCTTTATCCCAGGCACACAAGGTTGGTTCAACATACACAAATCAATAAATGTAATTCACCATATATGTCAGTCCAAAGCTCAAGACCACATGATACTCTCGATAGATGCAGAAAAAGCTTTTGACAGGATCCAACAGCCTTTTATGATAAAAACCCTACCGAAGGTTGGAATGGAAGGAATCTTTATCAATATAATAATAGCTGTATGCAACAAGGCAACAGCAAGGATTATACTCAATGGGGAAAAACTTGAATCACTCCTACTTCAATCAGGAAATAGACAAGGCTGTCCACTCTCACCATTTCTATTCAATATTGTACTTGAAGTCTTAGCTGAAGCCATAAAACAAGAAAGGGACATAAGTGGGATTGAAGTCGGCAAGGAAGAAATGAAGTTATCTCTCTTTGCAGATGACATGATCCTATACCTGAGTGATATCAAAAACTCCACCAGGAAGCTCCTGGAACAATACAGAAGTTCAGCAGGGTGGCAGGATACAAAATAAATGTACAAAAATCAGTGACCTTCCTACATGCCAAAAATGAAAGAAGTGAAAAAAGCCCTGAGAGAAACAATCCTATATACTATAGCCCCTAAAAAAATGAAATATCTTGGCATAAACTTAACCAAGGAAGTAAGAGACCTTTATAATGAAAACTTTAAAACCCTAAAGAAAGGAATTGCAGAAGACACCAGAAGGTGGAAAACCTCTCATGTTCCTGGATTGGCAGAATCAATATCATAAAAATGACCATCCTACCAAAGGCAATATACAGATTCAATGCTATACCAATTAAAATCACAAAGCAATTCTTTAAAGAGGTTGACCAAACAATCTGAAAATTCATATGTAAGCAAAAAAGACCCAGGATAGAAAAACAATCCTAAGTAACAAAAAAACTGCTGGAGGTATAATGACACCAAACCTTAGTCTATACTACAAATCCATAGTTGTAAAAACAGCCAGCTTTGGCTCCAAAACAGACACACAGATCAATGAATAAGGGTTGAAGACCCAGATATAGGCCCACACAACTATAGCCATTCAATCTTTGACAAAGGGGCCCAAAAAAATCAAATGGAAAAAGAACAGCATCTTCAACAAATGGTGCTGGCAAAACTGGATCTCCACATGCAGAAGATTAAAACTGGACCCGTACTTGTCACCATGTACAAGAATTAATTCTAAATGGATCACGGACCTCAATATAAGGTCAGAGACTATAAATACCATACTTGAAATGTTAAGTAACTCCCTTGAGCTGATTGGCCTAGGTCAATAGTTCCTAAACCGACATCCAATAGCACAGTCACTGCAACCAACACTCAACAGATGGGATCTTGTGAAATTAAAGAGCTTCTGTTCATATAAAGAGATTTTAACTCAAGCACAAAGGCAACCCACAGAATGGGAGAAAATCTTCACTAACCACATATCTGATAGAGCTCTATTATTCAGAATACAAAAGGACTTAGAATACTAAACATCAAGGAAACAAATAGGCCAATTAAAAAATGGGCCTTGGAACTTAAAAGAAACTTTACCGGGGACGAAATTAAAATATCTAACAAATATCTTTAAAAAATGCTCCACATCCTTAGCCATCAGGGAAATGCAAATCAAAACTTCCCTGAGATATCATCTCACCCCAGTCAGGATGGCCATAATCCACAATACAAACAACAACAAATGCTGGAGAGGATGTGGAGAGAGGGGAACTCTGCTACATTGCTGGTGGGAATGCAGGCTCATACAGTCACTCTGGCGAGCCGTCTGGAGATTCTTAAAGAAGTAAAGATTGAAATGCCATATGACCCTGCTATACCACTTTTGGGAATAACCCCCCATACAGCAAAAATTCACCTTGATAGCACAAGCACGACCATGTTCATAGCAGCACTGTTTACAATAGCAAAGTCATGGAATCAGCTCAAATGTCTAACAGTTGACAAGTGGATAAGGAAAATGTGGTATATTTATACAATGGAATACTACTCAGCCATCAAAAATGATGATTTAATGCAATTTGCTGGGAAATGGATGGAATTAGAAACAATTACATTGAGTGAAGTATTCCAGACACAGAAAATTAAGTGCCGTATGTACTCCCTAATAGGTGGATCCCAGTACCAAACCACTTAGAGATACTCAAAGACAAATCTCCATAATACCTACAGTAATTGTAAAGATTATAAACAGGAGGGATGAGGAAGGAGGGCCCTGCCAGAAACAAGGAGAGAAGGGAGCATATTACAGCAGAGAAAATAGGCCACCATCAATGACTGCAAATAAGTAATGAGACATCCGGTTAAGTTCACCGACTTTTCTTCCTGATCATTTGCCACTGATGGGGTATGATCTCACCAGTGGAGAACATATAGGCGGCCAGATAGAAGGTAACCATTTTGCAAATGGTTATTGACCCCTCTTTCACCATGGTCTCCTACTTTTATTCCATCTACCTTTGAATATGCTCTTATAACAAGGCTCTAATTTAACGGTTTTTATCTCTGGCCAGGGGGTGACATCCAATACCCATCAGGATGGAACCAAGGGCATTGCTGGAGCAGCAAAACTGAAAAAAAAAAAAAAGAAATCAACAAACCATGATTCAGAACTTCAGAGACTCCCTATCAACCACCTGGAACTAGGACAGGCTAATCTCTCCCCATCCTGAACCTCAGGGAAATTTGAGGAAGAGGGAGGTAAGATTGTAAGAGCACAAGGATGGGAGTAGTAATGATATGCAAGACACTCCACACAAGTTAGGGCCGAAGCAATCATAATAGGACTTTGCATGACCTGCGCTATGTCCAATACATTATTGACCCCACAAAGTCTAGAATGGACTAAAGGCACTAGGATTCTTGGAGGCTAGGGACTGACAGTCACAGTAGTGTTCCTAAGCTTAAGGGGAACACAGGAAAGGGTTCTGGGAAATGCCCCTGGGTCCTTGCACCTCATCGGAGAGTAGGACCCAGAGGAGAGTTTGGCATGCACAGTAAAGGATGCTCTGGGGATTGGGGGGGAGGCACTGGGGAACAGGGAGAGAGGAGGGAGGGGAGAGGGGAGCAGGGGGTTTCGGGAAGAGGTGGAGGGAGGGAGGAGACCATTGTACCTGTTAAGTTTGTATGAGTGGAAATAATAAAAAAAAGCAAATAAAAGAAATCTAAAAAAAAAAAGTTTGTATGAGTGCAAAAAAAAATTAATTAAAAAAATAAAAGGGGCTGGAGAGGTGGCTCAGGGTTTAAACCTCTGCCTTGCAGGCAGAAGGTCCTGAGTTCGGATCCTAGACCCCACGTATAGACACCGGGCGGAAGCGGGGGTGCCCTGCGTTTCTGGTCCTGGTAGGGCGGAGCCTGTGAATCCCCTGGCACAGTAAACAAGGAAGAGGCGGTCCATGGTGGTTCCCGAATTTGTCCGTGGTTTTACACACACATACACACACACACTACACACACATACACGCACACACACACATACACACACACACATACACGCACACTACACATACACGTGCACAATTGAATAAAAAAATTAAAAAGTATATAAAAAATTAAAAAAAAATAAAAAAGAGGGCTGGAGAGGTGGCTCAGGGGTTGAAGGTCCTGAGTTCGGATCCTAGACCCCACGTATAGACGCCAGGTGGAAGCGGGGCGGCCTGCGTTTCTGGTCCTGGTAGGGCGGAGCCTGTGAATCCCGGGGCAGAGTAAACAAGGAGGAGATGGAGGTAGTCCATGGTGGTTCCCGAATTCGTCCGTGGTTCTACACACACATACATACATATACACAGACATACATACATACACACACACACACACACATGCATACACACGCACAATTGAATAAATAATTTTAAAAAATTAAAAAAATAAAAAAATAAAAAAGAGGTTATTTCATTATTTTCAAAGTAAAATCCAAGGAGGGAGGGGAATGGGGAACTCATCAACTTTGTAGAAGTAGAAGAAACAAATAAAAAGGAAGTAGAATTCTTGACTCAAGTTTTGTGTTTTCTTCACAAAATAATAAAAATACTGAAGAAAAAGATGTAGAGCACACGAATATCATTGTGTGAATATGCTTAGGACCTAATATACATTTTCCTCATTTTATATGTAATTCTGAGAGAGACACATTAATAAGGGTGGGAGTAAGTGTCCTTCCAAAACATAATTTTCATGATGAGTCAATGTAAAACCAAAAGAACAATCCAGAGCCCATTCTCAAGGAAAGAGCCAGCTTTTGCTACCTGCCACGGGAGAGACCTGGGTGCACCTTTCTCAAGGGAGTCTTCCTCCACTCCGAGTGAAAGTGATTCATGAAGGGCCTGGGCGATGGCATACACTGCAGCGTAGACCCTGTGACTCTGCGGTGAGGTGTTCATGTCCCAGACATGCAGACTTCGAGTGGTCAGGGAGCCATTTTGTTCACATTGACTCAGAAACCTTACCCAGTGAGGATTCAGATTTGGACATTCAAACAGTACAGACCACACTTCCTGGAGAAAGACGTCACGAGGATATTTGGCAGGTTGAACACTTTTGAGAAAATCTTTAAAGCCAGGAATCTCATCAATGTGATCTGAAAATGATAATCCTCCACCAAAATACCTATAGTTTTCACTTTGTTGAAAGGGTAATGTAGTTATATCCCAGTCAGAAGTTGTGATCCAGACATTACCATATGCATCATTGCAGTAGGTGTTATATACAAATCTCAGAAGAGAATACGTGTCACCAAGTGCAACAATGACGGTTGTATATGCTAATTGTTCTCTAAAACGATAAAGGTCAGTTGTATCCTTAACAGGAAATTCTGGAACCTTTTCTACAAATGCTACACAGAGTCTTTGTTTAGTCATTTCTTCTGTTATGTCCCTAAGGAACAGTTCTCCTCTGATGTCATCTGGGACCACAAGACCAACCAAGACCCAACTGAAATGCAGCAAGAGTTGAATAATTCCCTTCAGCAGAGCTGTGGTGTTCCTGGGAAACTGGTAAAGAGATGTGAGGTGTGCTCTGTTCCTGAGACTGTGGTCATACGAACCATAGCTAATCTAAACAGAAAACAAAGTCACTGGTTATGCAAGAAGATGATCTTCATTCTCAGATAATCTATGATATGCCTTACCTATACACTTTAAGAAATTAAACAGCTGAGTAATTTTACTAAGAATTATAGCACAGAATACTTAATTCTCACTGCTTACATGACACATGTCTTTTTCTTTCTCTTTTAAAAATATGCATAAATAAGGCCACAAGGTTTCACTCTTTCATTATGAGTTCTGGTAACAGGTGTCTTCAAAGATTATTTTCAAATCCATAATTTTTCATGCTGAGCTTTACTGGATGATTTAAATAGTGAAACCTTCATGCTCCAGGCTATTCTTAAAATCATACATACATAACTAACTTCAATGAGAAGGATCAATATTGAATATTTTAAAATTATTATTTCCTAGAAGTTTCTATGTCTCCTGTTACATTTATATATATATATATATTCAATTAGACTAACATAAGAACCCTCAGTATGAAAGCACAATTAGTTCTCTGGTACTTAATATAAAATTTCTCTTTTCCCTCCATCCATTGCTGCCATGTTTGTACATTTCTTAACAGTAATATTCAGTCAACTACTAATTCTTCACAGGTTGATACAAGGCTCAGTTTCATTTGTCAGGTGATACCAGTATCTAACTAACATAGTACTCATAAGGAAGCTGGAGATGGCAATGCATGTCTTTAATTCCAGAGAGAAAAAAAAGAAGAAGAAGAAAAAGAAGAAAAACATTTCTGGAAATTGGTGGCCAGCACTCTAGTCAGATCAGTGAGCTCCAGGTTGAAGGACAGAACTTGTCTTAAAAAGCTAATATCAAGTTCTCACCACCAAATGATGTGAACACAAGTTCAAGCACATTCACTCACTTACACTCATACACAAGAAGGTTTTTTTAAATCAGCAGCAAAAGCATAATATTATATTTCACCTTACATACCCAAAGATTAGATTTAAAGTATTTAAAAAGAAGGTAGTAGAGTAGAAACTGCTCTGAAATGATGTGAAAACAAGGAGTCATCAAATGAAGCCCAGTCACCATTCCAAAGGGAGAAGGAGAGGAAGAACTTCAGAAATTAAGAATTGGGTGAATAGCAGAACAGAAGAAAAGCTGGAGGGGCATAAGTGTGACTCAGGGAGAAGCAGATCCCCAGCAGCATGGCTCCCCAACAGAGGGAGAAACAGAAATCTCATCCAAACAGAAGGCAAGCAACTAAGATGAGAAGACACTGGTAGTTGTATCCATAGGACAAGTACACTGTCCTTTCAAGCTTCAGATTTATTGCAGGGCTTGTTAAGACAGTGGCTTCTCCGATGGAAGAGTCAACAGAGGAGAAGAGTTCCATTTGTTATTCCTCTGACTCAAGGGCTGTGGCAGGGAGCTCTGTTACCAAGAAACATTACATAAGAGGGGTTCACATTTAGGTTCTTGCGTCTCTTGTCCTCTCCTCTGGAATGTCTCTCTTTTTCTTTCCCATCATGCTTAAAATGTACCTTAAAATATCTTTGCCAAGTCCTACCTGCTTAGAAAAGAAGAGAATTGGCACATGGATCATTCAAAAGTGCAGGATATCCTCCATTTATTAAGATTATTTTTTAACCTTATATGTTAGCATTTAAAGTTTTTCCTACAGATTCTGATGTAATAGTTCAATGCAAGTATTAGATAACTTTATATATTCCCCTTCATATTGCAAATCATCCTGATTATTTTATACATGTTTGTGATATTTATAACTAATGTAGGGAAGTATTACTGATTCTCGTAGATTGGTACAATATAGTTGAACTCATGAGTTGCTTTGCTTTACCTGCTGAGTCTATTGGTATTTTGAGAGGATGAACAAATCAGGAATTAGTGATTCTTTCCTCTCTAGTAATTAAACTCCCATTTATGATTTAGCTATACAAAGAGTGGATTTTAGTGACTACTATAATATTACATAACAACTGGCACAATTGTTTCTTCATTTTATTCATGAATCTATTGGTGTTTTGTTGAATATCCTTCAGTGTACATACTTTTAAAATTTAAAAAATTTACTTCTTTGAACTTTACTAAACATTTGAAAGAATAAATGGTGGAAATATTTTTTAAAAAAAGAATACAGCAGTAACATAAAATTTACTCTTATTTAAGAAAAACTGATAGCTAACAAATGCTATGGGGAAAAAACCTCAAAACATTTACTCTAAAATTAGAAATGAGACAGGAGTATTCACTCTTACTTCATTTTTATACTGAAATCTTAACATATCAATACAACAAAGAACTGACAAAAATGAGCCAAGTTATACCTATTTATAGATTACATGTGACATACTTTTTGGGTGTATGTGCTGGTGTTCATACATGTGCAGGTATGTGTATAAGAGGACACTTGAGCATGGCTGAATATAGAAGCCCACAAGTGACATCATGAATCATCCTGCAATGCCCCTCCACTTTATTCCTTTGCTCTAGGGTTTTTGAGACTCTGCCTTCTAGATCCAGAGTTAAAGTCTTCTGTCATTTCTACCTGGTGTTTTTACGTGGGATCTGGGGATCCTAACACAGGTTACTTGCTTTTAAAGTGAAGGGTTTAACCACTGAGTTATCTCCTCTGTCCTACATTCTATACATACTTTAAAGACCAAGAAAGCCAGAAAGCTTTCAGATCTTCTAAGCACTCTCAGCATAAGCAATTTACATAATTCAAAAGTTTTCTTTGTGCCAATAATATATTTATAAGGAAAGCCATCAGAGAAAAAAAAATCCCTATTTGCAAAAGTTTAAAAAGCAAAAACAAATTGATTTGGTACAAAAAACTTAAAAGTAATGACATAAAAACACATGACCCAGAGAAGATACACATAACTACAGAAAAAGCATACACTGAAGGAAAAACAGTCTCTTCCACAAAGTGTGCTGGGAAAGCCAGATATCCACATGTAGAAAAATCATACTAAAGCCTACTGGTGCACAAAATTCAATTCAAATTATTCAAGGACCATAATGCAAAACCCAAATGTTTGAAAATGCTGAAGGACAATCTATGGGAAACATTTTAAAAAACAGGACTTTCTGAAAGGATTCTAGCAGCAAAGCAGATGACTTTGTGATGGACCAAAGAGACTAAAAACAATTCTGTACAGCACAAAGAAAGCAATGACATGACATGAAGGCGGAAGAAGGCTGTTTGATGAGAGGAAGTTTTGATGACATCCATATATATAAAAATGCATAATAAAAATATACTTTGTAAAAGTGAAATACATAAAAGAAGCAATGATATATCAAGCATAAAAAATCAAAGGTATAGACTCATGCCACTGACAAAGATTCTAAGAGTAATTATACTATGATAAAGGGAAGTGAAAAGATTCTTGTGCACTGCTGTTTGTGATTGCATAGTTAAAACAATGAACCTAAAGAGCAATTTTCAAGTATATCATAAAACCTTACAAGCAGCAATGCATTTTCTTTAGAAATGTCACTATTCTGGAAATATTTAAAGGAAATTATCATTCATCAATAAAATGTTCTTTTAAATAGGAACTAATTAAAACTTTCTTCCTAACAAAGCAAACTTGTTAACAATGTAAATGACTGACTGTAATAAATCTGTTTACTGATTTTTGTAGAAAGAAATACGTGACAATGTAAAATGATTTTATAGGTAAATACTCATCAGAAATGAAAATATCCAGGGTTTATATAGCAGAAATAATGAAATAAGTAATTGGAGTCATCACATATGATGCTTCAAAAATTGTGATGGAGTATGACTGACATTTCAACGACCCCTCCCCCAGGGTCAAGCATGGACCACAGGCTGTGGGGTCCTTAGATGCAAGGGATTAACAGTCATGGTGGTGTTCCCATGCTGGCAGGGAGCCCGGGAAAGGGCTCTGGGTTATGCCACTGAGTCCTTACACCTCACTAGTGTGGAGGACTCAGAGGGAGGTTTGGCATTCACATAAGGGGATGCTCCAAAGGGTGTGGGGAGGAGTGAGGTACAGAGAGAGGGGGAAAGAGGGGAGTGATGAGAGTGGGAAAGGGGAGAGTGCAGGGGAGAAAGGGGTGAAGGGGTAGAGGAAGGGGAAGGACCAGGGTACTTATTGAACTGTCTACTCTCACAACTTCTATTTAATATTGTACTTGAAGTCTTACCTGAAGCCATAAGACAAGATAGGGAGATAAAAAGGATTCAAATGAGCAAGGAAGAAGTCAATTTATCTTTATTTGCAGATGACATGATCATATACCTGAGTGATCCCAAAAACTATACCAGGAAGCTCCTGAAACTAATACAGAAGTTCAGCAGGATGGCATTATGCAAAATAAATGTACAAAAATTAGTGGTTTTCCTATATGCCCAGAATGAAAGAAGTGAAAAAGCCCTGAGGGAAACAATCCCATTTACTATAGCCTCCCCCAAAATGAAATACCTTGGTATAAACCTAACCAAGGAAGTAAGAGACCTTTACAATGAAATTTTAAAACCCTAAAGAAAGAAATTGCAGAAGACACCAGAAGGTGGAAAGACATCCCATGTTCCTGGATTGGCAGAATCAATATCATAAAAATGACCATCCTACCAAAGGCAATATACAGATTCAATGCTATACCAATCAAAATCCCAAAGCAATTCTTTTTTTTAAATTTTTTATTATTATTATTATTTATTCAACTGTGTACATGTGTGTGTGTATGTGCTCGCGCACGCGCGCGTGTGTGTGTGTGCGTGTGTGTGTGTGTGTGTGTGTGTGTGTGTCTGTGTAGAACCACGGACGAATTCGCGAACCACCATGGACGCCTCCACCTCCTTCTGCCCCGGGATTCACAGGCTCCGCTCTACCAGGACCAGAAGCGCAGGCCACCCCCGCTTCTGCCTGGCGTCTATACGTGGGATCTGGGATCTGAATTCGGGACCTTCCGGTTGCAAAGTGGAGGCTTAACCCCTGAGCCACCTTTCCAGCTCCCCAAAGCAATTCTTTAAAGAGGCTCACAAAACAATCTCAAAATTCATATGGAGGCACAAAAGACCCAGGATAGCAACAGCAATCCTAAGTAACAAAAACACTGGTACAAGTATCACCATATCAAACCTTACTCTATACAACAAATCCATAGTTACTGGCTCCAAAATAGACACACAGATCAATGGATAAGGGTTGAAGACTCAGATATAAGCCTACACGATTACAGCCATTTGTTCTTTGACAAAAGGCCCAAAAAATCCAATGGAAAAAGAACAGCATCTTCAACAAATGGTGCTGACAAAACTGGATGTCCACATGCATAAGATTAAAACTCAACCCGTATTTGTCACCATGTACAAGACTTAATTCCAAATGGATCAAGAACCTCAATATAAGGCCAGAGACTATAAAAACCTT
Source organism: Typhlomys cinereus (assembly GCA_023101885.1). Classification (NCBI taxonomy): domain Eukaryota; kingdom Metazoa; phylum Chordata; class Mammalia; order Rodentia; family Platacanthomyidae; genus Typhlomys; species Typhlomys cinereus. Next base: position 3,402,626 of record JALPQD010000208.1, on the reverse strand, counting down.
AGTTGAAAAGGTCAGAAACTGCCTCGAGGTGATTGGGCTAGGCCAACAGTTCCTAGCACAGTCCAATAGCAACCCACAGAATGGGATAAAATCTTCACTAATCACATATCTGATAGAGTTCTATTATCCAGAATGCACAAAGAACTTAGAAAACTAAACACAAAGGAAACAAATGGGACAATTAAGAAATGGGCCTTGGAACTTAAAAGAAACTTTACTAGGGAAGAAATTGAAATGTCTAACAAATATCTTAAAAAAAATGCACAGCATCCTTAACCATCGGGGAAGTGCAGATCAAAACCTCCCTGAGCTATCATCTCACCCCAGTCAGGAAGACAAAAATCCACAATACAAATAACACCAAATGCTGGAGAGGATGTGGAGAGAAAGGAACTCTCCTACATTGCTGATGGGAAATGCAGGCTTATACAACTACTCTGGCGAGCCATCTGGCGATTCTTATAAAAGTTAAAGATTGAAATGACATATGACCCTGATATTCCAATTTTGGGAATAACCCCCATATAGCAAAAATTCACCTCTATAGCACAAGCACAACCATGTTCATAGCAGCACTGTTACTATAGCAAAGTCATGGAATCAGCCCAAATTCCCAACGGTTGATTATTGGATAAGGAAATATGGTACATATATAGAATGGAATACTATTCAGCCGTCAAAAATGATGAATTAATGCAATTTGCTGGGAAATGGATGGAATTAGAAACAATTACATTGAGTGAAGTATCCCAGACACAGAAAATTAAGCACCGTATGTACTCCCTAGTAGATGGATCCTAGTACTAAACCCATTTAGTGACACACTCAAAGATATTTCTCTGTAATACCTACATCAATTGCAAAGATTATAAGCAGGGAGGGAAGGGGAAGGAAGGCCCTGCCAGCAACAAGGAGAAAGGGGATCATGCTACAGCAGAGAAAATAAGCCACCATCAAGAATTGCAATTAAGTAATGAGACATCTGGTTAAGCTCACAGATTTTCCTTCCTGGTCACTTGCAACTGATGGGGTATGATCTGACCAGACAGGGAGGGCATAAAGTCTGGCAGATAAAAAATAACCATTGACCCCCCAATACCATCTCCTACTCTTATTCCATCTACCTTTGAATCTACTCTTATAATAAGACTCTATTTCAACAGCATTTTATCTCTGGCCAAGTATTGATATTCAATACCCATCAGGGTGGAGCCAAGGGCAGTGAAGGAGCAGCAAAACTGAAAAAAAAAATCAACAAACCATAATTCGGAAAATCAGAGACTCTACATCAACCACCTGGAACCAGACCAGCCTAATCTCTCCCCATCCTAAAACTCAGGGAAATTTGCAGAAGAGAGGGCACTAAGATTGTAAGAGCCTAAAGATGGGGAGGAGCAATGATATACAAGATACTCCATACAAACTAGGGATGAAGTCATCATAATTGGACTTTGCATGACCTGCACAATGACCAACATATCATTGAACCTCAAAGTCTAGCATGGATCACAGACATTATGATCCTTAGAGGCAAGGAATTGACAGCCAAAATAGTGTTCCTATATTAAAGGGGAACACAACAAGGAACTCTAGGTAATGCTACTGAGTCCTTACACATCATCAGAGAGGAGGACACAGAGGGAAGTTTGACATGCACACTAATAGGTGCTCCAAGAATTGGGGGGGGGCTACTGGGAAAAATGGAGAGGGGGAAAAGAAAGGGGGAAAGTGGGAAGAGAGCAAGGGGAGCCCGGGAAGGTTGGAGGGAATGGGGAACTTATCAACTTTGTATGAGTAGAAGAAATAAATTTAAAAAATGTGGAAAAAAGATCTTTGCAGAACATCTACAGATACCTTAAAAACATGTCAAAAGACCTTGCAAGAAATCTGGTGAGCTTCAGTTGTTTGCCTCAGCAAAGTGTTGAGAGTAGGTAGTGACTAACTTTTGGTTGTATTTAACTGCCTAGGCTGTTAAAAGGGGATTACTATTAAAGAGTTTCTCAGTCTCATCACTAATGAACCGATTCAGAAGAGTCTTTGCTCAGAGTATCTGGTGCTTTAAAGGATGCGTATTAGTTGGTTGACATCATCAGATGTCAGAAGCTCTTCCTTACCCTAAATTGTGACAATAAAAGATGTTTCTCAAAAGTAAAAAGAAAAGAAAAGAAAAGAAAAAATCTTGGAGCACTTAAGATTATAGTTTTTAAGTATTCTTATATGTTGTCAGTATTCTTATATGATTTCTCCCCATCTCCAAAGGTTTTTAAAGGGAAATTTTATTACATTTATGTTACAAATGAATCATATTTTAGAGTAAAAATGATAATTAATTGATGACTTATTAAGAAATCCTATAACTCTTCCATAAACATTATTTGAAAATTTAGGATTTACTGCTATATTATTTTGCTATATTCAACCATAAAAGCCAAAATTCTTTACCTGTGGGATATTGTAGAGACTTAGAATTTGGGAAATGTGTATTGACAATTTCGCTGAAATGCCTCCTATCACAGCCACCAGCTTGTCTCTCTTCTCAGCCTTGCAGTTGTAGTTAGGAACTGGAGGACTCTCTCCAGAGAGCAAAGACATGGAACTTCCCACAGCCCTCATCTCAATGAAGTCGGTGTTGAACATATAAAATCCCAGGGACTTGTTGAATAACATATTCAGGTCTTTGTTGATTCTTTCTATGGCAAATACCATGGCAAGAAGTTGCTGGTAATGCTTTGTAAGATCCCTGGAATGCAAAGTTGGAAAAATAATTTTCTGGATTCTTAGTTCTTAAAACAAAAAGAGTCATAAAATGAATGTACATGGTGCTCTAAGAAATGAACAGGATATTTCATGTTGAAGAGGTGTAGGAGTCTTTCCTTGGCCTGAAAAAAAAATCAGACTTTTAATACAATTCAAGATCACACTTGCAGTTTTGGCTTTTTAATGTATTACTTGGGTCTGAGAAAGAAAACTCATAAAATGAAGCTCATTGAAAATATCAGGTATAATTCCATGTGTTCTTGCCTTGGATGAAAGATTCTATTTCAGAAAAATATATTTTGCCCGATTACACATGGGATCTTTCAAAAATAAAGCCAATAAATTTACACAGGAAAAATAAAAAGCTCTCACTACATTGTACAAATTGTACAAAGAAAATTAATTTTCAATGGTAGAGTGTTTTCAATGGTAGAGAACAAATACTTACACATGAATAAGTTCTGGTATATAATGTATATCCTTAAAGCCAAATATGCTTCTGGTGTCACCAGAAGTCACTCTGAGGGAAAAGAGTCCACCAATAACAAAATCTCCATCTTGATAGTAGCCAAGAGAAGCTGAATCTGATATATTTAAAGACAGAACAGAAATACCTTGCTGGAATACAGTAAGAATCAGGAGAGGAAAAGCAGTGAGCAATTTCATGTTAACACTGATCAATGATTAGTAAAACCTCAGAAATACATTCAGCTGAAAACCTTGAGCTAACCAACCCTATGATTACTTGGACAATCTGTGCTCAAAGCACATGCCTATCTAATGAATGTGGGTCAAGTTTATAAAGCATTTGCTTTGCCCTGATACAAATATACTATATGTACACATCCCTCTGTTTTCTGGGAATATATTTTCATTGCACCTGCTTAACCCTCAATTATGTTCCATTCACAGAGTTGGCATAAGTCTGCAAGATGTCACAAATCTCTCAACCTGCATCTGGGAATCATATAATTAAAAAACATATAAAACATATAATTAAAGCAAAGTTTAAGTCACAAAAATACCTGTGGGCTTAGTCCACTCAGTTCAAGATAAGTAGATTGCAAGGGCAAGATAGATTAGTATACTGGAAATGTGGCATAAGTCAAGAAGCCTCATCTGAAAGGAGGGTTCTAGACTTCTTACAGTCAGGGTCTTGATCCTGGAGTTTTGATCACTTAGCACTATAGGGTCTCAGACAAGAGAATATTTACCCAGTGTATATCTCTACAAAAACAAGTCCATTTTCACTTTGCCGTACCTGCACAATCATTGACATGTTAATGACCTCCCAAAGTCTAGCAGGGATCACAAGGGAGAAGGCTTCGGGCTGTAAGATTCTTAGAGGCAAGGGATTAAACAGTCATAATACAGTTTGGGACCCCAGAGTTATGCCACTGAGTCCTGAATGCTCACTAGGGTGAAGAACTCAGAGGAGGTTTAGAGCCACATAAATGGATGCTTCAGGGGATGGGAGAGAGGAAAGGGGAGGCACTGGGAGAGGGAGAGGAAGGGAAGGGTGTGAAAGGAAGGAAGGGGGGAGGGTGCAATGGGGATGAAGGAAGAAGGGAAGAGGGAGGGGTACCTATTGAGCTTGTATGATTACTTTCATTATTTCTAATAAATAAAAAGTCTATTTTCATTGAAAAATCATTTCTGATTATTTCATAGGATCACCTATTAAATTTTGAACTTTTAAAGTTTTAAAATATATGAACTCAGATATTCAAGGCAATTTTTATATAGCTTGTGAAGAAAATAAATCTATTTCACAATTTTCCAGATAATGTTTTTAAAGCAATGGCATTATTTCTAATTGGTTTACTCCATAAAGAATGAATCAAGAGGATATTAATAACTAGAAGTGCCTACTGTTGTGAAGATTTGTGTTACTAGTTCCTGCTTGTCTTCCTTCTCTTTTTCCTCCTCTATTTTCTCCTCTTCCTCCTCTTCCTCTTCCTCCTCTTCCTCCTTTTTGACTTGTTCCTTTTTCTTCTTCTTCAGTATTGGATGAACATCAAGCACTATGAATGTTCCACAAGTGTAGAGCCAATGAACGGTCCTTCAATTTTTTAATTTATTTTCATTTTATATTGCAATAAGGACTCACAAAATTGCTCTGACTAGTCTACACCTTGCCATGTTACACAGGCTGCCTGAAATTTGTGACCCTCCTACCTCAGCCTGTCAAGTACCTGAAGCTACAAGCTGGTGCCATCAAGCTTGGTTGTTAACACAGTTTAATGTAAAAAGAGCAAATGTATAAGAGATAGGTTATTTATTTTGTTCCAATAAAATTAAACCTTTTATCAAATCCTAACCATAATCTTGGTTGCAGAAAATTTCATTTCGTCTAATACTGTGATGCAGTTTCTCTTTGTGTTGTTAATAAATATAGAAACAAATAACTTAGATGAACAAAGGATATATTCTTGTTTAAACGGTTTTTTTCTGTTGTAGGAATATTTTATTTAAGTCTTAATTTCTTTCATCAACACTTTGAAGTTTTTAGAAAATAAGTTTTACACAGCACATTTCTAAGCATTTAGTGTTTTTGTAAATAAAGTAGCTTTATGAATTTCACTGTTGGCTTGTTCACTGAAAATGTATAGATATACATTTGCTTTTCATGCATCGATTTTATGTTCTGAACTAGATTATTAGTTTTATTTTTTTAACATTTTTTATTATTATTTCCACTCATACGAATTTAATAGGTACACTGGTTCCCTCCCTCCCTCCCTCCTCCTCCCATTCTTGTTTAAACTTCTGATTACAGTTCATTGCAGAAGAGTTCACACAGGATCCAAGGGGATTCCACGCCATATCCAGAGGAATTGATGAGAGAGGGCAAACCATCTCATCCACCAACCTGTGAGTCTGTCAATGTGTGAAGTAGCAAAATACTGAATCAACTTTCTCCATCTTACTCACCTGCCCAGGGAATGGTTTCAGCCACCATGGACTAGGTCCATCAATTCCTATCAATTAGATAATCTTCTATACCTTGCTTGCCTCAACTACCAATTCTTCATAGATGTGTGCAAAGCTCAGGCCTCTATTGTCAAGTCAACACCTATATCTAACCAGTAAAGACTAATAATATGTCTAGGACTATGCAGACTTTCTTGCTTGGAACATGAAGAAAATCACACATGATCTTTAGAACATTTTGCTTTCTGTCAATCACCTTCAAGTTTAGGATCCTTCAGATTTCTGAAGGATGACTCTGTTTACTGAGTCACGTTTAAGTCAAAAACATATATTGAAAGTCCTGGTTCTAACACGCAATTAATTTTTTAATGTTTATTATTACATATTGTTTCAGTTTGCCTGTATGGTTGCTGATAAATGACCATCAAATGGCTTAAGGGAACAAGGGGTTTATTTCCTTATGACAGTTCAGTTACAGTTCTCAGTCCAGCTTCACAGGAGAGCATGACAGGGAACTGGTCATACCATCTCTATGTAATGGCTGCAAGAGGGACGATCCTTGCTTGCCAGACCAGCATGTACAAAAGGATGCCAACTCTCTCAATCAGCTGTTGTAAGACCTAATGGCCCTATGCCAGGAAGCGGACCCCCACAGAATACTTACAGACATGGGTTTGATGCAAAAGCAAGAGGATTTTATTCCAACATCCTGGGGTCGTCCCATACACAAGGGGGAGAGACGACCCAGTACTCAAGAAGCATACACCTTTTATACTTTTTTGTAGGGAGGCTATGTAATGTTACAAAACAATTGGCTAAAACACTTAACTTTAAATTGATTGGTTGTAAGTGGCAGTATCTGGCATAGCTGCACATACTACACTCCCCCTGAGACCTTGAAAGGGGGAGCATTTCCCAGAGCCCTGAGGGTGGGGGTCTTTTTCTGGTGTCTGGCCTCACCACACACACTTAGACCTTGAGAAATGTTGACCATAAGGCTGTTTAGTCTTCCTGTCTCTGGGTCTATTTTAAAAATTTCTTTTCTTCCACATTCCCCCCTTTTTCTTTTGATGGAATTTTAATCTTAAAATTTGGAGGATGCTTACTGGTCTAATCGGGGCACAGGGCATATGTTGGTACTGTTGTCTTAATACCATTACTTGTACTGTGTTGATGCGTTCTCTAACAAAAGCAATCAAACGATTTAAAATGCTATTTGATAATTTCTGCCTGTATTGCAAGGCCATCCAAAACTATCTCTGCCTGTGTTGCAAAGCCAACCAAAACCACCTCTGGGTCCGTCCAAAAACTTCTCTCCCATATTTTACATTTTAAGGCCCAATCATGGGCCTGAAGCAGAATATAGGTTGTTCTCTGGGAGGACCGGAGTCATTTTTTAGCAGGAGTGTTCTTTCATGGTGATCCCAGCAGTGGTGGATGGCCTTTAGGAATTCCAAAGACCTTGAGAGACCCATCCCAGCATGGCTGCTCTAATCCTGTCTCATTTCCCCATAAACCTATTTGAGGACTCAGACTGCTCTGGGGATAAAGGGTGATGATTCACTCTGGCTGCTTCCTGTTGACTCGGGGTGAAGGAAATAAGAGCAGCCTGATATCCTCATCTATGAAATGCTAGGATGATCTAGAGGTCTTTTATAAATGGCTTTATTACTTCAAGGTCCATCTAAAAGAGACAAAACACAGGTTAAACTTCCAAGATCTACACAAGGATTAGACCATTGTAACTGGGAAGGCACATGGGAAAAACCAAATAAGTTCAGCAATCTTACTGTGGGTACAAGCAAGAGTTAGTAAGGAAAATCATGTTTGTAGGGTGTAAAAGCCAAGAGCTATAAAACCTGTCACAAGTCCTTTTAAGATGACACAGGTAGGGGACATTGTCTCCTGACATGGAAAGTTCTATAGGTCTGTAAGCATTATTTTGTCTTTAGGGCAAGACCACTCTTCAGATCTAAATGAAAAGCCAGCATAGATTTGTTGTCAGAACTAGTCTGCCTAACACCTGGAGTTTTGCTGTTTTTCCTGGTTTAATTCCTTAAGTTTGTCATTGTATTTTCCCTCTGTCAAGCACTGAGTTTAACTTAAGGCAAACTTTTAGGGTGAGGGCAGAACTTATTAAACATGTCTGATTTCAGCTCTAGCTTATTGGCAAAGGGAGGGGGCTTCTAACTTAGTAGTTACATGATTGGCAGACAGCCAACAGTTTTGGCATGCAGGGATTGGTCCCTCCCACCCATCTGTCCATGAGCAGTTTGAATTGCATCCTGTTTTACCCACAACACCTGGGGACAGCCCATGGACCTCTAGGTAAGGGAAGAAACAGGGGGTGGGCAACTCCAGTCGAGCAGAGACATTGTTCAGCTAGGCATGTGGGGCCATATTCTAAACTCCTAGCCTGTCTATAGTTAGAGCTAATGGCTACTCTGACTAGATCACATGAGAGCTCTACTGGGCCTCACAAGAAAGCTATATACATGTGGAGAAACATACTTAAAAGAAACTAAAAGAAAACCAAAATTGGGTTTTAGGTCTCCTCATTACCCACCTATGTTTTAAGACTTTGGTGCATCTAAAACCAAAACCATGTGAATGACATTATAACAGTGCTAAAATATTTTATTCTATTAAGCCTAAGCCTAGAATATTTGGGCATTTAGGCATGTAAACAAAGGAATGCCAAAAAAATTACTATTAAGTATGTAAGGAATCTCAGTAATTACTTTGTAACTGGTGAACCTGTCATTTCCCTGATCATTAACATTTTAGTAAAATCAAAGATTGACAAAAGCTTAGGAAGGAAGTTGAGCACTAAAATTTTGTGCTCCCTTGCCCATTAACATAGAAACAAAGAGGCTTCCCATATGCATGCTAAACCCAAGGTTCTCATGAGATGCTCAACCTGGCATTTTGAGCTTTTACTGGTTATCAGAGGCAAACTCCTTTTCCATCAGAGGGAAGCTAGGAGCTTCAGGCCATTTCATTGGTTCCCAAAAGAGGGCTTGACCCCTGGGCCCTTGGCTCAGAGGGCAATCTTCCTCCAATGGAAATTCCCATGTTTGGGACATAGGCTATGTGGAAGCTTCCTGTGTTTGCAACTGTCTCAAAGTGCCCAGTCTGGTCATATTGAAAGCATCTTTTTATCTCTCCCCTGTCAGAAGGGGTCTTGGTTTGGTCTGCTTGGGCATGCCTGTTAATTTTTTACCTATTTTCTTAGGCAAATGTCAAGTTTTGATTTTTTTTCTTTTTCTTTTTCTTTCTTTCTTTCTTTTTTTTTTTGTAGGGAGAAGTCTGCTTTAAAAAGTGAACAGGGATTGGTTTAACAGCTGGCCTTGAGTCTACTCCAAGCTGCAGCTGAGGCGGCATGAGCAGGGCCTCAGCTCCTTGGTCTGACCCTTACCATAGCCCTGCTCTCTGGGAACCCACCTCCCAGGGAGCAGATGGGGGCCCTGCCAGGCCTCCTGCAGGTCCTAGTAACCAAATTCTTATTTATTTATTTATTTTCACAATTATTTTTTTTTAATTTTTTTTTTGTATATGTGTGTGTGTGTGTGTGAGTGTGTGTGTGTAGAACCACGGGCGAATTCAGGAACCACCACGGATCGCCTCCACCTCCTTCTTGTTTACTCTGCCCCGGGATTCAGAGGCTCTGCCCTACCAGAACCAGAAACGCAGCCACCCCCGCTTCTGCCTGGCGTCTATACGTGGGGTCTAGGATCCGAACTCAGGACCTTCAGCCTGCAAGGCAGAGGCTTAACCCTTGAGCTACCTCTCCAGCCCCCCAAATTCTTATTTAATCAAAACAAATAATTGAAATACATTTGAATACATGAAGCTTAATTCTTAATTTCTAATTTCTGAGGATCAATGTCCTTTCTTTTGTAATATGGAAGAAGCATAATGTATAACATTTCCTTTAACTATCATCTCTAATTTTCAGTCTTCTCATAAACCTAACATTCCACAAACCTTCACAACATACTTTAATACTCTTTTAAGTAACCAACTCATAAACTTTTTGTACATACTTTAACTTCCTAAGTAAGATATCTCATCCCATAAACCTTCTTTAAAACCTTCTGCACATCTAAGTACCATGTATATTTTCTTTATACTTGATGGTTTCCTGTTGTTTATCCTTTAAGAAATGTCCTTTAAAAGAGGCAATAACAGTAGATCTCATCTTAAAAATCATTATATCTGAATTAAGTTAGCAAGGTTGTAGCAGAACACAGGCGTATACCTGTAATTAGAAAGCAGACTTGTCCCCAAGGAGGGGAGCTCAAACATACCAGGAGAATGAAGAAATTCTAATGAATTTCCCAGAGATCAGTTTTCCTTTCTGGTTGCTAGATATGTTGGTATCACACATGGGAAAACAAACTTTTAAAGGAATTACAAAAGTGATGTTATCAGATCCTAGGTAAAAACACAATACCAACTTTGGGAAGCTTCATAAAAATCAAGATAAAACAAAATATTTTAGTCAGTACATACTCAGGCTTTTTAATGTTATCAAAATGATTCATTCTTAAGTGTGCATATGCATTTAAATTGAGCATGCCAAATAATAAAGAGAGTCAAAAACTAAAATGTGATTATAAGCATGCAATAATTTGAAGTGGCCATAGCTTTATTACTTTAAAACATAAAACACACATATTATGGGGAATCCAAATAATTAAGCAAGTCAAAACACTTAAAGTAACTCTTAAAATGAGATCATCATAGACACAGCACAAAAAAACGACAGACAGTTCTTCTGGCCCCTCCAGTACAGGGGGGCAGAGGCTTTCTTTCCTTAGTTGCTTTAGAAATTAAAATAGTGGTGTTATTAGGTAAATTAAAAAGAAGGCAGTTTAAAGCACACATCTGCTGGCCTTGAAAGTGAGCCATTTGGCCGGTCGGGACGTGCGCGGTCCAGCCGGGCCTCAACCCTGTGCCCTAGCTGGTGAGTACCCCCCCCCCCGCGCACCACCCACCAGGACCCCAGGTCGGCCCACAGGGACCCGGCTCCGACTCCCACCATCCAGCCTGAGCGCGAGGGGCCGAGGGACGAGGAGGACCTCCCCCTGCGCCCGGGCCCCGCCCCAGCTGCCCTCGGGTTAAATAGCTCCACGCCGTTGCCCCCATCCCCCCTTTGCACCCCACCCCGCTCCACCGGTCCGGAGGGGCCCGCGGTCCAGCCGGGCCTCACCCCACGACCTAGGTAAGTCTCCGCCCGCCCCGCCCACCAGGACCCCAGGCCAAATAATTCAGTTTAGTGAAATTGAGAGATCTTAAGAGTTAAAATGACAATGCCAAAGTCAAAGTGCAAATCCATGAGAAGCAACAATCAAGTAAACAAATTTCCCACTGAAGAAATTAATCCCATAATGTTAGACTCCAACAAGAACAAGTCCACGGAAAAAGGCCAAGAAAGCCCCACCCAGGATAAAGACTTTCAAAATATGATCATTACCATGTTCAATACTATGAAAGAGGAAATCAGGGAGGAATTACATAATCGAATCAATCGCTTTGAAGAGGAACACAACAGACATCTGGAGGAGTTGAGAAAAACAGTGCAAGAAACAAAAAGTGGCATAGAGCAGTAAAAACAAACTCAAGCAGAGTTTAAAACTGAGCTAAAAGACAAGTTATCTTCAACCCAGAACGCCACAGAGAGTCTTATCAACAGAACTAACGAAGCAGAAAACAGAATTTCAGACCTTGAAGATAAAGTGGGAGTACTAACCAGCTCAATGGAAGAGGTTGTTAAAGCCAAAAAGATACTTGAGAGAAATATCCAAGAGATATGGGACACCCTGAAAAAGCCTAACATGCGTATTCATGGAATACCAGAGCAAGAATCATAAAATATCACCCCTGAGGAAATTTTTCAAACGATCATCAAGGAAAACTTTCCTCATCTAAAAAAAGAGAGGCCCATCCATATACAAGAGGCATTCCGCACCCCAAACAGATATGACCAAAATAGAAGCACGCCGCAGCAAATAATAGTTAAAACACTCCACATTCAAGATAAAGAACTGGTGCTGAGAGCTTCAAGGGAGAAAAAACAAGTCACTTTTAAAGGTAAACCTATTAAAATAACAAATGACTTCTCAGTCGAAACAGTAAAAGCAAGAAGAGCTTGGAGAGACATACTTCAAGTATTGAATGAGCAAAAATGTCAACCCAGGTTGATTTACCCTGCAAAACTATCAGTCATGATCGAGGGAGAAAGAAAAACTTTCCAGCACAAAGACAACTTTAAGGGATACATGGCCACCAAAGCAGGCCTTCAAAAAATGCTAGAAATGATACTCAAGTGTGAAGAAAAAAACAGGCATATCCAGGAGAACAAAAGGCAAGTATAACATCATTAAAAACGAAGCAATATACTTATAAAAGCTACTAAACATAATAAATGTCTGGAATTAACAATAGTTTCTCCATTATAACACTAAATGTTAATGGACTTAATTCACCGATCAAGAGACACAGATTACAAATATGGATTAAAAATCACAATCCATCAATCTGCTGCCTGCAGGAAACCCATCTCACCACAAAATATAGGCACGCTCTAAAAATAAAAGGCTGGTCAACAATTCTACAAGCAAATGGAAGCAGAAAACAGGCAGGGGTAGCCATTATGCTATCAGACAAAGTGGATTTCAAACCAAAGAAAATTATAAGAGACACGGATGGATACTACATTTTAGTCACAGGTACAATTCACCAGGAAGACTTCACAATACTGAACATATATGCACCCAATACGGGCCCCTCCACATTCATTAAGAAAACCCTACAGCGTCTAAAGCAAGAAATCAATCCCCAAATGATAATTCTTGGGGACTTCAACACCGCCCTCTCAACATGGGATAGATCAAAAGGTCAAAAGCTTAACAGAGACAATTTGGAACTTAATCAAACCCTGAAAGAAATGGACCTTACAGATCTCTATCGATCTTTTCACCCACGCACCAAAGAATACACATTTTTCTCAGCAGCACACGGAACTTTCTCCAAATCACAAATTGGGCCACAAAATGAATCTACACATATACAAGAAAGTTGAAATTCTAACCTGTGCCCTATCAGGCCATCACGGCCTAAAGCTGGACATCCACAACACATCAAACAAGAGAAAATACACTAACTCCTGGAAACTTAACACTATGATGCTGAATGAGAACTGGATTCAGGAAGAAATTAGAAAGGAAATTCAAGATTTCCTGAAAGTGAATGATAATGAAAATACAACTTACGAAAATCTCTGGGACATAATGAAAGCTGTCATAAGAGGTAAGTTCATAGCTCTTCATGCCTACATCAAAAAAATGGAAACATCAGAAATAAACAACTTAACAATGCAGCCTAAAGCTTTAGAAAAACTAGAGCAATCTGATCCCAAAAGTAGTGAAGAGAGGAGATTTGCAAAATAAGGGGAGAAATATCTGAAATTGAGATTAAGAAAATGATAGAAAAAATCAACCAGTCAAAAAGCTGGTTCTTTGAAAAAAATCAATAAGATTGATACACCCCTAGCTAAATTAACCAAAAGCAAGAGAGAGAGAAAACCCAAATTAACAAAATTAGAAATGAACATGGAGTTATCACTATTGATACCCAAGAAATCCAGAGAATTATAACATCATATTTCAAGAACTTATACTCTGTGAAGTTTGACAACACAAAAGAGATGGATGAATTTCTAAGTAAACCCAACTTCCCTGAATTGAATCAGGAAGTTGTGAATTATTTAAATAGTCCTATAAAATATAAGGAAATTGAGGAAATAATCTCGAATCTTCCCACCAAAAAATGCCCTGGATCAAATGGATTCAGCACAGAGTTCTACCAGACATTTAAGGAGTTAATAACACCAATACTCCTTAAACTGTTCCATCAAATAGCAAAGGAAGGAACACTACCAATTTCCTTCTATGAAGCTAATATCGTTTTAATCCCAAAACCTAATAAAGATTCGCTTAAAAAAGAAAACTATAGGCCGATCTCCCTGATGAACACAGACGCAAAGATTCTCAACAAAGTCTTAGCAAATCGGATTCAAAAACATATTAAAAAGATCATTCATGGGGACCAAGTAGGCTTCATCCCTGACACACAAGGTTGGTTCAACATACGCAAATCAATAAATGTAATTCATCATGTAAACCAGTCCAAAGTCCAAGACCACATGATACTCTCGATAGATGCAGAAAAAGCTTTTGACAAGATCCAACAGCCTTTTATGATCAAAACGCTGGAGACAGTAGGAATGGAAGGAACCTTTATCAATATAATAAAGGCTATATACAACAAGCCCACAGCAAGGTTTATGCTCAATGGGGAACAATTGGAAGCATTCCCACTTCGATCAGGAACTAGACAAGGCTGTCCACTCTCACCACTTCTACTCAATATTGTACTTGAAGTGTTAGCTGAAGCCATAAGACAAAAAAGGGACATAAGAGGGATTCAAATCCGCAAGGAAGAAGTCAAGCTATCCCTATTTGCAGATGACATGATCTTATACCTGAGTGATCCCAAAAACTCCACCAGGAAGCTCCTGGAACTAATTGAGAAGTTCAGCAGGGTGGCAGGATACAAAATAAATGTGCAAAAATCAGAGGCCTTCCTATATGCCCAGAATGAAAGAAGTGAAAAAGCCTTGAGAGAAACAATACCATTTATTATAGCCCCTAAAAAAATGAAATACCTTGGTATAAACCTAACTGAGGAGGTAAAAGACCTTTACAACGAAAACTTTAAAACCCTAAAGAAAGAAATAGCAGAAGACACCAGAAGGTGGAAAGACCTCCCTTGTTCTTGGATTGGCAGAATCAACATCGTGAAAATGACCATCCTACCAATGGCAATATACAGATTCAATGCTATACCAATCAAAATCCCAAAGCAATTCTTCAAACAAGTTGACCAAACAATCTCAAAGTTCATATAGAGGCACAAAAGACCCAGGATAGCAAAAACAATCCTGAGTAACAAAAACACCGCTGGAGGTATAACCATACCAAACCTTAGTCTATACTACAAATCCATAGTTGTAAAGACAGCCTGGTACTGGCTCCAAAATAGACACACAGATCAATGGATAAGGATTGAAGACCCAGATATAAGCCCACAAAGTTACAGCCATTTGGTCTTTGACAAAGGGGCCCAAAGAATCTAATGGAAAAAGAACAGCATCTTCAACAAATGGTGCTGGCAAAACTGGATCTCCACATGCAGAAGATTAAAGCTGGACCCGTACTTGTCACCATGTACAAGACTTAATTCCAAATGGATCAAGGACCTTGATATCAGGCCAGAGACTATAAAAACCATAGTTAAAAGGATAGGGAACTCCCTCGAGCTGATTGGGCTAGGCCAACAGTTCCTAAACAGACATCCAATGGCACAGTCACTGCTACCAACTTTCAACAGTTGGGATCTTGTGAAATTAAAGAGCTTCTGTTCAGATAAAGAGATTGTTAAGCGAGCTCAAAGGCAACCCACAGAATGGGAGAAAATCTTCACTAACCACATATCTGATAGAGCTCTATTGTCCAGAGTGCACAAAGAACTTAGAAAACTAAACACCAAGGAAACCAATGGCCCAATTAAAAAATGGGCCCTGGAACTTAAAAGAAACTTTACCAGGGATGAAATTAAAATGTCTAACAAATATCTTAAAAAATGCTCCACTTCTTTAGCCATCAGGGAAATGCAAATCAAAACTTCCCTGAGATATCATCTCACCCCGGTCAGGATGGCAAAAATCCACAATACTAACAACGACAAATGCTGGAGAGGATGTGGAGAGAGGGGAACTCTCCTACATTGCTGGTGGGAATGCAGGCTCATACAGCCACTCTGGCGAGCCGTCTGGAGATTCTTAAAGAAATTAAAGATTGAAATGCCATATGACCCTGCTATTCCACTTTTGGGAATAACCCCCCCATACAGCAGAGGTTCACCTTGATAGCACAAGCACGACCATATTCATAGCAGCACTGTTTACAATAGCAAAGTCATGGAATCAGCCCAAATGTCCAACAGTTGACGAGTGGATAAGGAAACGGTGGTACATCTATACAATGGAGTACTACTCAGCCATCAAAAATGATGAATTACTGGAATTTGCCGGGAAATGGATGTCATTAGAAACAATGATATTAAGTGAAGTATCCCAGACCCAGAAAATTAAGTGCCGTATGTACTCCCTAATAGGTGGCTTCTAGTACCAAACCCACCCAGCCCACCTAGAGACAGTAATTCCAAGGATTATGAACAGGAGGGATGGGGTAGGAGGGCCACACCAGAAAGAAGGAGAGAAGGGACCATGTTACAGCAGGGAAAATAGGCCTCCACCAAGGACCCAAATAAGTAATGAGACATCTGATTAAGTTCACAGACTTTTGTTCCTGATCATTTACTACTGAGGGGGAGTGATCTCACCAGAAGAGGAGGGCATATAGTCTGGCAGATAAAAAGTAACAATTTTGCAAATGGGTGATAGACCCCTCCCTCACTGTGGTTTCCCACTTTTATTACATCTACCTTTGAATGTGCTTTTATCACAAGACTCTAACAGCTTTTTGTCTCTGGCCAGGGGGCAACACACAATGCCCACCAGGATGGAGTGAAGGGCATTGTAGGAGCAGCAAAACTGCAAAAGAAAATCAACAAACCACAATCCAGTACTTCAGAGACTCTATATCAACCACCTAGAACTAGGCCAGCTTAGTCTCTCCCCATTTTGAAGCTCAGGGAAATTTGCGGAAGAGGGGGTGGTAAGAGTGTTAGAGCATAAGGATGGGAGGAGCAATGATATGTAAGATACTCTATACTAGTTAGGGCTGAAGCAATCATAATTGGACTTTGCATGCATTTTCCAACACACTGTTGACCTCACAAAGTCTAGCATCTGCTAAAGGCACCAAGATCCTTAGAGGCAAAGGATTGGCAGCCACAGCAGTGTTCCTATACCTAAGGGGAACACGGGAAAGGGTTCGGGAAAGGCCACTGGGTCCTTGTACGTCATCGGAGAGGAGGGCCCAGAGGAAAATCAGACATGCACAAGATAGGACTCTCTGGGAATTGGGGTGGGAGGCACTGGGGGATGGGGAGGGAGAGGAGTGGGGAGGGGGAGCAGGAGGTACGGGGGGAGGAGGAGGGGGGGAGGGAACTGGTGTACCTAATAAGTTTGTATGAGCTGAAATTAAAAAAAAAAGAAAATGAGCCATTTATCACAACAGAGGGTGGTAAATTTCATCCCTCAGGAGGCCATCTTGTCTGGAAGGCTGGCCACTCTGAGCGGCCACTTTCCTTTTCTGACATCTACAGACAGATTTTGTCCTCTAGCGTTAACTTCAATCCAGTGATCTAGAGTCAGAGATGGGGGGGTGGAAATAGTCTGTCCCGTGTTAGAATCGTGGAAGAGAAAGAGTGTCAGTCTGATACTAAGAACAGTGAAAACAAAAAGTAAAACAAGACAGATTAGACAACTTGGATGCAAATGCCACAAATATGTCACAGCAGCAGTTCCTGGTGGCAATCTTTCGGACCTCACCATAGAGACTTAGTGGGACTCTAAACCACCGGGGGACTCCAATCCCTATTCAGACTCAGTGGGACTCTAACCCACTGGGGGACTCGAACTCCTATACAGACTCAGTGGGACTCTAACCGACCAGGGGACTCGAACCCCTATAGGTAGAGGGGCCTCACGGTCCCCTCTTGATTTATGGGATCTGCAGCGGCCTACAGTCCCCAGCCTGCAACATCAGCACATTTGCTTGCCGCTATGGCCAACTCAGATGAGCCTCCTAAAGACTTCACAAACAAACCTGACTGCTCCTGACAAAAAACAAAAAAAAAAGGCAAACACAGACACACTGAACACAAGTCAAACAGAAAACGAAGCAGAAAATAAAACAGACACAAACCTGCTCGAGCGGACCTCCGATCCCGGTCACAGTGAGGTCTGGGAGAGCACACTGGTTTCCCAGCCAATGCACCAAATGTAAGACCTATTGGCCCTACGCCAGGAAGCGGACCCCCCTAGAATACTCACAGACATAGGTTTGATGCAAAACCAAGAGGATTTTATTCCAGCACGCTGGGGTCGCCCCATACACGAGGGGGAGAGACGACCTTTTATACTTTTTTGTAGGGAGGCTATGTAACGTTACAAAACAATTGGCTAAAACACTTAACTTTAAATTGATTGGTTGTAAGTGGCGGTATCTGGCATAGCTGCACGTACTACACCCCCCCTGAGACCTTGAAAGGGGGAGCATTTCCCAGAGCCCTGAGGGTGGGAGTATTTTTCTGGTGTCTGGCCTCAACGCACGCACTTAGACCTTGAGAAATGTTGACCATAAGGCTGTTTAGTCTGGGTCTATTTTAAATATTTCTTTTCTTCCACACTGTCTGTATTTTATTCCAGGGCTTAATCCCACCCACCATGGGCTGGGACTCCAGCAAGTTTGCTCCAGGCTTAACTCAACCACTGATTCTCTACAAATGTTCCCAGAGCTCAAAACCTCAACTGTCAAGTTGACACCTGTTCCTAACCATGACACATATATTTTTTCTAGTTTTACAGGCATACTGAGTAATTATTCCTGCCCACACTCTCCCTCTGCCTTTCTCTCCTCCTTTCCTCCCTTCCTTCCTCCCTTCCTTCCTCCCTCCCATTTCTTCATCAATCCATCTCACTCCCTCATACTCTCCCATCTATCTGCTTCTATGGGTCCCAGGGTTCCCTTTGGATTTCTGTTTCCATGGGGTTTTAGGTTTCTGTGGCAGACCAAATGGCTCTTCCTTGGACAGATCCACCAATAGGGGCACTTCCCCTCATCTGTCTAGCCCTAGTTCCTAATGCTCCCACTGCATTAGATCATTTCTCCTGAGATCCTCGCTAGTCTATGTGAGCACGTTAGTGTGCCCGTCATTGTGCAGGTCTGGTAAAAATAGGTCTCATTTCAGTGAGCTCCTGGTTGCAGCAGCCCTGTCTCTTTTTTTCTCCCACATTTTATTTTTTTCCTATCATAAAAGTTCAATAGGTACATCAGTCCTCTCCTTCCCTTCTCTCCTCCCCAATCATCCACATTGAACTTTTCCTCCTTCCCCCTTACTTTCACACCCCTTTCTCACTCCAGCTCTCCTGGTGAATATGCATCCCTCCCTACCATACCCTGGAGCATCCTAACTGTGAATGTCAAACCTCCCTCTGAGAGCTCCACCCTGTGTGGGTTCAGGACTCAGTGACATAGGACATAACCCCTTTTGGGTTCCCATTAGTATGAGAACTCTGACTGTTCAATCCATTGTTTCTAAGGATCCTACTGCCTAGAGCCTTCCCCTGTGATCCATGTTAAATTTGCGGGGGGTGGGTGGACATGTTAGACATTGTGCAGGTCAGGTGAAGTCCAATTCTGGCTGCTGCAGCTCTAACTTTTGTGGAGTATCTTGCCCTTAAGAACTTGCCACCCCCTCTTCTGCAAGGTTCCCTGAGCTTTAGAAGGGGAAGAGATTTGGCTGGTCAGGTTCCAGGTGCATAATGTAGGGTTTTTAGTGTACTGCATTATGGTTTGTTGATGTTTTCATTTTTGCTTTAATTGCACTGCCCTTGCCTGCATCCTGATTGGTAACTGAGGTCACCTCCTAACCAAAGATAAAAGACGTTTAAATGAAATTAAACACTACGATGCTGAATGAGAAATGGGTTCAGAAAGAAATCAAAAAGGAAACTCCAGATTTCCTAGAAGCAAATGATAACGAAAATGCAACATATCAAAATCTATGGGACACAATACAAGCTGTCCTAAGAGGTAAGTTAATAGCTGTGAATGCCTATATCAAAAACTGGAAATGTCACAAATAAATAGTTTAGCAATGCGGCTTAAAACTTTAGAGACACAAGAGTAATCTCATCCTAAAAGCAGTAGAAGAGAGGAGATTAGCAAAATCAGGGGAGAAATATCTGAAATTGATATAAGGAAAATGATACAGTCAACAAGATAAAAACGTGATTGTTTTAAAATATCATGATTGATACGCCCCTAACTAAATTAATCAAAATCGGAAAATAAATCAACAAATCATAATCCAGAACATCAGAGACTCTATATCAACCACCTGGAACTGGGCTAGCATAATCTCTCCCCATACTGAAGCTCAGGGAAATTTGCAGAAGAGGGGATGGTAAGATTGTAAGAGCACGAGGATGGGAGGAGCAATGATTTGCAAGATACTCCACACAAGTTATAGCCGAAGCAATCATAATTGAACTTTGCATGCCTTGCGCAATATCCAACACACTATTGACCCCACAAAGTCTAACATGAACTAAAGGCACTAGGATCCTTGGCAAGGGATTGATAGCCACAGTAGTGTTCCTATGCTTAAGTGGGACACAGGAAAGGGTTTTGGGAAATGCCACTGGGTCCTTAAACCTCATCGGAGAGTAGGACCCAGAGGAGAGTTTGGCATGCACATTTAAGGATGCTCCATGTATGGGAGGAGGAGACACTGGGGAATGGGAAAGGAGGGGGAGGGGGGCACAGGGCGGTGGGAGGTCAGAGGGAGGGAGGGGACGGGTGTACCTGTTAAGTTTGTATGAGTGGAAATAAAAAAATTAGAAATGAAAATGGATTTATCAGAGGATTATATGGTTATATTTCAAAAACTTATGCTCCATGAAATCTGATCAGCCAAAAGAAGTGGATGAATTCCTAAGTAAGCACAACTTACCCAAATTGAATGAGGATGTTTTGGATTATTTAAGGAGTCCTATAAGAAATGAGGGGGAGAAAGGAAGGGGAAAAACGGGGAGGGAGCAAGGGGATCCAGGGAGGAGTGGAGGAAGGGAGAGGAATGGGGTAATTATCAAGTATGTATGAGTGGAAAATACAAATAAATAAACAAAAAAGAAATGAGGAAATCGATGAAGTAATCTTGAATCTTCCCACCAAATATGCCCTGGACCAGATGGATTCAGCACAGAATCCTACCAGACAATTAAAGAACAACTAATACCAATACTCCTTAATCTGTTCCATCAAATTGCAAAAGAACACTACCAAATTCCTTCTATGAAGCTAATATCGTCTTAATCCCAAAACCTACTAAAGATACACTTAAAAAAGAAAACTGTAGGCCAGTCTCTTTGATGAACACAGATGCAAAGATTCTCAACAAAAACTTAGCAAATCAGATTGAAAAACATATCAAAAGTATCATTCACTGTGATCAAGTGAGCTTTATCCTAAGCACACAAGGTTGGTTAAATATACACAAATCAATAAATGTAATCCATCATATAAACCACTCCAAAGTCCAAGACCACATGATACTCTTGATAGATGCAGAAAAAGCTTTTGACAAAATCCAACATCCTTTTATGATGAAAACTCTAAAGACAGTTGGAATGGAAGGAACCTTTATCAACATAATAAAAGCTGTATACAACAAGTCGACAGGATTATACTCAATGGGGAAAAACTTGAATCATTCCTGCTTCTATCAGGAACTAGACAAGGCTGTCCATTCTCACCACTTCTATTCAATATTGTTCTTGAAGTCTTAGCCAGAACGATAAGACAAGAGAGGCAAATAAAAGGGATTCAAATTGGCAAGGAAGAAGTCAAGATATCTCCATTTGAAGATGACGTGATTGTATAACTGAGTGATCTTAAAAACACCAGGAAACTCCTGGAACTAATATAGAAGTTCAGCAGAGTAGCAGGTTACAAAATAAACACGCAAAACTCAGTGGCCTCTCTATACACCAAGAATGAAAAAAAGCGAAAAAGTCCAATTAATTTTAAGTTCATGCTACAGTTTTGCTAAGAATAAATTGTTGTAATGAAATAATTGTAATGAAAATGTATAATGAATACAGAATTGTATCAAGATGTGGAAATATTGCATATAACACCTTGGATGTCAATGTTCTATATATTTCTTAGAAATCTGATATTCTTTTCAAGGAAAATGTGAAAAAACATATAGTTATATATGTAAATATAGCAGACAAAATTAGATAAGATTGTGAAACAATTCACTAGGGTAAGTGAAATAAATTCTAACTTGTTGGATGATCTCAAATGGACTTTAATCATGCAAATATATACCTCCAATGCTGTTGCCAGAGGTCATTCTGATCCTATTATTTACCTTCAAAATATATTGAGTAGCTTGTGAAAATGGGAGTTCCAAACCTTATTTGTAGGTTCCATCACTGGAGGGTAGTTTATCCATATTGTCACTAAGTTCATTCTCAAAGGCAATTCAAATGGACTTCACAATGATCTCAGGAAAGGAATGATGGATAAATTAATTTATCTTGTTTCCAGAAGACACATTTTAATTGTTTCATAATATTTTAGGCAATTTATAATACAAAAGAAAATTTCCTATTGATCATGCAAATTTACATGAAGATACAATTATCTATTTTTCAATATGTGTAATGTTCTTTTTTCCTCTCATGTATGTGTGTATGGGGTATGTATACATGTTTATCTGCATGTGTGTGCATACATGTCTTTTCATGTGGGTTGAGGCCATGTCTATGTGTGGTTGTGGAGGTCCAGTGGTGATATTGGGGATCTAAGTGAGTCTGCTCTGAGGATTCCTAGGCTCTGCCTTCTAGGACTAGAAGTACAAGTACACTTATCTGACTTTTTCGTGTGGGATCTGGTGATCTTAGCTCAATGTCCTTTTGCTTACAAGAAAGGCTTTTAACCACTGAGTCATTTCACAGCCCCATAATATTCTTTTATTTATACATTTTTTATTATTTTTCCACTCATACAAGCTTAATAGGTACACCGGTTCCCTCCCTCCCTCCTCCCCCTGAACCCCCTGCTCCTCCACCCCTCATCCCTCCCTCCCCATCCCCCAGTGCCTCCTACCCAAATCCCAGGGATTCCTTTATTGTGCATGCCAGACTCTCCTCTGGGCCCTCCTCTCCGATGAGGTACAAGGACCCAGTGGCATTTCCCTGAATGCTTTCCCGTGTTCCCCTTAAGCATAGGAACACTACTGTGGCTCTCAATCCTTGCCTCCAAGGATCTTGGTGCCTTTAGGAGATGCTAGACTTTGTGAGGTCAATAGTGTGTTGGACATTGCGCAGGGCATGCAAAGTCCAATTATGATTGCTACAGCCCTAACTTGCATATGATTGCTCCTCCCATCCTTTTGCTCTTACACTCTTACCGCCACCTCCTCGGCAAATGTCCCTGAGCTTCAGGATGGGGAGAGATTAGTCTGACCTAGTTCTAGGTTGTTGATCTAGAGTCTCTGAAGTTCTGGATTATGGTTTGTTGATTTTCTTTTGCAGTTTTGCTGCTCCTGCAATGCCCTTCACTCCATCCTGCTGGGCACTGTATGTGACCCCCTGGCCAGAGACAAAAAGCTGTTCAACTGGAGTCTTATTATAAGAGCACATTCAAGGGTAGATGTAATAAAACTAGGAAACCTCAGTGAGGGAGGGATCAATCACCTATTTTCAAAATGGTTACTTTTTAATCTGCCAGACTATATGCCCTCCCCTTCTGGTGAGATCATACCCCCTTAGCTGTAAATGATCAGGAATGAACGTCTGTGAACTTAACCAGGTGTCACATTACTTACTTGCAGTCCTTGATGGAGGCCTATTTTCTCTGCTGTAACATGGTCACTTCTCTCCTTGTTTCTGGTGTGACCCTCCAACCCCATCCCTCCTGTTCATAATCCTTGCAATTACCTAGGTTTACATAGATTTATCTTTGAGTGTCTCAAGGGGGGTTGGGTGGGTTTGGTACTAGGAGCCACCTATTAGGGAGTACATACATCGATTAATTTTCTGGGTTTGGAATACTTCACTTAATATAATTGTTTCTCTCCCTTCCCCCACTCCGCCTCCCGGGAAGCACGGTCCAGCCGGGCCTCACCACGACCTAGGTAAGCTCTAGCCTCTGCCCATTCCCAGAACCCCAGGCAGCCCAAGGGACACAGCTCCCTCTGCCATCCAGCCAGAGCTAGGCAGGGCGTGGGAGGAGGACACCCCCTCTGCACCCGGCCCTGCTCCAGCTCCCCCAGGTTAAATAGCGCTCCTCTGACGCCCCATCCTCCCTTTACCCACTCCGCTACACCGGAGGCGCACGGTCCAGCAGGGCCTCATCTTGACCTAGGTAACCACCGTCCCTGCACACCCCCAGAAGCCCAGGCCAAGTAATTCAGTATAGTGAAAAATGCACAGAAATTGAAAGAAGATCTTAAGAGTTAAAACGACAATGCCAAAGTCAAAGTGCAAATCCATGAGAAGCAACACTAAAAAAACAAATCGCAACACTCAAGTAAACAAATCTCCCACTGAAGGAATTAATCCCATAATGTTAGACTCCAACCAGAACAAACCCATCGAAAATGGCCATGAAAGCCTGACCCAGGATAACGACTTTCAAAATATGATCATTACCATGTTCAATACCATGAAAGAGGAAATCTGGGAGGAATTAAATAATCGAATCAATCGCTTTGAAGAGGAACACAACAGACACTTGGAGGAGTTGAGAAAAACAGTGCAAGAATCAAAAACTGGCATACAGCAGTTAAAACAGACTCAAGCAGAGTTTAAAACTGAGCTACAAGACAAGTTATCTTCAACCCAGAATGCCACAGAGAGTCTTATCAGCAGAACTAAGGAAGCAGAAAACACAATTTCAGATCTTGAAGATAAAGTGGGAGTATTAACCAGCTCAATGGAAGAGGTTGTTAAAGGTAAAAAGATACTTGAGAGAAATATTCAGGAGATATGAGACACCCTGAAGAAGCCTAACATGCGTATTCATGGAATACCAGTGCAAGAATCTCAAAATACCACCCCTGAGGAAATTTTTCAACGATCATCAAGGAAAACTTTCCTCATCTAAAAAGAGAGGCCCATCCATATACAAGAGGCATTCTACACCCTAAACAGATATGACCAAAACAGAAGCTCGCTATAGAAAATAATAGTCAAAACACTCCACATTCAAGATAAAGAACTGGTGCTGAGAGCTTCAAGGGAGAAAAAACAAGTCACTTGTAAAGATAAACCTATTAAAATAACAAATGACTTCTCAGTCGAAATAGCAAAAGCAAGAAGAGCTTGGAGAGACATACTTCAAGTACTGAATGAGCAAAATTGTCAACCCAGGCTGATATACCCGGCAAAACTATTCATCATGATTGAGGGAGAAAGAAAAATCTTCCAGCACAAAGACAACTTGAAGGGATATATGTCCACCAAAGCAGGCCTTCAAAAAATGCTAGAAATGATACTCAATCTTGAAGAAAAAAACAGGCATATCCAGGAGAACAGAAGGCAAGTATAATACCATTAAAAACGAAGCAATATACTTATAAAAACTACTAAACATAATAAATGTCTGGAATTAAAACTAGTTTCTCCATTAAAACATTAAATGTTAATGGAATTAACTCACCGATCAAGAGACACAGATTACAAATTTGGCTTAAAAATCATAATCCATCAATCTGCTGCCTGCAGGAAACCCAACTCACCACAAAAGATAGGCATGCCCTAAAAATAAAAGGCTGGTCAACAATTCTACAAGCTAGTGGAAGCAGAAAACAGGTAGGGGTAGCCATTATGCTATCAGACAAAGTGGACTTCAAACCAAAGAAAATCATAAGAGACACAGATGGATACTATATTTTAGTCACAGGTACAATTCACCAGGAAGACTTCACAATACTGAACATATATACACTCAATACGGGCCCCTCCACATTCATTAAGAAAACCCTAGAGTGTCTAAAGCAAGAAATCAACCCCCAAACGATAATTCTTGGGGACTTCAACACCGCCCTCTCAACATGGGATAGATCAATAGGTCAAAAGCTTAACAGAGACACTTTGGACCTTAATCAAACCCTTAAAGAAATGGACCTTACAGATCTCTATCAAACTTTTCACCCACACACCAAAGAATACACACTTTTCTCAGCAGCGCACGGAACTTTCTCCAAAATAGATCACATATTGCGCCACAAAATGAATCTACACATATACAAAAAAGTTGAAATTCAAACCGGTGCCCTATCAGATCACCACGCCTAAAGCTGGACATCCACAACACATCAAACAAGAGAAAATACACTAATTCCTGGAAACTAAACAATATGATGCTGAATTAGAACTGGATTCAGGAAGAAATTACAAAGGAAATTCAAGATTTCCTTAAAGTGAATGATAATGAAAATACAACTTACCAAAATCTCTGGGACACAATGAAAGCTGTCCTAAGAAAGGACTCTCTGGGAATTGGGGTGGGAGGCACTGGGGGATAGGGAGGAAGGGGGGTGGGGAGGGGGAGCAGGGGCTACCGGGGAGGAGGAAGGAGGGAGGGAACTGGTGTACCTATTAAGTTTGTATGAGCTGAAATACTAATAAAAATGTATTAATAAAAAAAGTTGGTTCTTTGAAAAAATCAGTAAGATTGATACACCCCTAGCTAAATTAACCAAAAGCAAGAGAGAGAAAACCCAAATTAACAAAATTAGAAATTAACATGGAGTTATCACTACTGATACCCAAGAAATCCAGAGAATTATAAAATCATATTTCAAAAACTTATACTCTGTGAAGTTTGACAACACAAAAGAGATGGATGAATTTCTATGTAAACACAACTTACCTAAATTGAATCAGGAAGTTGTGAATTATTTGAATAGTCCTATAACATATAAAGAAATTGAGGAAGTAATCTTGAATCTTCCCACCAAAAAATGTCCTGGATGAGATGTATTCAGCACAGAGTTCTACCAGACATTTAAGGAGTTAATAACACCAATACTCCTTAAACTGTTCCATCAAGCATGACTATGTTCATAGCAACACTGTTTACAATAGCAAAGTCATGGAATCAACCCAAATGTCCAGCAGTTGACAAGTGGGTAAGGAAACTGTGGTGCATCTATACAATGGAGTACTACTCAGCCATCAAAAATGATGAATTACTGGAATTTGCCAGGAAATGGATGTCATTAGAAACAATTATATGAAGTGAAGTATCCCTGACCGAGAAAATTAAGCGACATATTTACTCCATAATAGGTGGCTCCTAGTACCAAATCCACCCAGCCCACCTTCAGACACTCATAGGTAAATCTTTGTAATACCTACAGTAATTGCAAGGATTATGAACAGGAGGAATGGGGTTGGAGGGCCACACCAGACACAAGGAGAGAAGTGACCATGTTACAGTAGAGAAAATAGGCCTCCATCAAGGACTCAAGTAAGTAATGTGACACCTGGTTAAGTTCACAGACGTTCATTCCTGATCATTTACAACTAAGGGAGTATGTTCTCAGCAGAAGGGGAGGGCATACAGTCTGGCAGATAAAAAGTAACCATTTTGAAAATAGGTGATTGATCCCTCCCTCACTGAGGTTTCCTAGTTTTATTACATCTACCCTTGAATGTGCTCTTATAATAAGACTCCAGTTGAACAGCTTTTTGTCTCTGGCCAGGGGGTCACATACAGTGCCTAGCATGATGGAGTGAAGGGCATTGCAGGAGCAGCAAAACTGCAAAAGAAAATCAACAAACCACAATCCAGAACTTCAGAGACTCTAGATCAACCACCTAGAATTAGGCCAGACTAATCTCTCCCCATCCTGAAACTCAGGGACATTTGCGGAAGAGGGGGCGGTAAAGATTGTAATAGCAAAAGGATGGGAGGAACAATGATTTGCAAGATACTAAACACAAGTTATGGCCGAAGCAATCATAATTGGACTTTGCATGCCCTGCGCAATGTCCAACACACTATTGACCTCACAAAGTCTAGCATCTACTAAAGGCACTAAGAACCTTGGAGGCAAGGGATTGAGAGCCACAGTAGTATTCCTATGCTCAAGGGGAACAAGGGAAAGGGTTCAGGGAAACGCCACTGGGTCCTTGTACGTCATAGGAGAGGAGGGCCCAGAGGAGAGTCAGGGATGTACATTAAAGGACTGTCTGGGAATTGGGGCGGGAGGCACTGGGGGATGGGGAGGAAGGAGTTCGAGGGGAGGAGGAGGGAGGGAGGGGACTGGTGTACCTATTAAGTTTGTATGAACGGAAATAATAAAAAAATGTTTAAAAATAATTGTTTCTCTTGACATCCATTTCCCAGCAAATTCCAGTATTTCATCATTTTTGATGGCTGAGTAGTACCCCATGTATAGATGTACCACAGTTCCCTTATCCACTCGTCAACTGTTGGACATTTGGGGTGATTCCATGACCTTGCTATTGTAAACAGTGGTGCTATGAACCTCTGCTGCATGGGGGGTTATTCCCAAAAGTGGAATAGCAGGGTCATATGGCATTTCAATCTTTAATTTCTTTAAGAATCTCCAGACGGCACGCCAGAGTGGCTGTATGAGCCTGCATTCCCACCAGCAATTTAGCAGAGTTCCCCTCTCTCCACATCCTCTCCTGCATTTGGTGTTGTTTGTATAGTGGAGGTTTGCCATCCTGACCGGGGCGAGATGGTATCTCAGGGACGTTTCATTGGCATTTCCCTGATGGCTAAAGAAGTGGAGCATATTTGAAGATATTTGTTAGACATTTTAATTTCATCCCTGGTAAAGTTTCTTTTAAGTTCCAGGGCCCATTTTTTAATTGGGCCATTAGTTTCCTTGGTGTTTAGTTTTTTAAGTTCTTTGTGCAGTCTGGACAGTAGAGCTCTATCAGATATGTGGTTAGTTAAGATTTTCTCCCATTCCATGGGTTGCCTTTGAGCTCGTGTTAAAATCTCTTTATCTGAACAGAAGCTCTTTAATTTCACAAGATCCCAACTGTTGAGAGTTGGTAGCAGCGACTGTGCCATTGGATGTCTGTTTAGGAAATGTTGGCCTAGGCCAATCAGCTCGAGGGAGTTCCCTATCCTTTCAACTATGGTTTTTATAGTCTCAGGCCTGATATCAAGGTCCTTGATCCATTTGGAATTAAGTCTTGTACATGGTGACAAGTACGGGTCCAGCTTTAATCTTCTGCATGTGGAGATCCAGTTTTGCCAGCACCATTTGTTGAAGATGCTGTTGTTTTTCCATTGGATTCTTTCGGCCCCTTTGTCAAAGACCAAGTGGCTGCAATTTTGTGGGCTTATATCTGGGTCTTCAAACCTTATCCATTGATTTGTGTGTCTATTTTGGAGCCAGTACCAAGCTGTTTTTATAATTTGGGATTTGTAATATAGACTGAGGTTTGGTATGGTAATAACTCCTGCAGTGTTTTTGTTACTCAGGATTGTCTTTGTTATCCTGGGTCTTTTGTGCCTCCATATGAATTTTGAGGTTGTTTGGTCAACATCTTTAAAGAATTGCTTTGGGATTTTAATTGGTATAGCGTTGCATCTGTATATTGCCTTTGATAGGATGGTCATTTTTACGATGTTGATTCTGCCAATCCATGAACTTGGGAGGTCTTTCCACCTTCTGGTGTCTTCTGCAATTTCTTTCTTTAGAGTTTTAAAGTTTTCATTGTAAAGGTCTTTTACCTCCTTGGTTAGGTTTAATACCAAGGTATTTCATTTTTTTAGGGGCTATAGTCAATGTGATTGTTTCTCTCAAGGCTTTTTCACTTCTTTCATTCTGGGCATATAGGAAGGCCTCTGATTTTTGCACATTTATTTTGTATCCTGCCATCCTGCTGAACTTCTCAATTAGTTCCAGGAGCTGGAGTGGAGCTTTTGGGATCACTCAGGTATAAGATCATGTCACATCCAAATAGGGGTAGCTTGACTTCTTCCTTGCTGATTTGCATCCCTTTTATGTCTTTTTCTTGTCTTATGGCTTCAGCTAAGACTTCAAGTACAATACTGAATAGAAGTGGTGAGAGTGGACAGCCTTGTCTAGCTCCTGATCAAAGTGGGAATGCTTCCAATTGTTCCCCATTGAACATAATCCTTGCTGTGAGCTTCTTGTATACAGATTTTATTATATTGATAAAGGTTCCTTCTGTTCCTACTATCTCTAGTGTTTGATATTAAAAGGCTGTTGGATCTTGTCAAAAGCTTTTTCTGCATCTATCGAGAGTATCATGTGGTCTTGGACTTTGGACTGGTTTACATGATGAATTACATTTATTGATTTGTGTATGTTGAACCAACCTTGTGTGCCAGGGATGAAGTGTACTTGGTCCCCGTGAATGATCTTTTTGATATGTTTTTGAATCCGATTTGCTAAGACTTTGTTGAGAATCTTTGCATCTGTGTTCATCAGGGAGATGGGCCTATAGTTTTCTTTTTTTAAGTGAATCTTTATTAGGTTTTGGGATTAAAACAATATTAGCTTCATAGAAGGAATTTGATAGTGTTCCTTCCTTTGCTATTTGATGAAACACTTTAAGGAGTATTGGTGTTATTAACTCCTTTAATGTCTGGTAGAACTCTGTGCTGAATCCATCTGGTCCAGGACATTTTTTGTGGGAAGATTCAAGATTACTTCCTCAATTTCCTTATATGTTATAGGACTATTTAAATAATTCACAACTTCCTGATTCAATTTAGGTAAGTTGTGCTTACTGAGAAATTCATCCATTTCTTTTGTGTTGTCAAACTTCATAGAATATAAGTTTGTGAAATATGACGTTATAATTCTCTGGATTTCTTGGGTATCAGTAGTGATAACTCCATGTTCATTTCTAATTTTGTTAATTTGGGTTTTCTTTCTCTTGCTTTTGGTTAATTTAACTAGGGGTGTATCAATCTTATTGATTTTTTCAAAGAACCAGCTTTTTGACTGGTTGATTTTTTCTATTGTTTTCTTAATCTCGATTTCAGATATTTCTCCCCTTGTTTTGAAAATATCCTCTCTTCTACTACTTTTGGGATAAGATTGCTCTAGTGTCTCTAAAGCTTTAAGCTGCATTGTTAAGTTGTTTATTTCTGATGTTTCCATTTTTTTGATGTAGGCATTAAGAGCTATGAACCTACCTCTTAGGACAGCTTTCATTGTGTCCCAGAGATTTTGGTAAGTTGTATTTTTATTATAATTCGTTTATAGGTTATCTTGAATTTCCTTTGTAATTTTTTCCTGAATCCAGTTCTCATTCAGCATCATATTGTGAAGTTTCCAGGAGTTAGTGTATTTTCTGTTGTTTGTTGTGTTGTCGATGTCCAGGTTTAGCCGTGGTGGTCTGATATGGGATTAATTCTTTCGGTGGGTGCTTGGTCTTCTTGGGTTTTGTTTCTCGTGGATCTGCACTTTGACTTGGGCATTGTTGTTTTGTTTTGTAGGACCATTAGTTTCTGTGTGTTTTTCACTGAACTGATGTAGTTGGTATTGTTACACTTTCCAGTTATTACTAGTACTTGCCTTGGATTGGGTATGTTTGTGTATTGTTATTGTTATGTCCTAGATGATGCTATTAGGCTGTTAGTACATCAGTTAAGTCAGGTTAAGTTACCAGGGAGTGAATATTAGTATGGTAGTGTACTTTTACGATTTAGTATCTTGGTGATATGTGAGAGTGAGTGGAGTACTCCCTGGAGTTGTGTGTTTTTGGGGTGGCTGTATGAGGAAGTTGATCTACAGCAATTGATACTAGAAAGGATCAGTAAGGTGAAAGGAAAAAAAAAGAAAAATAAAGGTTTACTTATTTTTGGGTTGGATGTGAAGAATCTTGCCCATGTGATATAACGATTTTAGTGGAGTCCAGATGTATGGCCTGTGTTCCCTTTGTTCCTTGGAGTTTTGCTTGAGTTTCCTTTGGACTCTGTTGAATTCTGAGTAGCAGTGTGTCTTCCGTGGACCACATGTGTAGGTCCCCAGTGGGCCGGAGAGGCAGAAGGTCTGATGTTGATGGCAGAATTCTTCACCTGTGACCTGGGGGATGGTGGCGAGGCGTGCGGGGTCGGGAGGATGAGAGGGACTGGGGTCTGAGGCGGGGCCCAGGCTAAGCCGGAGTCGGCCTGGGTGCTCGCCAGGTGGGCGGGGTGGGGGGCTCCGGTTGGGGCTCTCTCACTCACTCACCTGGGGAGCTGGCAGGGCTGGACTGGGCGGCCCGGCCCCCATAATATTCTTTAACTTCTGCAACTATCCAATTTTAAAGCATAATGGAATCAGAAATGAATGGGATAATTACTACTGAATTTGCTTCCAGAAACAAACTATTTGTTATCTATGCTCAGAAATTTTTAGGAGTACAATTTTGCCTTTCAAGCAAGAGGTCCTGAGTTCAAATCCCAGTTCCCATATAAATTATCTAGGCAGAAATGGTGGCAGCCTGAACTTGTGGCCCTAGTGAGCAGAGCCTGAGAAATGCCACAGTGAAACTGAAAGTAGGGAGAGCATTCCAGGATGATTCCCAAAGTCACCCTTGGCCCTTCACAGGGAAACCTTACCTAACACACACACACACACACACAATAAAGTTTAAAAAATTATTTCAATAATAGTGATATATTTATTAATTTACAAGCAACCAAGGTATTAATAATTCTGTAGGCCTTGCTTTACTCCCTACTGTGGGGAAAAAGCAACAAAAAAGTAATGTCAAATATTCCTGAATGCTTTATTTTCCAATTGCTTCTGTTGCTTCTTTTAATTCCATTTTTAACCTGATCATACAAGTTCAGTAGGAACCCCCTTCTTCTCCTGTTCCCTTCCTTCCCTACTATCCTCCATTGCACTCCTCCCCTTCTCCTCCCTCCTTCTCAACCCTTTTTCCTTTGCTACTCCTCTCTTGGTGCATCCTGCTTTCTCTCCCCCAACTTCCAGAGCATCTGTTTATGAGGGCCCTGAATTTCCTGCTGACTCCTCCGCAATAGTGAGTTCAGGGCTCAGTGGCATAGCTTGGGGCCCCTTCTTGGGATGCCAGCTAGTATGGGAACTCTATTATAACTGTTTAATCCCTTGTCTTTAAGGTTTCTACTGCCTGAAGCCTTCTCCCCTGTGATCCATGGTAGACTTTGGGGGTTATTGACATGTCACCTATTATGCAGGTCAACCAAGGTCCAATCACATTGTGGCTATGTCCTGGCTGCTGCAGCCCTGACTTGTGTGGACTATCTTGCATACTATTGATCCTCCCCATCTTTAGGCTCTTATAATCTTGCTACTCCCTCTTCTGTAAGGGTCCCTGAGCTTTAGGATAGGGAGAGATTTGGCTGGTGCCAGGTAAATATTGTAGGGTCTTGGTGTTCTGAATTATGGTTGGTTGTTGTATTCAGTGTTGCTTTTCCTGCACTGCCCTTGGCTGCATCCTGATTGGTATCAAAGGTAACCTCCTAACCAAAGATAAAAGACTGTTTAAAGAAAGATCTTAATATGAGAAGAGTCTCAAAGGTAGCTGGAAGAATAGGAATCAGCAATGAGAGGGGTCAGTCTCCCATTTCCCAGTTGGTTAAAATCTAACTGTCAGTCCCTAAATCCTCTCTGACTGGAAACATCAAACTTGTTCAGGCCCAAGTGAACAGGAAAAGAAGTGAGAGTGTAGCTGCATCAGATGTCTTGCTACATACATGCATGAAAATTCTCTATTGAGTTCTTGTTTGGTTTTCTTTCTTTTGAGGTCTTCTCTTCCCTTCACTTCTATTTATACTCTTTTGTGATTATACTGGATATTACAAAGATTTACCTTTGAGTATGTCATTAAGTGCGTTTGTAACTAAGATCCACTTATTAGGGAGTGCATATAGTGTCTAACATTCTATATCTGGAATACTTCACTCAATATAATTTCTTCTAATTCCATCTATTTCTGACAAAATTCATTAATTTATCTTTTTGTTGGCTCAGTAGTATTCCATTACATAAATGTACCACATTTTCATTATTCATTCATCAATTGTTGGGCACTTGGGTTAATTCTATGACTTGCTATGATAAATTGTACTACAATGAACATGGTTGGACACCTATCACTGTAGTGAATTTCTGCATTATGGGGGATAATTCCCAGTACTGAATAACAGGGTCATATGGCATTTCAATCTTTTAACTTTTTTAGAAATCGCCATACTGAACTCTAGAGTGGTTGTATAAGTCTGCATTCCCACCAGCAATTTAGGAGAATTGCCTTCTGTCCACATCCTCTCCAGCATTTGGTGCTGTTTGTATTGTGGAATTTTGCCATCCTGACCAGGGTGAAATGATATCTCAGGGCAGGTTTGCATTTCACTGATGGCTAGGGATGTGGAGCATTTTTTAACATATTTGTTAGACATTTTGATTTCATTCCTGGAAAAAAATATCTTTAGAGTTTCAAGTATCATTTTTTTTGACAAACATCATTCTTTCTTTCTTTTTTTTTAATTTATTTTTTCCCTCATATTCAAGGATCATTTTTTAATTGGGCCATTTATCTCCTTGGTGTTTACATTTTTAATTTTTTTTTTATTTCCACTCATACAAACTTAATAGGTACACCGGTCCCTTCCCTCCCTCCACCGTCCCACTCTCCTGTGCTCCCTCCCCTCCCCCTTTCCTCCATATCACCCAGTGCCCCCACAACTCATCCCCGGAGCATCCTTTAATAAGCATGCCAAACTCTCCTCTGGGTCTTCCTCTCCGATGAGGTGCAAGGACCCAGTGGCATTTTCCAGAACCCTTTCCTGTGCTCCCTTTAAGCATAGGAACACTACTGTGGCTATCAATCCCTTGCCGCCAAGGATCCTAGTGCCTTTAGCAAACATTAGACTTTGTGGGATCTATAATGTGTTGGACATTGTGCAAGGCATGCAAAGTCCAAATATGATTGCTTCAGCCCTAACTTGTGTGGAGTATCTTGCATATCATTACTCCTCCCAACCTTGTGCTCTTACAATCTTACTGCCCCCTCTTTCACAAATTGCCCTGAGCTTCAGGATGGGGAGAGATTAGGCTGGCCTAGTTCCAGGTTGTTGATATAGAGTCTCTGATGTTCTGAATTATGGGTTTTTTTTTCAGTTTTGCTGCTCCTGCAATGCCCTTGGCTCCACCCTAGTGGGTATTGGATATCGCCCACTGGCTGGAGATAAAAACCCATTAATTTAGAGTCTTGTTGTAAGAGTATATTCAAGGGTAGATGTAATAAAAGTAGTAAATCACTGTGAGAAAGGGGTCATTCGCCAATTTGCGAAATGTTTACCTTCTATCTGCCAGACTATGCGCCCTCCCCTTCTGGTAAGATCATACCCCCTCAGTTGTAAATGGTCAGGAAGGAAAGTCTGTGAACTTAACCAGATGTCTCGTTACTTACTTGCAGTCCTTGATGGTGGCCTATTTGCTCTGCTGTAACATGGTCCCCTCTGCCTTGTTACTGGTGTGTGGCTCCTTCCTCATCTCTCCTGTTCATAATCTTTGCAATTACTGTAGGTATTACAGAGATTTATCTTTGAGTGTCTCTAAGTGGGTTTGGTACTAGGAGCCACCTATTATGGAGTACATACAGCGCTTAATTTTCTGTGTCTGGTTTACTTCACTCAGTATAATTGTTTCTAATTTCATCCACTTCCCAGCAAGTTCCATTAATTTGTCATTTTTGATGCCTGAGTAGTACTCCATTGTATAGATAAACCACATTTTCCTTATCCACTCGTCAACTGTTGGACATTTGGGTTGATTCAATGACTTTGCTATTGTAAACAGTGCTGCTATAAACATAGTCATGCTTGTGCTATCGAGGTGAATTTTTGCTGTATGGGGGGTTATTCCCAAAAGTGGAATTGCAGGGTCATATGGCATTTCAGTCTTTAATTTCTTTAAGAATTTCCAGACGGCTCGCCAGAGTGGCTGGCTGTATGAGCCTGCATTCCCACCAGGAATGTAGGAGAGTTCCCCTCTCCACATCCTCTCCAGCATTTGTTGTTGTTGTATTGTGGATTTTTGCCATCCTGACCGGGTTGAGATGATATCTCAGGGAAGTTTTGATTTGCATTTCCCTGATAGCTAACTTTACTAGGGATGAGATTAAAATGTCTAAAAAATGTTCCATTTTTAAGTTTTCTGTGCATTCTGGATAATAGAGCTCTATCAGATATGTGGTTAGTGAAGATTTTCTCACATTTTGTGGGTTGCGTTTTTGCTAGGTTTATAATCTCTTTAGTTGAACAGCAGCTCTTCAATTTCATGAGATGCTATTTGTTGAGTGTTTGTTCTAGTGTCTGCTTTTATTGGATTTCTGTCTAGGAACTGTTGGCCTAACCCAATGATATGCAAGGTATTCCACACAAGTGAAGGCTGCAGCAGCCAGAACTGGACTTTGTCTGTCCTGCCCAATGGCAACATGTCAACAGTCACCCAAAGTCTAGCATGGATCACAGGGGAGAATGATCCAAGCACTAGGATACTTAACGGCAAGGGAGTCAACAATCAGAGTTCCTATAGTAATGGGAACCCAAGAAGGGGCTCAGGGCTATGCCACTGAATCCTGAACCCTCACTAGGGAGGAGGACTCAGAGGGAGGTTTGACTGTTCACATAAAAGGATCTCCAAGGGATGGTAGTAGAAAGAGGTAAGCACTAGGAGAAGTTGAGGGATAAAGGGGGTTAAAAAAGGGGGGAAGAAGGAAGTGTGCAATGGGAGATGGCTGGTATGGTATGGGGAAGGGGGATGGAGTGGACTGGGGTACCTATTGATTTTATATGATTAGGAAAAAAATAAAATGTGGGAGAAAAAAAAAACTAGAAGACAAGCCAGATATGTAAAATTACAGATAAAATTTATACCAAACACCCATTGCTAGTATTACATAAATGGCATTATATTGATCAACACAATAGCTATTAAAATATTTGTTCCTTTAGAAAAAAAAACTAGAATTAGATAGATCATAGAACTCAATTATAGCATTCTTGGGCTATTATCTCTAGGATTCCAGGTAAACATATCACATATATGTGTTGTACATTGATGTTTATTATAGCACTATTCACAGTAGATAAGCTATGGGACCAATAGTTTTTCAACAATAGGTGGATGGGTAACAAAAATGTGGTATACCATACACAAAGGAAATCTTTTCAACCATAGAGAAGAATAAGATTATATAGCTTGCAGAAAGTGAATGCAATCATAAACAGGCATTAGGAAATTATGCCAGTTTCAGGAATACAGTCACAGTTTGTATTCTTTCATCAGTGTTTCCACGATTTTGTATAAACACAAAAAATCATTCATATATGATATGAAAGTAGAAATGAGACTGTTTAGGAGAACAAAGGGGAGTAATGGGAGGAAGAGATGTAAGAAAAGGGTATGTGGGGGTTTGCGGAAAATAATAATATAATAATATAATATAATAATAATAATAATAATATAAACATATAATATCTGCTTATATGAAAATGTGAAAAAAAGCCTTTCTGCAAGCTAATGGAACCAGGAAACGGGCAGGAGGAGCCATTAAGCTGTCGGCCAAAGTGGACTTCAAACCAAAAAAAATCATAAGAGACACAGATGGATACTACATTTTAACCACAGGTACAATTCCTCAGGAAGACTTCACAATACTGAACATATTTGCACCTACTTTGGGCTCCTACACATTCATTAAGCAAACGTACAGCATCAAAAGCAAGAAATCAACCCACAAATGATAATTCTTAGGTATTTCAACACCATACTCTGAACATGGGGTAGATCAACAGGTCAAAAACTTAACAGAGAAACACTGGATCTTAATCAAACTTTTACTGAAATGGACCTTACAGATCTCTACCAAACTGTTTATCCATGCACCAAAGACTGCACGTTTTTCTCAGCAGCACACAGAACTTTCGCAACAATAAACCACATATTGGGCCACAAAACGAACCTCCACATATACAGGAAAGTTGAAATTCTAGCCTGTACCCTATCAGACCACCATGGACTAAAGCTTGACATTGGCAACACAACAAACAACAGAAAATACACTAACTCCTGGAAACTAAACACTATGATACTGAATGAAAATGGGATTCAGGATGAAATTACAAATGAATTTCATTATCATTCTGGAAGTGAACGATAATGAAAATACAACTTATCAAAATTTTTAGGACACAACGAAAGCTATCCTAAGAGGTAAGTTTATAGCGCTTAATGCCTACATCAAAAAAATGGAAACATCAGAAATAAATAACAATGCAGCTAAAAGCTTTAGAGACACTAGAGCAATCTGATCCCAAAAGCAGTAGAAGAGAGGAGATTAGCAAAATCAGGGGAGAAATATCTGAAATTGAGATAAGGAAAACGATACAGAAAATCAACCAGTCAAAAAGCTGGTTCTTTGAAAAAAATCAATAAGATTGATACACCCCTAGCTAAATTACCCAAAAGGAAGAGAGAGGAAACTCAAAAAAGCAAAATTAGAAATGATAATGGAGTTATCACTACTGATACCAAAGAAATTCAGAGAATTATAATGTCATATTTCAAAAACTTATTCTCTGTGAAATTTGACAACACAAAAGAAATGGATGAATTCCTAAGTGAACACAATTTACCTAAATTGAATCAGGAAGTTTTGAATTATTTAAATAGTCCTATAACATATGAGGAAATTGATGATGAAATCTCGAATCTTGCATTTGGTAGGATGGATTCAGCACAGTGTTCTACCAGATATTTAAGGAGTTATTAACACCAATACTCCTTAAACTGTTCCAACAAATAGCAAAGGAAGGCACACTACCAAATTCTTTTCATGAAGCTAATATCGTCTTAATCCCAAAACCTAATAAAGATACACTTAAAAAAGAAAATCAATATCCCAATATTGATTCAACATAAACAAATCAATAAATATAATTCACTATATAAAACAGTCTAAAATCCAAGACCTCATGATACTCTTGAGAAATGCATAAAAAGCTTTTGACAAAATCCAACAGCCTTTTATGATCAAAACCCTAGAGACAGTTGGAATGGAAGGAACTTTTGTGAATATAATATAAGCTGTATAAAACAAGCCAACAGCAACAATTATACTCAATGGGGAAAAACTTGAAGCATTACTGCTTTGATCAGGAACTACACAAGGCTGTCCACCCTCACCACTTCTATTCAATATTGTACTTGAAGGCTTAGCTGAGGCCATAAGACAAGAAAGGGAGATAAAAGAGATTCAAATCAGCAAGGAAGAATTCAAGTTATCTCTATTTGCACATAACATAATCTTATACATGAGTGATCCCAAAACTCCACCAAGAAACTCCTGGAACTAATACAGAAGTTCAGGAGGGTGTGAGGATACAAAATAAATGTACAAAAATCAGTGGCCTTCCTATATGCCCAGAATGAAAGAAGTCAAAATGCCCTGAGAGCAATGCCATTTACTATAGTTCCTAAAAAAAATGAAATACCCTGGTATAAACCTAACCAAGGAAGTAAGGGACCTTTAAAATGAAAACTTTAAAACCCTAAAGAAAGAAATTACAGAATACACCAGAAGGTGGAACGACCTCCCATGTTCCTGGATTAGCAGAATCAACATCATGAAAATGACCATCTTACTGAATGCAATATACAGATTCAGATCTATACCAATCAAAATCTCAGAGCAACTCTTTAAAGAAGTTGACCAAACAATCTCAAAATTCATATGGAGGCACAAAAGACCCAGGATAGCAAGAACAATCCTGAGTAACAAAAACACTGCTGGAGGTATCACCATACCAAACCTTAGTCTATACAACAAATCCATTATTGTAAAAACAGCCTGGTACTGGTTCCAAAATAGACACACGGATGAATGGATAAGGGTTGAAGACCCAGATATAAGCTCACACAACTACATCCATTTGATCTTTGACAAAGGGCCCAAAATAATCCAATGGAAAAAGAACAGCATCTGCAACAAATGGTGCTGGCAAAACTGTTATCCACATTAAAACTCGACCTGTATTTATTTATTTATTTATTTATTTATTTATTTATTTATTTATTTATTTATTTATTTATTTATTTATTTATTTATTTATTTATTTATTTCAGCTTATACAAACTTATTAGGTACACCAGTTCCCTCCCTCCCTCCTCCTCCCCCCGTACCCCCTGTTCCCCCTCCCCACCCCTCTCCCTCCCCATCCCCCAGTGCCTCCCACCCCAATTCCCAGAGAGTCCTTTCTTGTGCATGTCTGATTTTGCTCTGGGCCCTCCTCTCCGATGACGTACAAGGACCCAGTGGCCTTTCCCTGAACCCTTTCCCGTGTTCCCCTTAGGTATAGGAACACTGCTGTGGCTGCCAATCCTTTGCCTCCAAGGATCTTGGTGCCTTTAGCAGATGCTAGACTTTGTGAGGTCAACAGTGTGTTGGACAATGCGCAGGGCATGCAAAGTCCAATTATGATTGCTTCGGCCATAACTTGTGTGGAGTATCTTGCAAATCATTGCTCCTCCCATCCTTTTGCTCTTACACTCTTACCGCCCCCTCTTCCGCAAATGTCCCTGAGCTTCAGGATGGGGAGAGATTTGTCTGGCCTAGTTCTAGGTGGTTGATCTAGAGTCTCTGAAGTTCTGGATTGTGGTTTGTTGATTTTCTTTTGCAGTTTTGCTCGACCTGTATTTATAACCATGTATAAGTCTTAATTCGAAAGTGATCAAAGACCTCAATATAAGGCCAGAGACTATAAAAACCTTAGTTGAAAGGGTAGGGAACTCCCTCGAGGTGATTGTACTAGGCCAATAGTTCCTGAACAGAAATCCAATAGCATAGTCACTACAACCAACACTCAACAGATGGAATCTTTTGAAATTAAAGAGCTTCTGTTCAGATAAAGAGATTATAACTCAAGCACAAAGGCAACCTACAGAATGGGAGAAAATCTTCACTAACTACATATCTGATAGAGCTCTATTATCCAGAGTGCACAAAGATCTTAGGAAAATAAACACCAAAAAAACAAATGGCTCAATTAAAAAATGGGCCTTGGAACTTAAAAGAAATTTTCCAAGAACAAAATTCAAATGTCTAACAAATATCTTAAAAAATGCTCCACATCCTTAGCCATCATGGAAATGCAAATCAAAATCTCCATGAAATAACATCTCACCCTGGTCAGGATGGCAAAAATTCTCAATCCAAATAATACCAAATGCTGGAGAGGATGTGGCGAGAAGGGAACTCTCCGACATTGCTGGTGGGAATGCAGCTTATACAACCACTTTGGTGAGCCATCTGGCAATTCTCTAAAAAGTTAAAGATTGAAATGCCATATGAACCTGCTATTTCACTTTTGGAAGTAATTATGCAACAGCAGAGAAAACAGGCCACCATCAAGTACTGCAAGTAAGTAATGAGACATCTGGTTAACCTCACAGACTTTCCTTCCTGATCGGTTGCAACTGATGGGGTTTGATTTCAATAGACAGGGAGGGCATAGAATCTTGGGAGATAGAAGGTAGTCATCCTGCAAATGGGAGATTAACACCGTAGTCTCTCACTCCTACTCCATCTACTTTGAATCTACTCTCATAATAAGACTATTTTAACAACATTTTGTTTGTTTGTTTGTTTCTGCTCATACAAACATAATAGGAACCCCTGTCCCCTCCCTCCCTCCACC
This sequence comes from Typhlomys cinereus, assembly GCA_023101885.1. Taxonomy (NCBI): domain Eukaryota; kingdom Metazoa; phylum Chordata; class Mammalia; order Rodentia; family Platacanthomyidae; genus Typhlomys; species Typhlomys cinereus. Next base: position 3,361,404 of record JALPQD010000208.1, on the reverse strand, counting down.
CCTCCCTGGACCTCGCTGTTCTCTCCCCGCTTCATCCCTTCCTTTCCCCCCTCCCTCCCTTTCTCCCAGTGCTCCCTTCCCCTATCTCTGAAGCATCATTTAATGAGTATATCAAACTTTCCTCTGGGTCCTTTTCTCTGATGAGGTGTAAGGACTCAGTGGCATTTCCTAGAACTCTTTCTTGTGTTCCCCTTAAGTATAGGAACACTATTGTGACTGTTAATCCCTTACTTCTAAGGATCTTAGTGCCTTTAGTCCATGCTAGAATTTGAGGGGTCAACGATATGTTGACCATTGCGCAGATCATGCAGAGTCCTCTTATAATTGCTTTGGCCCTAACTTGTGTGAAGTATCTTGCATATCATGACTTCACCCATCCCTGTGCTCTTACAATCTTACCACCCTCTCTTCCTCAAATTTCCCTGAGCTCCAGGATGGGGAGAGAACTGGCAAGCCTCATATCAGGTGGTTGTTATAGAGTCTCCGATGTTCTGAATTATGGTTTGTTGATTTTTTTTTCAGTTTTGCTGTTCCTGCAATGCCTTTGGTTCCATCATGATGGGTATTGGATGTCACCCCCTGGTCAGAAATAAAAACCTGTTAAATTAGACTCTTGTTATAAGAGTCTATTCAAAGGTAGATGGAGTAGAAGTAGGAGACCACGGTGAAAGATGGGTCAATCACCAATTTTCAAAATGGTTACCTTCTATCTGGCAGCCTATATGCCTCCCTTCTAGTAAGATTGTACCCCATCAGTTGTAAATGATCAGGAAGGAAAGTCTGTGAACTTAATCAGATGTCTCATTACTTACTTGCAGTCCTTGATGGTGGCCTATTTTCTCTGCTGTAACTTGGTCCCCTCTGTTTCTGGTGTGGCCCTCCTACCCCATCCCTTCTGTTTATAACCTTTACAGTTACTGTAGGTATTACAGAGATTTGTCTTTGAGTGTCTGTGAGTTTGGTACTAGGATCCTGTTAGGGAGTACATATGGTGCTTAATTTTCCATGTCTGGGATACTTCACTCAATATAATTGTTTCTAATTCCATCCATTTCCCAGCAAATTGCATTAAATCATCATTTTTGATGGCTGAGTAGTATTCCATTGTATAAATATACCACATTTTCCTTATCCATTCGTCAAATGTTGGACATTTGGGCTGATTCCATGACTTTCCTATTGTAAACAGTGCTGCTATGAATATGGTCGTGCTTGTGCTATTGAGGTGAATTTTTGCTGTATGGGGGGTTATTCCTAAAAGTGGTATAGCAGGGTCATATGGCATTTCAATCTTTAACTTCTTTAAGAATTGCAAGACGGCTCACCAGAGTGGTTGTATGAGCCTGCACTCTCACCAGCAGTGTAAGAGAGTTTCACTCTCTCCCATCCTCTCCAGCATTTGTTGTTGTTTGTATTGTGAATTTTTGCCATCCTGACAGGGGTGAGATGATATCTCAGGGAGGTTTTGACTTGCATTTCCCTGATGGCTAAGGATGTGGACCATTTTTTAAGATATTTGTTAGACATTTGAATTTCGTCCTTGGTAAAGTTTCTTTTAAGTTCCAAGGCCCATTTTTTAATTGACCCATTTGTTTTTTTGGTGTTTAGTTTTCTAATTTCTTTGTGCAATCTATCAGATATGTGGTTAACGAAGATTTTCTCCCATTCTGTGGGTTACCTGTGTGCTCGAGTTACAATCTCTTTCTCTGAACAGAAGCTCTTTCATTTCACAAGATCCCATCTGTTGAGTGTTGGTTGTAGTGACTGTGCCATTGGATGTCTGTTCAGGAACTGTTGACCTAGCCCAATCAGCTCGAGGGAGATCCCTACACTTTCAACTATGGTTTTAAAAGCTTCTGAACTTGTATCAAGGTCCTTGATCCATTTGGAGTTAATTCTTGTACATGGTGACACATACAGGTCCACATTTAATCTTCTGCATGTGGACATCCAGTTTTGCCAGCACCATTTGTTGAAGATGCTGTTCTTTTTCCATTGGATTCTTTGGGCCCCTTTGTCAAAGGTCAAATGGCTGTAGTTGTGTGGGCTTACATTTGGGTCTTCAACGCTTATCCATTGATCTGTGTGTCTATTTTGGAGGCAATACCAGGCTGTTTTTACAACTATGGATTTGTTGTATAGACTAAGGTTTGGTATGGTGATACCTCCAGCGTGTTTTAGTACTCAGGATTGTTTTCACTATCCTGGGTCTTTTGTGCCTCCATATGAATTTTGAGATTGTTTGGTCAACTTCTTTAAAGAATTTCTTTGGGATTTTAATTGGTATAGCATTGAATTTATATATTGCCTTTGGTAGGATGGTCATTTTTACGTTGTTGATTTTGCCAATCCAGGAACATGGGAGGTCTTTCCACCTTCGGATGTCTTCTGCAATTTTTTTCTTGAGGGTTTTAAAGTTTTCATTATACAGGTCTCTTACTTCCTTGGTAAGGTTTATACCAAGGTATTTCATTTTTTTAAGAGCTATAGTAAATGGGCTTGTTTCTCTCAGGGCTCTTTCGCTTCTTTCATTCTGGGCATATAGGAAGGCCTCTGGTTTTTGTACATTTATTTTGTATCCTGCCACTCTGCTGAACTTCTGTATTAGTTCCAGGAACTTCCTGGTGGAGGTTTTGGAATCACTCAGGTATAAGATCATGTCATCTGCAAAGAGAGATAACTTGATTTCTTCCTTGCCGATTTCAATCCCTTTTATGTCCCTTTCTTGTCTTATGGCTTCAGCTAAGACTTCAAGTACAATATTGAAAAGAAGTGGTGACTGTGGACAGCCTTGTCTAGTTCCTGATCGAAGTGGGAATGCTTCAAGTTTTTCCCCATTGAGTATAATCCTTGCTGTAGGCTTGCTGTATATCACTTTTATTATATTGATAAAGGTTCCTTCCATTCCAACCTTCTCTTGGGTTTTGATCAAAAAGGCCTGTTGGATCTTGTCAAAAGCTTTTTCTGCATCTATTGAGAGTATCATGTGGTCTTGAACTTTGGACTGGTTTATATGGTGTATTACACTTATTGATTTGCGTATATTGAACCAACCTTGTGTGCCTGGGATAAAGCCTACTTGATCCCCTGGGTGATCTTTTTGATATGTATTTGAATCCAATTTGTTAAGACTTTATTGAGAATCTTTGCATCTGTGTTCATCAGAAAGATTGGCCTATAGTTTTCTTTTTTAATTTAATTTTTAATTTTTTTATTATTCATTCAATTGTGCATGTGTGCATGTGTGTGCATGTGCGTGTGAGTGTGTAGAACCACGACAAATTCGGAAACTACCATGGACTGCTTCCACCTCCTCTTTGTTTACTCTGCCCTGGGATTCACAGGCTCCACCCTACCAGGATCAGAAACGCAGGCTGCCCCTGCTTCTAACCGGAGTCTATACGTGGGGTCTAGGAGCTGAACTCACTAACTTCCGTCTGCAAGGCAGAGGCTTAACCCCTGAGCCACCTCTCCAGCCTCCATTAGGTTTGGGGAATTAAGATGATATTAGTGTCATAGAATGAATTTGGTAATATTCCTTCCTTTGCTATTTGATGAAACAGTTTAAGGAGTATTGGTGTTATTAACTCCTTAAATATCTGGTAGAACTCTGTGCTGAATACATCTGCTTCGGGACATTTTTTGGTGGGAAGATTTGAAATTACTTCCTCAATTTCCACGTATGTTATAGGACTATTTAAATAGTTCAAAACTTCCTGATTCAATTTAGGTAAGTTGTGTTTACTTAGAAATTCATGCATATCTTTCGTGTTGTCAAATTTCACAGAGTATAAGTTTTTGAAATATGATGTTATAATTCTCTGGATTTCTTGGGTATCAGTAGTGATAACTCCATTTCATTTCTAATTTTGTTAATTTGGACTTTCTCTCTCTTGCTTTTGGTTAATTTACCTAGGGGTATATCAATCCTATAGATTTTTTCAAAAAAAACACCTTTTGGCTGGTTGATTTTTTCTATCGTTTTCTTAATCTCGATTTCAGATATTTCTCCCCTTATTTTGCTAATCTCCCTTCTACTCCTTTTGGGATCAGATTTCTCTAGTGTCTCTAAAGCTTTTGGCTGCATTGTTAAGTTATTTATTTCTGATATTTCCATTTTTTTGATGTAGGTATTAAGAGCTATGAACTTACCTCTTGGGATGGCTTTCATTGTGTCCCAGAGATTTTGGTAAGTTGTATTTCATTATCGTCCACTTTCAGGAACTCTTGAATTTCCTTTGTAATTTTTTCCTGAATCCAGTTCTCATTCAGCATCATAGTATTAAGTTTCCAGGAGTTAGTGTATTTTCTGTTGTTTGTTGTGTTGTGGATGTCACAGTTTAGGCCGTGGTGGTCTGATGAGGTACAGGCTAGAATTTCAACTTTCCTGTATATGTGGAGATTTGTTTTGTGGCCCAATATGTGATCTATTTTGGAGAAAGTTCCGTGTGCTGCTGAGAAAAATGTGTATTCTGCAGTGCGTGGATGAAAAGGTTCATACAGATCTGTAATTTCCTTTTCACTAAGGGGTTGATTAAGCTGCAAAGTGTCTCTGTTAAGTTTTTGACCTGTTGATCTATCCCATGTTGAGAGGGCAGTGTTGAAATCCCCCAGAATTATCATTTTGGGATTGATTTCTTGCATTAAACATTGTAGGGTTTTCTTAGTGAATGTGGAGGGACCCGTATTGGGTGCATATATGTTCAGTATTGTGAAGTCTTCCTAGTGAATTGTACTTGTGGTTAAAATGTAGTATCCGTCTGTGTCTTTTATGATTTTTTTTTGGTTTGAAGTCTACTTTGTCTGACAGCATAATGGCTACCCCTGCCTGTTTTCTGGTTCCATTAGCTTGCATAATTTTTGACCAACCTTTTATTTTTAGGATGTGCCTATCTTTTGTGGTGAGATGGGTTTCCTGCAGGCAGCAGGGTGATGGATTGTGATTTTTAATCCAAGTGTATAATCTGTGTCTCTTGATTGGTGAGTTAAGTCCATTAACATTTAATGTTATAGTGGAGAAACTATTTTTAATTCCGGAAATTTATTATGTTTAGTGGCTTTTGTAAGTGTATTGTTAAACCTTTAGGTTTTGGTAGTATTATACTTCCCTTCTGTTCTCCTGGATATGCCTGTTTTTTCTTCAAGCTTGAGTATCATTTCTAGCATTTTTTGGAGACCTGGTTTGGTGGACATGTATCCCTTCAAGTTGTCTTTGTGCTGGAAGATTTTTCTTTCTCCCTTGATCATGACGGATAGTTTTGCGGGGTATATCAGCTTGGGTTGACATTTTTGCTCATTCAATACTTGAAGCATGTTTCTCCAAGCTCTTCTTGCTTTTACTGTTTCAATTGAGAAGTCATTTGTTATTTGAATAGGTTTACCTTTAAAAGTGACATTTCCTCCCCTTGATTCTCTCAGCATCAGTTCTTTATCTTGAATGTGGAGTGTTTTAACTATTATTTGCCGTGGTGAGTTTCTATTTTGGTCATATCTGTTTGGGGTGTGGAATGCCTCTTGTATATGGATGGGCCTCTCCTTTTATAGATGAGGAAAGTTTTCCTTGATGATCATATGAAAAATTTCCTCAGGTGTGGAATTTTGAGATTCTTGCTCTGGTATTCCATGGATAGTCATGTTAGTCTTCTTCAGGGTGTCCCATAACTTTGAGCTGGTTAGTACTCCCACTTTGTCTTCAAGGTCTGAAATTCTGTTTTCTGCTTCGTTAGTTCTGCTGATAAGACTCTCTGTGGAGTTCTGGGTTGAAGATAACTTGTCTTTTAGTTCAGTTTTAAACTCTGCTTGAGTCTGTTTTAACTGCTCTATGCCAGTTTTTGTTTCTTGCACTGTTTTTCTCAACTCCTCCAAGTGTCTGTTGTGTTCCTCTTCAAAGTGATTGATTCGATTATTTAATTCCACCCAAATTTCCTCTTTCATAGTATTGAACATGGTAATGATCATGATTTGACAGTCGTTACCCTGGGTCAGGCTTTCTTGTCCATTTTCCGTGGGTTTGTTCTGGTTGGAGTCTATCATTATGGGATTAATTCCTTCAGTGGGAGATTTGTTTACTTGGGTGTTGTTTCTCTTTGACTTGGGCATTGTTGTTTTAACTCTTGAGAGCTTCTTTCAATTTTCACTGAACTGAATTATTTGGCCTGGAGTTTTGGGGTTTGGGTGGGCGGAGCTTACCTAGGTCGTGGTGTGTCCTAGCTGGACTCCAAGCATCCCTGGTGGCGGGTTGAGGAAAGGGAGAATGCAGCGTTGGCTGGGCGCTATTTAACCTGGGGAGCTGGGGTGTGTTCTGGGAGGATAGGGTCCTTCCCCCCTGCGCAGCTCAGTCTGCAGCTGGCTGGTGGGAGGAGCTGGGTCCCTTGGACTGCCTGGGGGTTCTGAGTTTGGGCGGGGGCGGAGCATACCTAGGTCGTGACATGTTCTGGGGTGGGTTGGGGAAAGAGCTTTAACACCTTTTTATCTCTGGCTAGGAGATTACATCCAATACCCATCAGGATGGAGCCACCACCGGCGGTGCAGGTACAGCAAAACTGGAAGAAGAAGAAAAAGAATAACAAACCATAATTCAGAACATCAGAGACCCTATATTAATTACCAGGAACCAGGGCAGCCTAATCTCTCCCCATTCCAAAACTCAGAGAAATTTGCGTAAGAGGGGGTAGTAAGATTGTAAAAGCCTAAGATGGGGAGGAGTAACGATATGCAAAATACTCCACACACGTTAGGGCCGAAGTAATCATAATAGGACTTTGCATGACCTGTGCAATGACCAACATGTAATTGACCCCTCAAAGTCTAGCATGGATCATTGGCACAGGATCCTTAGAGGCAAGGGATTAACAGCCACAACAGTGTTCCTGTACCAAAGGTGAACACAAGAAAGAGCTCTAGGCAATGCTACTGAATCCTTACACTTCATCAGAGAGGAGGACCCAGAGGGAAGTTTGACACGTACACTGAAGTATGCTCCAGGAATTGGGCGGTGGAATGGGAGAAAGGGAGAGAGGTGGGAAAGATAGGGGATAAGGGTGGAGGGAGCAAGGAGATCCAGGGAGGGGTGGAGAGAGGGAAGATAATGGAGTACCTATTAAGTTTGTATGAGTGGAAAAAATAAATGAAGAAAAAAACAAACAAACAAAAAAGAAAATGTAAAAATAAACTGAAAAAAGGGAAAATGTCCTCTTCTTTCAACAAAGTGTTATATATGAATGGAAATATGAGTGTGGATATCTTTTTTTATTTACATTTTTATTATTATTTCTGCTCATACAAACTTGGTAAGTACACCGGTTCCCTCACCCCCTCCCCCCCCCGACTCCCCTGCTCCCCCTCCCCTCACCCCTCTCTTCCCATCTCCCAGTGCCTCCCCCTGTATCCCCAGAGAATCATTTAATGTGCATGCCAGACTCTCCTCTGGGCCATCCTCTCCAATGACGTACAAGGACCCAGTGACGTTTCTCTGAACCCATTCCTGTGTTCCCCTTAAGCATAGAAACACTACAAGAGGCATTTCACATTCCAAACAGATATGACCAAAATAGAAAATCACCATGGCAAATAATAGTCAAAACACTCCATATTCAAGACAAAGAAAAGGTCCTGAGAGCTTTAAGAGAAAAAAAGCAAGTCACTTTTAAAGGTAAACCTATTAGAATAACAAATGACTACTCAATGGAAACAGTAAAAGCAAGAAGAGCTTGGAGAGACATACTTTAAGTATTAAATGAGCAAAAATGCCAACGCAGACTGATATACCCGGCAAAACTATCTGTCATGATTGAGGGAGAAAGAAAAGCTTTCCAGCACAAAGACAACTTGAAGGGATACATGTCTATCAAACCAGGCCTTCAAAAAATGCTAGAAATGATACTCAAGCTTGAAGAAAAGAACAAGCATATTCAGGAGGACAGAAGGAAAGTATAATACCACCAAAATATAAATATCAAGCAACACGCTTACAAAATCCACTAAACATAAAAATGTCTAAAATTAAAAATAATTTCTCCGTTATAACATTAAATGTCAATGATATTAACTCACTGATTAAGAGACACAGATTACAAACTTGGATTAAAAACCACAATCCAACAATCTGCTGCCTTCAGGAAACTCATCTCACCACAAAAGATAGGCACATCCTAAGAATGAAAGGCTGGTCCAAAATCTTCCAAGCTAATAGAACCAAGAAACAGGCAGGAGTAGCAATTATGCTTTCAGACAAAGTGGACTTAAAACCAAAGAAAATCATAAGAGACACAGATGGATACTACATTTTGGTCATAGGTACAATTCACCAGGAAGACTTCACAATACTGAACATATATGCACCCAATATGGGCCCCTCCGCATTCATTAAGAAAATCCTACAGCGCCTAAAGCAAGAAATCAACCCCCAAACGATAATTCTTGGGGACTTCAACACCGCCCTCTCAACATGGGGTAGATCAACAGGTCAAAAGCTTCAGAGACACTTTGGAACTTAATCAAACCCTTAAAGAAATGGACCTTACAGATCTCTATCGAACTTTTCACCCACGCACAAAAGAATACACATTTTTCTCAGCAGCACATGGAACTTTCTCCAAAATAGATCACATATTGGGCCACAAAACGAATCTACACATATACAAAAAAGTTGAAATTCTAACCTGTGCCCTATCAGACCACCATGGCCTCAAGCTGGACATCCACAACACAAAAAACAAGAGAAAATACACTAACTCCTGGAAACTTAACACTATGATGCTGAATGGGAACTGGATTCAGGAAGAAATTACAAAGGAAATTCAAGATTTCCTGAAAGTGAATGATAATGAAAATACAACTTACGAAAATCTCTGGGACATAATGAAAGCTGTCATAAGAGGTAAGTTCATAGCTCTTCATGCCTACATCAAAAAAATGGAAACATCAGAAATAAACAACTTAACAATGCAGCTTAAAGCTTTAGAAAAACTAGAGCAATCTGATCCCAAAAGTAGTGAAGAGAGGAGATTTGCAAAATAAGGGGAGAAATATCTGAAATTGAGATTAAGAAAATGATAGAAAAAATCAACCAGTCAAAAAGCTGGTTCTTTGAAAAAATCAATAAGATTGATACACCCCTAGCTAAATTAACCAAAAGCAAGAGAGAGAGAAAACCCAAATTAACAAAATTAGAAATGAACATGGAGTTATCACTATTGATACCCAAGAAATCCAGAGAATTATAACATCATATTTCAAGAACTTATGCTCTGTGAAGTTTGACAACACAAAAGAGATGGATGAATTTCTAAGTAAACACAACTTACCTAAATTGAATCAGGAAGTTGTGAATTATTTAAATAGCCCTATAACATATAAGGAAATTGAAGAAGTAATCTCGAATCTTCCCACCAAAAAATATCCTAGAACAGATGGATTCAGCACAGAGTTCTACCAGACATTTAAGGAGTTAATAACACCAATACTCCTTAAACTGTTCCATCAAATAGCAAAGGAAGGAACACTACCAAATTCCTTCTATGAGTGTGGATATCTTATTCTTGATCCTAATGTTAAGTTTCCAGGGTTTCCTACTTAGACATTGAATTCAGGAATGACCAACTCATATTTCACCAGAAGCTTTTATTAGGAATCCATTCTTATTTGCATAAGGGATTTCAATGTCAAAATTGTTTGTAGAGATCTTGTAATTTTCCACACAATAAAATATAAAATAAAATTTAAGAGACATGTCAATGAAATAAGAATTTACTCTCAGAAGAACTCAAAAGAGTTAAGAACATACAGTGGGAATGTTGGGAACTAAAGTTGTATGAATGAAGGGAAATGCTCCTATCAGTGGGATGACTATAAAAGAGGCAACTTTATATGACACAATATCTTTGAACCCCCACAAGGCAGCTTTGTATGCCACAAGAGGTTTGAAACCCCACAAAACAGAGGGAACTCTGAGGTCCATAGAATCAGACAGGCAGGAGGGTGGGAGGGAGTGGGATAGATGGATGAAAGGATGACTATTCAATATGGTTGTAAAGCTAGAAAAATAAGCTAAAATATACAAATAATTTACTCTTACATTCTCTACTGTAGCAGATAGACACTACGGAGGATAAAATATTGAAATAATGTGCTAGAAAACTTTCCTGAAACAGGAAATATTGATCCACATATTGAGAAAGACTAGAGAAACTACTTGGGACAAAAAAGAAACCCACATTTGTTTCATTATGAAACTCCAGAATTTCAGGGGAGAAGACAAGTAAAGAAAGCAAATGAGAATTTCATTGTTAATCACATCACTGAAAGTTAAAACAAACAGAAATATTTCATAATCAGAAAGTGACATGGTGGAATCTGACAGTGACTTAGGATTGATACAGATGTGAATAATGAAAACTTTTACACATTGTATCAAGGACTCAAGTTACTAAAAACACCATTTAGAAAACAACTTAATGTTCCCTAACAAATCAATGTTTTCCACAGAAATATCTCTGAATTACAATTCCAGCTATTTTTTCTTTTTGAGCACACATGTACCACGAAGACCTGATCTTCTTTCCCACAGGAAAAAAAAAATACTTGTTGACAAAGGATAATTTTCAAATATCTGTCATGAGGAGAATTTAGTATTTATTTTATTTTTAGATCGTAAGATACAATATTCAGCAATGTAAAGAAGTGGAATACAGCTACAGCACACTACAATTACATGCATAAACTCTTAGAACAGGATTTGGAAACATAAACAATCAAAGAAGAATGCATGTTGCATACAGTATTCATATAACATTAAAAACTGACAATAGTCAACAATGTATTATTTAAAGATGGGTAGTTATTTTTTAAACAGAGCATGAAAATTATTATTCAAACTGGAGCTTCCCATATGTGAATGTGTTTGCTGAAAGGATGTGGGCAACTTCAAAATATACCAGTACTCCTGAAATGACATGGTCAAACAAGGTAGTTTATAAAAGGAAATTCTTAAAAACTTCATTGACATTATATATTTATATATATTTATAAGTGGCAATAAGGTAATAAATTTCTATATCTTTTAATTTATTTTTCATTTATGTATCTGTGTGTGTGTATGTGTGTGTATGTGTTGTGTGTGCCTGTATGTGTATCAGAGGGCACTGTGTGTGTCAATGGAGGAACAAGGGTGACTGGGAATCATCCTGGTTTACTTCCACCTACTTTTTTCTTCTCTCTGGGATTTCAGAGGTGCCACCTTTCAGAGCTGCAATACTGGCCACTGCCATTTCTGCCTGGCTTTGTTTCCATGGGATCCAACATCCCAACTCAGGTCCCTCTGCTTGCAAAGCAGAGTCTTAACCACTGAGGCATCTCTCTAGCTTAAATTTAGGTACTTTTTAAAAGATTACTGGATGATAGCTAGTTTACATTGACCATACATCAATTATGACACATGGATGAAATGCCTAAACTTCTGAACGTTTATTTAGAAGTGTATTTGAAGAATAATTGCTTAATCATTTGGATAAGCTTCTACAAGAAACTTGATTTTGCCAGTTATCTGGAAATCTTTCTGGATCATTCCTCACTTAGGACCTTTCAGTGTGATGATAAACAACTCCAACAGAAAAATCCTCTGGAACAACAAGGACTGTCATTAACACACACACACACACACACACACACACACACACACACACTCACACTCACACTCACATACACACACATGCACGCATGCACGTACTCACATGCACACACACACAGTCATATTTTTGTTCCTTCCAGTTTTTCGGAGCTAAGATTCCCACAGTTTTAAAGCAGAAAGTCCCTTTGAATGCTATGTTTTTCACTTATCTTTTTACTGAAATAAAAAATTCTGACAAAAGCAACTTAAAGGAAAAGATTTTTCCCTGCCTGTTCCTCATGGCAGGAGAGTCTCAGTAGCAGGAGTTTGAGGGAAATTATTATTTCACATCCATAATCAAGAGCAGAAAGAAGCAAGCAAATGCATGCCTGCTTACTTTCTGCTTCCTTTCTTCATTTTTACACAGTCCTGAAACACTTGCCTTGAGAATAGTCCTGCCCACAATGGATCTGCTCCCCTCAATTAAAACAATGAAGACAATCTCCTATAGGCATGCCCAAAGACCCTTCTTCTCCCAGGTGGTTCTAAATTATGTCAAACCGACAGTTGAGATTAACCATTACAAATGAATAAATTATATATTTTCAGGTACTTTTCAACACTATCTCTACAATATTATTGTTTTCTTACTTCAAGTAGTAAACTCTGAAAGTATTTATTCATATCAAACATATTCCAAAGAAACGTTTGTTCTCTTTCCTTCTAATTTTATGGCCAAATAGAGGCAACTCAATACAAAATAGTGTTCAATATAATGAAAGATACCAATAACTGAAAAGAAAGTAGACTTATTATATCTTTAATGTCCTTTGATCCCAATACTACACTAATATGACTAACACAATGTGAAAACAATCTCTCTCAAGCTATACAACTATGAATGACTTATAAATCCTGCTTCCCCAAAAACTATTTTTGTCATGCAATAATTTCTGAACATTGGTTATTTGGCTGTGGATGACACCTTGCTATCCTATCTTTGAAGAATATAATTTGAGTTGTAGAACTCAAGAGTAAAGAAATTTTCTATATGTCTTCCTCACAATAAGCTTGTAGTGCTATGTGCAGAAGAATTTCATTGTTGTACACAAACATATATTTTTTAAAAATCACAGAAATCTTTTTTCTGCACTTTTCCTTGACCTTTTAAAGCACTGGATTTAAACCTCATCTTCTGGTCTCTCTGTTTCCTGACACATTTCATTGCTGCAAAACATATTTCAGTGATGTGCTACTGGTATCAAGCATTACTAGGGGAACTAAAACTTTATATCATATTGCATTTGTGAGAAGCTACAAGAGGGAGAAGTAGGAATCACAAGCTTTCTACAGCAGAATTCAAACTTCCTTAAAAATTAATTTTATTTATTTTTTATTAATACAATGTGGTATTGTGATACATGTATCATATGAATGTGAATGTACACATGTCTATGAAGTGCACACATGTGTGCAGAGAAGTGAGTTTGGATACTCACTTGCTAATGTGTGGGGGCTGTACGAAAACTTTGGGTGTCAGTCCTAGCCGTCAACCTCATTTGAGAATGGATCACTTTGCTTTTCTTTTTTTTTTTAATTTATTATTATTATTATTATTTATTCAACTGTGCACATGTGCGTGTGTATGTGAGTGCGCATGTGTGCATGTGTGTGTGTGTGTGTGTGTGTGTGTGTGTGTGTGTGTGTAGAACCACGGACGAATTCGTGAACCACCATGGACGCCTCCACCTCCTTCTGCCCCAGGATTCACAGGCTGCGCCCTACCAGGACCAGAAACGCAGGCCGCCCCCGCTTCCGTCTGGCGTCTATACGTGGGATCTGGGATCCGAACTCAGGACCTTCCGCCTGCAAGGCAGAGGCTTAACCCCTGAGCCACCTGTCCAGCCCAACTTTGCTTTTCATTGTGTATACAGAGATTGCAGACCTGTGAACTTCCAGAGTTAGTAGGAGTGCTGGGATCATAGGTGCTTGTTTTAAGTGTCCAGCTTCTACATGAATTTTGGAGTTGAACTTATGTCCCTATACTTATATGGCAAGATCTCTTATTCATTAAGCCATCTCTCCAGCACTAATGAGAATTTAAATAAGGAAATGGCAAGCGAGAGTAAGATTAACAGAAAAATTATTAGAGAATAACAATTACTTTGTCAGATAAATAATTCTATTTCATATTCATCCTAATTCTTTGCAAGATACTCTGTTGAGAATTGAGAAAACTATGATCCAAGAATGGTTTATCAGACCTAATGAAAGTCACAGCCAGCCAGTAGGTGCACTGAATTTGAACATTTGTCTATCTAACCACAGGTAACTCTGTTCATTGAGGCTCATTGCCTCCAAGAATGGCAAAGACCCTCGTTGCAGTTCGCCTGCATGGTTACTGATAAATGACCATCAAATGGCTTAAGGGAACAAGGGATTTATTGTCTCTTATGATTCCTGGTTACAGTTCTCAGTCCAGCTTGACAGGAGAGACCTCATGCCAACACCAAGGCGGAGGAATCTGGACAGACCATCTCTATGTAATGGCTGAGAGAGGGACGACCCTTATTTACCAGACCAGCATGTCTGCCCAAGTGTACAAAAGGATGCGAACTGTCTCAACCAGATGTGTGTATTTTATTCCAGGGCCTAGTAGTCCCATCCACCATGGGCTGGGAATTCCCCATCAGCTAGACAATCTCCTGCAGGTTTGCTTGGGCCTAACTCAACCATTGATCTCTACAAATGTGCCCTGTGTTCAAACCCTCAATGTCAAGTTGACACCTGTGCCTAACTATGAGAACACTTGATTAAAAAGCGATAATCATGTTGAATAGAATGCATTTACTTAATTATGCCATTTAGAATCTATTTCCATATTGCTCATTTCATATCAGTCATGAAGATTAATTCCTTTGTCTTGAAGAAGGAACTTGTTTCAATAACAATTTTCTTGAATTATCACCTGATTTCAGGAGGATCACATAGCACTTGGGAAGAAATATACAACCCAGTAATCCAGCACTGGAGGCCAAGATTGAAGAAATCTCCACAGCCACCATGGTTTTGCCTTTGGTGCTCAAGTAGGTAGGAATAAAAGATATCCACACACTGCAGAAAACCACCATGCTGAATGTGATCAATTTTGCTTCATTGAAACTGTCTGGTAGCTTCCTAGCCAGAAAAGCAATGACCAAGCTAAGAAATGCAAGAATGCCCAAATACCCCAGCACACAATAGAAGGCAGTGGTAGACCCCTCATTACACTGAAGGATGATTTGCCCAAACTCTGATTGTGTGTCAGCAGAAGGGAAAGGGGGACCGATTCCCAGCCAGATTATGCAGATGCAAACTTGAATGAGGGAACCAACCAAGACTATTGCATTTGAGAGCCGAGTCACTATCCACATTCTTAATGTGTTTCTTGCTTTGAAAGCCACCACCACAATGAAGGTCTTTGCTAAAATAGCAGAAATGACAACAGAAAAAGCAACTCCAAAGAATATTTGTCTCAAAATACAGGTGACTGGGCTAGGTTGACCTACGAACATGAAAGTACAAAAGAAGGAGAGCATCAGGGAAACAAGGAGAACATAACTGAGATTTCTGTTATTGGCTCTGACAATGGGTGTGTCTCGATATTGGATGAATAATCCTAAAATCAGAGCAGTAAGTGCAGATAAACTAGTGGCCAGCGAGATCAAAACAACTCCCAGAGTATCTTCATGGGACAAAAATGTCATGATTTTAGGAAGGCATTGAGTATTCAGTTTATCTAGATATTCATCTTCAGAACATTTGGTGCACTGTTCCGTATCTGAAATAAGACAAAGAAAGAAAACAAAGCGAGAAAGAAAGAGAAGGAGAAAAAAGTGAGAGAGAAAGAAGGAAAGAAAGAAGGAAGAAAAGAGAGAAAAATACAAATTCAAATAGGAGTTTAAAATATCTAGTAGAAATTTACTAAAATATTAAGAATTATCATAAGACAAATGCAAATTAAAACTACTCTGTGTTTATCTCAAAAAAAAAAAATACCAAGAAAGGACTGGTCATTTTGTACTCTTAATTTTCCTAAAAGAGGTATTTACTGGAATTACTTTCAGAGGTATAAATTTTGAGAAATAATGACTTCCCTGTGATCATCAATAGTTAAGAGAAGCTTCTCTTGCAGTGGACAATGTGTAATTCAGAGACTCACAAATAGTCAAAATGATGAGAATTAATTGAATGTTAGTCCAATGGATAGAACATCTATATCATACATATCCCCATACATCCTTACAAAGTTCAAGAAACATTTTGAAGAAGGATGTAAAAGCTGAAGAATGCAGAGCAACCACTCTGGCAAGATGTGCTCATTGGTATAATAGTGGTATGAATGATATGGAGAAAACCAACTCTTTCTGATTAGATTTAAGACTTGTTCTTCATGAGAGAACTCATGACTGGTACTGTAAACCGGGGTGGGAACATGTGGCTAAAGAGATCATAGGCAGAAAAGTACTATTACTTTGCTATATGACATGTCTTCAAATTACCTTCTTTTTTAAATTTATTTATTTTTATGCTCATACAAATGTAATAGGTACCCCTGTCCCCTCCCTCCCTCCATTCATCCCTGGACCTCCCTGCTCTTTCCCCTCTTTTCCCCTTTCTTTCCCCCTCCCTCCCTTTCGCCGAGTGCCTCCTCCCCCCATCTCTGAAACATCCTTTAATGTGTATATCAAACTTTCCTCTAGGTCCTCCTCTCTGATGAGGTGTAAGGACTCTGTGGCATTTCCTAGAACGCTTTCTTGTGTTCCTCTTAAATATAGGAACACTATTGTGACTGTTAATCCCTTACTTCTAGGGATCCTAGTGCCTTTAGTCCATGCTAGACTTTGAGGGGTCAATGATAAGTTCGTCATTGTGCAGATCATGCCGAGTCCTATTACAATTGGTTTGGCCCTAACTTGTGTGGAGTATCTTGCATATCACGACTCCTCCCATTCCTGTGCTCTTACAATCTCACCACCCCCTCTTCCGCAAATTTCTCTGAGCTTCAGGATGGGGAAAGATTAGGCAGGCCTGATTGCAGGTGGTTGATATAGAGTCTCTGATGTTCTGAATTATGGTTTGTTGATTTTTTTTTCAGTTTTGCTGCTTCTGCAATGCCCTTGGCTCCATCTGATGGGTATTGGATATCACCCCCTGGCCAGAGATAAAAGCTGTTAAAATAGAGTCTTATTATAAGGATAGATTCAAATTACCTTCTAAATAGTTATCATTACACCCATAGCTTAGAGTATGTCCTTCGCCTTTCATTCAGAAGCTACTTTTTTGTAATGAAAGGTGCTTAATATGAGAATCATGACTGACCAAAGTGCAGAGATCAAGGGACTGTGGAGTACTTAACTCTAAACAAGACTTCTATATCTTATTTCCCCACACATATATAAGACTTAGTGATCATCATGGGAGAGTGGGTAGCAACAATGTAAGAGGCAGAAGTGGGGAAAAGTATCATCAAATAGTATCATTTTGACATGGCAGAACTATTGCACACATGAACTCACTGTGGCTGTTTTCACCTCTACAAAACCTTCCCTACTGTGGCTGTCAATCCCTTGCCTCCAAGGATCTTAGTGCTTTTAGCAAATGCTAGACTTTGTGGGGTCAATAGTGTGTTGGACATTGCACAGGGCATGCAAAGTCCAATTATGATTGCTTTGGCCCTAACTTGTGTGAAGTATCTTGCAAATCATTGCTCCTTCCATCCTTGTGCTCTTACAATCTTACCACGCCCTCTTGCACAAATTTCCCTGAGCTTCAGGATGGGGAGAGATTAGGCTGGCCTAGTTCTAGGTGGTTGATATAGAGTCTCTGAAGTTCTGGATCATGGTTTGTTGATTTTCTTTTGCAGTTTTGCTGCTCCTGCAATGCCCTTCACTCCATCCTGATGGATATTGTATGCTTAAGGGGAACACAGGAAAGGGTTCAGGAAAATGCTACTGGGTCCATGTACGTCATTGGAGAGGAGGGCCCAGAGGAGAGTCTGGCATGCACATTGAAGGGTTCTCCGGGGATTGGGGGGGAGGCACTGGGGGATGGGAAGGGAGGGGTGAGGAGAGGGGAGCAGGGGGGTTGGGGGGAGGAGGAGGAAGGGGGGAATCTGTGTACCTTTTAAGTTTGTATGAGCAGAAATAATAATAAAAAATGTTAAAAAAAAAACCTTCCCTAGATTGGGCCTGCCAATATCTAATCATGGAAGTACCACCATCTCTTTCTGAAACACTATTCATGTTTTTTTTTTTATTTCCACTCATACAGACTTAACAGGTACACCCGACCCCTCCTCCCTCCGAGCTCCCACCATCCTATGCCCCCCCTCCCCTCCCCCTCCCTCCCCATCCCCCAGTGCCTCCCTCTCCCATCCCCCGAGCATCCATACATGTGCATGCCCAACTCTACTCTCCGATGAGTAGCAAGGACCCAGTGGCATTTCCCAGAACCCTTTCCTGTGTCCCACTTAAGCATAGGAACACTACTGGGGCTGTCAATCCCTTGCCTCCAAGGATCCTAGTGCCTTTAGTCGATGCTATACTTTATGGGGTCAATAGTGTGTTGGACATTGCGCAAGGCATGCAACGTCCAATTCTGATTGCTTCGGCCCTAACTTGTGTGAAGTATCTTGCATATCATTGCTCCTCCCATCCTTGTTCTCTTACAATCTTACTGCCCCCTTTTCCGCAAATGTCCCTGAGATTCTGAATGGGGAGAGATTCGGCTGGCCTAGTTCCAGGTGGTTGATATAAAGTCTTTAACATTCTGAATTATGGTTTGTTGATTTTTTTTTCAGTTTTGCTGCTCCTGCAATGCCCTTTATTCCATCCTGATAGGTATTGGATATCACCCCCTGGCCAGAGATAAAAAGCTATTAAACTAGAGTCTTGTTATAAGAGTATATTCAAAGGTAGATGTAATAAAAGTAGGAAACCGCAGTGAGGGAGGGGTCAGTCACCCATTTGCAAAATGGTTACTTTTTATCTGCCAGATTATATGCCCTCCCCTTCTGGTGAGATCATACCCCATCAGTTGTGATGATCAGTAAGGAAAATCTATGAACTTAACCAGATGTCTCATTCCTTACTAGCACTCCTTGATGGTGACCTATTTTCTCTTCTCTCTACTCGTTTCTGGTGTAGCCCTCATACCCCATCCCTCCTGTTCATAATCCTTGTAGTTACTATATGTATTACAGAGATTTATCCTTGAGTGTCTCTAAGTGGTTTTGGTATTAGGAGCCACTTATTAGAGAGTACATACAGCACTTAATTTTCTGTGTCTGGGATATTTCACTCAATATAATTGTTTCTGATTCCATCCATTTCCTGGCAAATTCCATTAATTCATCATTTTTGATGGTAGAGTAGTACTCCATTGTATAAATATACCACATTTTCCTTAACCACTTGTCAACTGTTGGACATTTGTGTAGATTCCATGACTTTGCTATTGTAAACAGTGCTGCTATGAACAAGGTCATGCTTGTGCTATCGAAGTCAATCTTTGCTGTATGGGAAATCTTCACACTGGCTCTGGAAAGGGGATCTACTCTCTTTGGTAATATATCACTGAATATATATCTTCCATGCCCTGGTCAAAACTAATGCAGGCAACTCTGATGGAACTAACTGGACAACACACACCAAAAAAAAAAAAAAATGAACATGGGAGACAAACTGGTAGGGCAGAAAATTTTCCACGGGAGAAGACAAAGGTTTGAGATATAGTAGTAGTAAAAATGACTTAAAATCATTTGATAGGTATCTGAATGTGTTGAAGAATGAAAAACTTTGGTTTTTTTTTAAAAAAATCCCAAAGTATTAATGGAACATGCAAGAGCTTTGGGACACTACGAAAAGACAAATATCTACATATAGACATAGAATAAGGAGAAAAATATTCAGATTAATGGTATAAAATATTTTCAATAAAATAAAAGAAAATTTACATGTCTAGGGGAAGAAGTGCTTTTTCAGGTACAAAAGGCATATATAAAATCAAATATGGATTTTGAGAATAACTAAGTTCAACAATTTTGAGTCCAGATATTTTCACCTTATGACTTATTGCATTGGCCAAATAGTTGATTAATGAAAACATTAAAAGTAAGAAAGACTCAGATGATGTACTTCAAGCTCTGAAAGAACACAGATGCTAACCTAGAGTAGTCTACACAGCAAAGCTATCTGTTATAATTGAATGAAAAGAAAAAAATACCATAACAAAAACAGGTCAATGGAATAAATGACCACAAAATAAGGCATAAAAAGTCCCTCCACTACAGTGCCCGGGACAAGCGCACGGTCCAGCCGGGCCTCATCAAGACCTAGGTAAGCTCCATCCCTGCCCACCCCCAGAACCCCAGGCCGCCCATGGGACCCAGCTCCTCTCACTATCCAGCCAGAGCCGCCATGCAGGGCCTGGGAGGAGGAGGACACACCCCTGTGCCTGGGGATGCCCCCAGATCCCCCAGGTTAAATAGCACCCCACTGATGACCCATCCTCCCTTCCCCCCCTCCGCCGCCCAGGTCGCGAGGGGTCCAGCCTGGACTCACCTCGACCTAGGTAAGCTCCGTCTCCGCCCACCCTCAAAACCCCAGGCCAAATAATTCAGTTTAGTGAAAAACGCAAAGAAATTGAAAGATCTTAAGAGTTAAAACGACAATGCCAAAGTCAAAGTGCAAATCCATGAGAAACAACACTCAAGTAAACAAATCTCCCACTGAAGGAATTAATCCCATAATGTTAGACTCCAACCAGAACAAACCCACGGAAAATGGACAAGAAAGCCTGACCCAGGGTAACAACTGTCAAATCATGATCATTACCATGTTCAATACTATGAAAGAGGAAATCCGGGAGGAATTAAATAATCGAATCAATCGCTTTGAAGAGGAACACAACAGACACTTGGAGGAGTTGAGAAAAACAGTGCAAGAAACAAAAACTGGCATAGAGCAGTTAAAACAGACTCAAGCAGAGTTTAAAACTGAGCTACAAGACAACTTATCTTCAACCCAGAACTCCACAGACTCTTATCAGCAGAACCACGAAGCAGAAAACAGAATTTCAGACCTTGAAGATAAAGTGGGAATATTAACCAGCTCAATGGAAGAGGTTGTTAAAGCCAAAAAGATACTTGAGAGAAATATCCAGGAGATATGGGACACCCTGAAGGAGCTTAACATGCGTATTCATGGAATACCAGAGCAAGAATCTCAAAATACCACCCCTGAGGAAAATTTTCAAACGATCATCAAGGAAAACTTTCCTCATATAAAAAAAGAGAGGCCCATCCATATACAAGAGGCATTCTGCACCCCAAACAGATATGACCAAAACAGAAGCTCGCTATAGAAAATAATAGTTAAAACACTCCACATTCAAGATAAAGAACTCGTGCTGAGAGCTTCAAGGGAGAAAAAACAAGTCACTTTTAAAGGTAAACCTATTAAAATAACAAATGACTTCTCAGTCGAAACAGTATACACATATTCAAAAAAGTTGAAATTCTAACCTGTGCCCTATCAGACCACCATGGCCTAAAGATGGACATCCACAACACAACAAACAAGAGAAAATACACTAACTCCTGGAAACTTAACACTATGATGCTGAATGAGAACTGGATTCAGGAAGAAATTAAAAAGGAAATTCAAGATTTCCTGAAAGCGAATGATAATGAAAATACAATTTAACAAAATCTTTGGGACACAATGAAAGCTGTTCTAAGAGGTAAGTTCATAGCTCTTAATGCCTACATCAAAAAATGGAAACATCAGAAATAAACAACTTAACAATGCAGCTTAAAGCTTTAGAGAAACTAGAGCAATCTGATCCCAAAAGTAGTAGAAAAGAGGAGTTTAGCAAAATAAGGGGAGAAATACCTGAAATCGAGATAGAAAATCAACCAGTCAAAAAGCTGGTTCTTTGAAAAAATCAATAAGATTGATACATCCCTAGCTAAATTAACCAAAAGCAGGAGAGAGAAAACCCAAATTAACAAAATTAGAAATGAAATGGAGTTATCACTACTGATACCCAAGAAATCCAGAGAATTATAAAATCATATTTCAAAAACTTATACTCTGTGAAGTTTGACAACACAAAAGAGATGGATGAATTTCTATGTAAACAGAACTTACCTAAATTGAATCAGGAAGTTGTGGATTACTTAAATAGCCCTATAACATATAAGGAAATTGAAGAAGTAATCTCAAATCTTCCCACCAAAAAATATCCTGGAACAGATGGATTCAGCACAGAGTTCTACCAGACATTTAAGGAGATAATAACACCAATACTCCTTAAACTGTTCCATCAAATAGCAAAGGAAGGAACACTACCAAATTCCTTCTATGAAGCTAATATCATTTTAATCCAAAAACCTAATAAAGATTCACTTAAAAAAGAAAACTATAGGCCGATCTCTCTGATGAACACAGACGCAAAGATTCTCAACAAAGTCTTAGCAAATCGGATTCAAAAACACATTAAAAAGATCATTCACGGGGACCAAGTAGGCTTCTTCCCCATCACAAAAGGTTGGTTCAACATACGCAAATCAATAAATGTAATTCATCATGTAAACCAGTCCAAAGTCCAAGACCACATGATACTCTTGATAGATCTAGACAAGATTCAACAGCCTTTTATGATTAAAACGTTACAGACAGTAGGAATGGAAGGAACCTTTATCAATATAATAAAAGCTGTATACAACAAGCCCACAGCAAGGATTACGCTCAATGGGGAACAATTGGAAGCATTCCCACTTTGATCAGGAACTAGACAAGGCTGTCCACTCTCACCACTACTATTCAATATTGTATTTGAAGTCTTAGCTGAAGCCATAAGACAAGAAAGGGACATAAGAGGGATTCAAATCGGCAAGGAAGAAGTCAAGCTATCCCTATTTGCAGATGACATGATCTTATACCTGAGGGATCCCAAAAACTCCAACAGGAAGCTCCTGGAACTAATTGAGAAGTTCAGCAGGGTGGCAGGATACAAAATAAATGTGCAAAAATCAGAGGCCTTCCTATATGCCCAGAATGAAAGAAGTGAAAAAGCCTTGAGAGAAACAATCCCATTTACTATAGCCCCTAAAAAAATGAAATACCTTGGTATAAACCTAACCAAGGAGGTAAAAGACCTTTACAATGAAAACTTTAAACCCTAAAGAAAGAAATAGCAAAAGACACCAGAAGGTAGAAAGAACTTCTTTGTTCCTGGATTGGCAGAATCAACATCATAAAAATGACCCTCCTACCAAAGGCAATATACAGATTCAATGCTATACCAATTAAAATCCCAAAGCAATTCTTCAAAGAAGTTGACCAAACAATCTCAAAGTTCATATGGAGGCACAAAAGACCCAGGATAGCAAAGACAATCCTGAGTAACAAAAACACCTAAGTCTATACTACAAATCCATAGTTATAAAAACAGCCTGGTACTGGCTCCAAAATAGATACACAGATCAATGGATAAGGATTGAAGACCCAGATATAAGCCCACAAAATTACAGCCATTTGGTCTTTGACAAAGAGGCCCAAAGAATCCAATGGAAAAAGAACAGCATCTTCAACAAATGGTGCTGGCAAAACTGGATCTCCACATGCAGAAGATTAAAGATGGACCCGTACTTATCACCATGTACAAGACTTAATTCCAAATAGAATTGTTTTTCTCAGGAAGTTCTCACTTTGTTTATCCTTGGTGTAAGAAAATACACTGATTTTTAAACAATAATTTTGTAGCCTTCCAGTCCGATAAATTTATTTATTAGTTCCAGGAGTTTAGTGGTAGAACGTTTGAGGTCTCTTAGGTACAAAATGATGTCATCCATGAATTGTTTCCTGTCTGTCTCACTTTTACCTACTTCTTTTGTCTTATAACTGTAGCTGAGACACCAAGTGCAAGATTAAACAGAAGTGAGAGATAGCCTTTTCTAGTTCTTGGATGAAGTGAGATATTTGTTATAGATATGCTGTATATGGTCTTTATCATGTTCATATATGTTCCTTCCATCCCTGTTGTCTCCTGGACTGTTTTCATGAAAGGGTGCTGAACAGTGTTGAAAGTTTTTTTGTGCATCTATTAAGATGATCATGTGGGATTTTTTTCCATTGCATTTGTTTATATGATGAATTATATCTACTTATTTGTACATAGTGAATCAACCTTGTGTTTCTGGAATATATCATGTCATGGTGAATTATCTCTTTGATGTGCCGCTGAATTTGGTTTTCTAGTAATCTGTTGCAGATTTTGCATCTGCGTTCATCAATATGATTGGCCTGCAGTTTGCTTTTTCTGTTGTGCCTTTATTGGAATTTGGGATCATTGCAATCCTGACTTCATAGCAAGTGTTTGAAAGTGGACCTTTCTTTTCTATTTTGTGAAATAATTTGAGAAATAGTGGGGTTAGTTGTTCCTTTGAGTGTCTGGTAGAATCCTGTACTAAATCTATGTGATCTTGGGGTTTTTGGCTGGGGGATTCGCATTTACTGCTTTAATTTAATCGCTTGTTGTATGATTGTTTAAATAATTTAATTCATCCCGACTCAACTTTAGCAGTCTGTATATGCTTAGAAATGCATCTATTTCTTTCTGATTGCAAAATCTTGTGGAGAATAAATTTTTGTAGTAAGTCCTTATGTTTCTCTGAATTTCCTAGGTATTGATGGTGATAGATCTAATTTTACTCTAATTTTAGGTATTTGGATTTTCTCTTTTGTTTTTAGTCAGTTTGACTAAGGGTTTCTTAATCTTGCTTATTTTTTTCAAAGAAACAGCTTTTTGTTATTGCTTATCTCAATTTCAGTTATTTTGCCTGGCGTCACTAATTTCTTCCTGTCTACTCTTTTTGGGTTTGGCTTTTTCTTGTTGCTCTAAGAATGTAAATTACATTGTTAAATTATTTACTAGTAATATTTCTATTTTTTAAATTTTTACAGGACAAAGTTCAAATATCTTCTAAATAGCTTAAAAGATTTGCTACCTCCCTAGTCATTAGGGAAATGAAAAACTAAAACCAACCTAAGATACTATCACACCCTAGTCAGAATGGATAAAATGCAAAATACAAATAGTAACAAATACTAGCAAGGATGTGGGGAATTGTTCCCTTTTTCATTGCTGGTGGTAATGTAAACTTATACAACCTCTCCGGAGAGTAGCATAGAGATTCCTAAATTATTAAAAATCAATCTATTATTCAACCAACTATACCACTCCTGGGAATATTCCCAAAGAGTGCTGTATCTTCAATACAGAGACATGTGCACACCTATGTCCATTAAACTCTGCTCACAAAAATGGAATTACCCTGGATGTCTCACATTAGACAAACAATAAAATTGTGTTATATATACACAATGGAATACTACTCAGCTATGGAAAAAAGAATTAATGTGCTGAAAAGGTGGCTCAGGGATTAAGACTCTGTCTCTTAAGCAGAATGTTGTGAGTCTGGATCCCAGGTCCCACATAAAATTGCGAGGCAGGAATGGTGGCAGCATGCACTTCCAGCCCTTGTGGGTGGAGCATAGGAAATTCCAGAGTGAAGCATGAAGGAGGTAGAAGTAATCTAAGATGATCTCCAAAGTCACCCTTGGTCCTTCATGGGGACACACACACACACACACACACACACACACACACACACACACACACACAAAATAAATAAAATATTTTTAAAAGAAGATTCTCACCTTTTAAAAAATGAATTAATGAAATTTTCTGGTAAATCATGGAGTTGGAAGAAATTATACTGAGTGAAGTATCCAAGATGCAGAAAGACAGACACTACATTTTCTCCCTTATAAGTGGATCCTCAGAATGATATACTCAAAAGAAAATTTCCATATGCCCACAAACTGCAATAAACAAGTCAGGGCCAGGAGAAAAGACTCCCAAAGGAGTGAAAACAAAACAAAACAAACACAGGCAAAGACAATAAATGAGGTACTTAGACAATAACAATCTTAAAGGAGCAGGTGACAGGATTTAGTAAAAAACAAACAAACAAAAAAAAAAAACAGAAATTAAGGGAAGGCACCTGTCTCAAGGAAAAGAAGTGATCAATGACAGCTATGAACACTGCAGGCAATGTCAATTCTGGGAAGAGGAATTCAGTAGAGCAACAGTGATATTCAAAGTCAACAGGTAACCAACTATTCTCTGAATGGATTCTACAACCTTCTTTATTGTCAGGGATCACATGCCTGGTGCTGTAAATCTGTCCAAATAATGGTGCAAGTGGAGAAAATAGTCACCAGAAAAGAACAGGTATCTTAGTGTTAGTGTTGACTATAAATACTTGATTATAAACTCCCATCTAAGTACTTCTTATTACATCCTTACATAAAAAGAGCTCTCAGCATTCAACTGAGGTGCACTCTATTGCAATGGAGCAGCAAGGCAGATAACACAACTGGCCAGATTTCATAGTTTTGGTGACCGTGGAGTACTCAGGCCTAATCAAGTCATCAATATCTCTCTTTATCTTAAGGCTCAGGAAACCTAGCAGGGTAGTGAGATTGTAAGAGCCTAAAGGTGTACTGTCTGCCAAGACACTCCACTCATGACAAGGTTGCTGAATCCAAGAGCTCACTGCAATGAGATCTACCATCACCAGGTCTATAGAATGACTGGCCTGTCATCCTTCTTCTGTGTACCAGCAAGGACCTGAAGAGAAACAACTATACTCAAAAAGAACCTTTGTGGAGGTGCTGGACAAAAGAAGGGGAGCTTCCTTACTTGTGTGTTTTCCATTAAGGGGCCACTTATACCACCATAGAGACTTGGTTCTTTATTACCATAGGCATCTCGAAAGGAGCCCTGTGATAACACATTCAGAGGGACCTGAGGACAGGAGAAACATGGATGAAATGGTGAAGAGAGGGGAGGGAAGGAGAGAACGGTGATGGGGATGGGAGAGATGGGATAAGCACATAAACTCATTTTGTTTGTACATGAAAAATTCTCAATAAAAATGTTAAAAATTTCAGAATATTGATGGTCTCAACTTAGTCAAGCTATCAAACTGGATGAGAAAACAGTTGCAATCACTGTGCTTACCCAAGAAACAGTTCACCATGAAAAGCAGATACTGCCTTATGGAGATAGGGTTGGCAAATAAATTCCAGGCAAATGGAACTGGGAAACAGTCAGAAATTACTATACTAATATCTAAAAACAATGAAATTGAAACAAACTAAGCAGAAGACAAAATGAAATACACATCATACCAATCAAGGGAAGAATATATCAAGAGGAAATTATAATTTAAAACATATAGACACCAAGCACAATGTCACAGACAATTCTCAATACTGCAATGGAAGGCAATTTCAGTACTCCTCTTTCACAAATGTAGAGGTCAACCACATTAAAAAAATAAGAAACATAGATGTTGGTATTAAATAACTGTATAGATAAATGGACCTATTAGAAATCTACAAAATACTTCACCGAAATTCTAGAGAATGCACCTTTTTTTTTCTTAGAAATCTAAGGAAGAAAGTAGATTGCATATTGGAACATAAAATTAGATTTAACAAATATAAGTAAATAGAAATAACCCTTTGCACTTTATCTGACCACAATGGAATAAAACTAGATATTAGTAGAAAGAGAAACCACAGAGCAAACACAATCTTGGAAACTGACACTATGTTATTGAAAAATTAATGAATCACTGATGAAATAAATGAATAAAATAAAAGTTATAGAATTAAATTTAAAAATTAATCAATGCAGCCTAATTTGTAGGATATAATGATGAAATCTTAGGAGGAAAGATTATAGTTCCAAGTGCATATATAAGAGCACTAAGGCAAAAGGGATTTCAGTGGTTAAAGTGCTTGTCATGCAAGCAAAAACACAAGAGCTTGCATACTCAAATTCCATATAAAATGCTATGCATTCATGGCAGCATTCCCATAATTCGAGGCTCAGAATATAGAGACTGGGAATCTCTAGGGCAAGTTGTTTAGGCATATTTATCTCACCAGTGAGGACTAGGTTTGATTAGAGATCCTATCACTCTCAATTGAGAATATTTCCTGAGATTCACTTTAGGCTTCCACATGCCCAAACACATACTTGAAACACCTCTATGTCCACATACATGTAAACATACACACATATTCATATCAAGACATACACATGCATGTTCACACACACACTTGAAAATGAAAAATAGGGATTGACAGCCACAGTAGTGTTCCCATGCTTAAAGGGGACACAGGAAATGGTTCTGAGAAATGCCACTGGGTCCTTGCACCACATCGGAGAGGAGGACCCAGAGGAGAGTTTGACATGCTCATTAAAGGATGCTCCCGGGATGGGAGGGGGAGGCACTGGGGGATGTGGAGAGAAGGGGGAGGGGAGGGCGGCACAGGGGGGTGGGTGTGGAGGGAGGAAAGGGACAGGTTTACCTGTTAAGTTTGTAGGGGTGGAAATAAAAATAAATAAATTAAAAAATAAATTAATTAATAAAAAAAGAAAAAGAAAAAACTTAAAAAGAATTCAAAGAAAAAAAAGATGTATCTTTTGGTCTTTACAAACCAAGAATAAACTAAACACTGAGATAGCAATTGGGGAGATATAATTAAGAAAAGAACAGAAACTAATGAAGCAGAAATGAAAAATGTAAAGAATCAATGAAATGAACAAGTTGGTTTTTTGAAAAGATAAACTTCATTGACATACCCTAGTCATATTAGTCAGAGGAAGGAGAGATGACCATAATAAATAACATTAGAGGTAAAATAAAGTTGTTACAGGAGATAGGAATAAACCTCTTTAAACCATAGGAATGTACCTGAACACTCTATATTACTAAGTATACATGCATGAATTTTTAGATACATATGACCTACCAAAATAAAACCAAGATGAAATAAGCAATTTAAACAGATCTATTGCTAGCAGTGAGACTGAAGCAGTAACAAAACTCTTCCCACTATATAAGCCAAAAAACAGATAATAAGAAAATGCATACAATCCTTCAAAAAAGTGATTTCTTCATTCATTAAGTATTTGTGACATTTCCGTAATTACCAAAAACTCTCAATCACTGATTCCAAATGTCCCATAAAATTGGTGATGCATCTGACATCAATGTCTCTATACTGAAAGCTCTTAGCAGTAACTGATTTGACAAGGTAAGTATTTTGTCTCAGCTGTCTCTAAGTTGCCTGATCTTGGCACTTTACATAATCTATCTGAAACACCATTTACTATGATTTCAATTGCTTCTTTTCTCAAACGGCCATTATCATTTTTTTAGAGAAACATTGAATATTTATTCTTCCAAAGGTATGATTTTTGTCAAGTTTTAATTTTTTTAATTTCATTTTTTATTTCTTCCACTCATACAAAGTTAATAAGTACCCCATTCTCCTCCCTCTCTCCCCACCTTTTCCCTTTCCTTTTCTCCTGTCCCTCCCTTTCTCCCAGTGGCCCCTGCCCCCCAATTCCTGGAGCATCTTTTAGTGTGCATGTCAAACTTCCCTCTGGGTCCTTCTCACTGAGAAGGTGTAAGGACTCAGTGGCATTGCCTAGAGCCCTTCAAACAGCCATTATGAGCATTAAATAAGATAACACCTTTATAATGCCTTTACAGGTCATTTTGTCAGTTTTTTGTTGTGTGCTCAATAAATTTTAGCAAGTACTACTACACCATCAGTATAAAAGTAGTTCCTGAAAAAGCAGAACGTACAAAGATAAGAAAGTGAATTCAATGCAAGTGTTCTGAAGGCAAATCTGAGTTAGAAGATGATATCTATACCTGTAATACATACACACAGCTACAATCCAGCTAACCAGGAGGCTGAAGCAAAAGGATCGCTGAAGACCAGGAGTTTGGGTACAACAGAGATAGTTAAAAAAATACAAAAAACAAAAAAAAGAACTTGTTTTAAAAGAGACCAAAGCAAACATAAGCAGCAACAACAAAAAGATAGTGTTTAAATCAAGAATTTTTAAGTATTGAAAGTTAACTGCACAAATACAAATATTGTGGTTCTATATTATGATCCATGACATTGTGCATCATTTCCACATACAGGAAAAATTGCAGAAATATCTACCTATTTTATATGAAATCTCTCCATTTGGGCACTCTATGCACACAAAACAACACATTGTTTGTCCATCTTCAACTGATTTCCTGTATCCAGATGAACAACTTGGATTGCAAACAACAAGAGGAGGCTGTGCCAGAGACATGAGAGAAGGAAAAAAGCAAAAATAAATCATAGTATTGAGATGTCCTTTATGTCCTTAACATTTCTTATTCCTATGCCTCACTTCTTCTATCATAATAACACTAAAATTTTGAGGGTGAATAGAAGTTCTGACCATCATTAAAATGAATGTATATACAGTAGTTAAGTTCATTAACATATCAGCATAGCTATTTTCAGAGACTATTTTTATCCACAACTACTCATTTTGTATCTTTCATCTGAGTCAACCTATTCTATTTCCACAATGCCATGGCCTTAGAAAACATCCTGAGTTGCTTTTCCTTACCACATACATAATAGATCTGTTTGGCCATTACAAGAATACACAATGTCTATAATTGAGTCAAAATAAATTGGTAGTTTGTGCAGCGATATGAGGCCAGAAATTTCCAATACTTGGCACTGAATAAGAAAAATTTAAATGAGTCTCAATCTAAAAGAATTCAGGGACTCACAGACATATCCTGCACCCTTGAAGAATTTCAAACTGAGGAAGATCATCCAGTGCTGACTTAGGAGATGCTCACCTCTTGTTCATAGTCACCCCACATTATCAGTTCGTCGTTTAAGGAAAAATGCTGGACATTGTGCGATTCCAAGATAAACTCTCCAACTTTCACTTGCGCTTTAGTGCCATTTTGCGAAGACTGATAATTAAAAATGTCGAGCCTGATAGCTGAAATTTCCTCATTCACAGTTTTATCCTCACCAATGCTTCTTTCAAGTTGGCCTTTTTCTAGGATAGGATGGAGCTAAAAGCGAAAAATAATTCAGAACTTGAGTTTATCAAGTCATAGAAATGGAAACAAACCTCATTGCTTCAATTGCCCTGTTTTATTTTTTTTCTAACTACATGTTTCAGAGAAGTTCTTTACTTGTTGGTCTATCAAAGACACAAAGAGGGGTTCTATATGTTTTAAACACAATAACATAAAGACATGCCCTCGTCTAATATTATCTTCACTTTACAACTTTGATAACCTAATATTTCAAAATCACATAACTAGTGATTGACTAAAAAAACTTTAAGCAACTGGTTTTAATTTTTAATACAATTTGGACCAAATATTTTAAACTCTATGCAAAATGTCATTTCAAGAGTTAAACATTATTCTTTCGTATATACATATATGTATGTATTTACATAGAAAAATAATTAAGAAGTAATAATAATAAGAATATATTTCAAAATCTAAATGTACATTTGTTTTCAATTTCATCAGTTTTACACAATTGCAGATAAGCATCCATGACAATTTCATGTAATTAGTTTCAAATTTTCATATTTGTGCCTTTGGGCTGAAGGCCTGCTGCAGGAGACTTCCTTAAATCTGTGACACAAGCAGGCATTGGCAGATCTTATTTCCTACCTGGGGACAGGTGATAAATTGCAGGCAACCCCTTGGCCATGTCCCTAAGCTCTGGGTCATCAATAGGCTGTAGGAGATCAGAGTTTCTTTGGGCTCTGGACCTGCTGCAGGACACACCCCTAGGCACTAAGACACCACCAGGCACTGGCAAATTGGGTCTACTCTCTGCAGGGATCAGTGTAAAGGCATCTCTAACAAACACCCCCACTCATTCAACCAGTAATAGAGCCTGTGAGATTTTCACAGTCCACAGGCACCACAAACCTGAGATCAGAGCACCAATACATTTCTTCTGAGGACCCTAAATCTCCATCCTTCAAATAGAAGAGAATCCAACCTTAAGATAAGTAATCCTTTTCACTTTGCTTCTCATCTCAATTGACAGTCAACTCTGTTTCAAACTTCTGTATAGCACAACAAAAACCTCACACGTACCCCTTAGGGCATTAACTATTCACCTTTATAAACCTGGAAGGAAGAAATAGTTGCCAAACTACTCTAAGCTCTATCCCCTGATTACTAAGCACACCCTATTTCATAATATGAAGCTGATTTAATACTTAACCCAAACCACACATAACAACACTTGACACCCAATCCCAAACATCCAAGCAAATCTAGATCTAACTTCTGTCTCCCCCAGAAACACTTCACCCTTATTTTTAGTTGCATATCACCTTACCACTAAATAACAGGAAGACTAAAGTGAGACCTTAGGTAAACAGTAGCAATAACAGTCCAAGTGCAGCTCTTCTTTCTGATTCACAACGGTCATAAAAACACTCAAGAAAAAGAGTCTTCAAATTAAACACAAAATGACAAAGGCACACCATGACTCCACAAGAAACAACAAAAAACAAAAAAAAAAAAAAACCACCACAACAATCCACGCCAAAATGTTGACCCTATAACAATGGATTCTTACCAGAACAACCCCTCATCAAGAATTCAGTAATGAAGACAAGGATTTTCAAAGAATTAGTTTTACCATGATTAAAACAATGAAAAATAAAATCCAAGAAGATTTTAATTACTTGGTTCTTAGATGAAATGGACCGGGGTACCTATTAAATTTGTATTAGTGGAAAATAAATAAATGAATAAGTAAAAGAAATGAAAAAGGTAGCTAAAGAAACAACTCTAGCCATGAAGTTGAAAAAACTTATACAGAGATTAGACAAGAAATAAAAAATATTTGCCGTGGAGATTTTCTATTTTGGTCATATCTGTTTGGAGTGCGAAATGCCTCTTGTATTTGGATAGGCCTCTCATTCTTTAGCAGTGGGAAGTTTTCATTTATGATGAATTGAAATATTTCCTCAGGTGTGATATTTTGGGATTCTTGTTCTGGTATTCCATGAATGTGCATGCTAGGCTTCTTCAGGGAGTCCCATATTTCTTGAATGTTCCTCTCCAGTATCTTTTTGGCTTTAACAATCTCTTCCATTGAGCTGGTTAATTCTCCCACTTTGTCTTCAAGATCTGAAATTCTATTTTCTGCCTCATTTGTTCTGCTGATAAGACTCTCTGTTGAGTTTTGGGTTGAAGATAACTTGTCTTTTAGTTCAATTTTAAACTCTGCCTGAGACTGTTTTAATTGCTCTATGCCTATTTTTGTTTCTTGAACTGTTTTTTTCAACTCCTCCAAGTGCCTGTTGTGTTCCTGTTCAAAGTGGTTGATACGGTTGTTTAACTTTTCTTGGATTTCCTCTTTCATAGTATTAATCATGGTAAAGATCATACTCTGAAAGTCGTTATGTTGGGTCTGGCTTTCATGGCTATTTTCTGTGGATTTGTTCTGGTCAGAATCCCTCATTATGGGATTGATTCTTTCGGCAGGAGATTGGTCTTCATGGGTTTTGTTTCTCGTGGATCTGCACTTTGACTTGTACATTGTTGTTTTGTTTTTTAGGACCTTTCAGTTTCTGTGTGTTTTTCACTGAATCGACGTAGTTGGTATTGTTACGCTTGCCAATTATTACTAGTGCTTGCCTTGGATTGGGTATGTTTGTGTATTGTTATTGTTATATCCTAGATGAGGATATTAGGCTGTTAGTACGTCAGTTAAGTCAGGTTATGTTACCAGGGGGTGAATATTAGTTTGGTAGCGCACTTTTATGATTTAGTATCTTGGTGAAATGTGGGGGTGAGTGGTGTACTCCCTGGAGTTGTATGTTTTTGGGGTGGCTGTATGAGGAAGTTGATCTACAGCAGTGATACTAGAAAGGATCAGTAAGGTGAGAAGAAAAAAAAAAGGAAGCTTACATATCTTTAGAGTGGATGTGAAGAATCTGGCCCATGTGATATCATGGTTGTATTGGAGTCCAGATATATGGCCTGTGTTGCCTTTCTTCCTAAGAGTTTTGCTTGAGTTTCCTTTGGACTCTATTGAATTCTGAGTAGCAGTGTGTCTTCCATGGATCATGAGCGTAGGTCCCCGGTGGGCCAGAGAGGCACAGGGTCTGATGTTGATGTCAGAATTCTTCACCTGCAACCTGGGGGGGGGGGCCGGAGGCGCACGGGGGGGTGGGAGGGCGCAAGGGGCTGAAGTCTGGTGTGGGGCCCCCAGGCTAAGCCGGTGGCCAGCGGGTGCTGCTGGCCGGGCGGCTCCAGGATAGGGGGCGGGGTGGGGCTGGACTGGGTTGGGCTGGGAGGGACTCTCTCCTTGATCAGCCATTTGGTCTTTGACAAAGGGGCCCAAAGAATCCAATGGAAAAAGAACAGCATCTTCAACAAATGGTGCTGGCAAAACTGGATCACCACATGCAGAAGATTAAAGCTGGACCCGTACTTATCACCATGTACAAGACTTAATTCCAAATGGATCAAGGACCTTGATATAAGGCCAGAGACTATAAAAAACCATAGTTGAAAGGATAGGGAACTCCCTCGAGCTGATTGGGCTAGGCCAACATTTCCTAAACAGACATCCAATGGCACAGTCAGTGCTACCAACTCTCATCAGTTGGGATCTTGTGAAATTAAAGAGCTTCTGTTCAGATAAACAGATTGTAATACAGGGGCTAGAGAGGTGGCTCAGGGGTTAAGCCTCTGCCTTGCAGGCGGAAGGTCCTGAGTTCATATCCCAGATCCCACGTATAGATCCCAACCGGAAGCGGGGGCGGCCTGCGCTTCTGGTCCTGGTAGGATGGAGCCTGTGAATCCCGGGGCAGAAGGAGGTGGAGGCGTCCATGGTGGTTCGCGAATTCGTCCGTGGTTCTACATATACACAGACACACACACACATACACACACGCGCACACATACACACGCACATGCACACAGTTGAATAAATAATAATAATAAAAAAATTTTAAAAAAGAGATTGTAATACAAGCTCAAAGGCAACCCACAGAATGGGAGAAAATCTTCACTAACCACATATCTGATAGAGCTCTACTGTCCAGAGTGCACAAAAAACTTAGAAAACTAAACTCCAAGGAAAACAATGGCCCAATTAAAAAATGGGCCCTGGAACTTAAAAGAAATTTTACCAGGGATGAAATTAAAATGTCTAACAAATGTCGTAAAAAATGCTCCACTTCCTTAACCATCAGGGAAATGCAAATCAAAACTTTCCTGAGATATCATCTCACCCCGGTCAGGATGTTAAAAATCCACAATACAAACAACAACAAATACTGGAGAGGATGTGGAGAGAGGGGAACTCTCCTACATTGCTGGTGGGAATGCAGGCTCATATAGCCACTCTGGCGAGCCGTCTGGAGATTCTTAAAAAAATTAAAGATTGAAATGCCATATGACCCTGCTATTCCACTTTTGGGAATAACCCCACATGCATCAGAGGTTCACCTTGATAGCACAAAGCAAACCATGTTCATAGCAGCACTGTTTACAATAGCAAAGTCATGGAGTCAACCCAAATGTCCAACAGTTGACGAGTGGATAAGGAAAATGTGGTACATCTATACAATGGAGTACTACTCAGCCATCAAAAATGATGAATTACTGCAATTTGCTGGGAAATGGATGTCATTAGAAAGAATTATATTAAGTGAAGTATCCCAAACCCAGAAAATTAAGCACCGTATGTACTCCCTAATAGGTGGCTCCTAGTACCAAATCCACCCAGCCCACATTGAGACACTCAAAGGTAAACATATGTAATACAGTAATTTCAAGGATTATGAACTGGAGGGATGGGGTTGGAGGGCCACACCAGACACAAGAAGAGAGGGGACCATGTTACAGCAGAGAAAATAGGCCTCCACCAAGGAATGCAAGTAAGTAATGAGACACCTGGTTAAGTTCACAGACGTTCCTTCCTGATCATTTACAACTGAGGGGGTATGGTCTCACCAGAAGGGGAGGGCATATAGTCTGGCAGATAAAAAGTAATCATTTTGCAAATGGGTGATTGACCCCTCCCTCACTGAGGTTTCCTTCTTTTATTACATCTACCCTTGAATGTGCTATTATAACAAGACTCCAGTTTAACAGCCTTTTGTCTCTGACCAGGGGGGGACATACAGTGCCCATCAGGATGGAGTGAAGGGCATTGCAAGAGCAGCAAAACTACAAAAGAAAATCAACAAACCACAATCCAGAACTTCAGAGACTCAATATCAACGACCTAGAACTAGGCCAGCTTAATCTCTCCCCATCTTGAAACTCAGAGAAATTTGTGGAAGAGGGGGCGGTAAGAGTGTAAGAGCAAAAGGATGGGAGGAGCAATGATTTGCAAGATTCTCCACACTAGTTAGGGCCAAAGCAATCAAAATTGGACTTTGCATGCCCTGCGCAATGTCAATGTGTATTGACCTCACAAAGTCTAGCATCAGCTAAAGGCACCAAGATCCCTGGAGGCAAGGGATTGACAGCCACAGTAGTGTTCCTATGCTTAAGGGGAACACAGGAAAGGGTTCAGGGAAATGCCACTGGGTCCTTGTACGTCATCAGAAAGGAAGACCA
This sequence comes from Typhlomys cinereus, assembly GCA_023101885.1. Taxonomy (NCBI): domain Eukaryota; kingdom Metazoa; phylum Chordata; class Mammalia; order Rodentia; family Platacanthomyidae; genus Typhlomys; species Typhlomys cinereus. Next base: position 3,325,186 of record JALPQD010000208.1, on the reverse strand, counting down.
AGAGGAGAGTTAGGCATACACAATTAAGGACTCTCTGGTAATTGGGGGGGAGGCACTGGGGATGGGGAGGGAGGGGAGGGAGAACAGGGGGTTCCGGGGGAGGAGGAGGAAGGGAGGGAACTGGTCTACCTATTAAGTTTGTATGAGCAGAAATAATAAAAAATATATTAAAAAATAAGCTAGCTATAACGCAAAATTCAACAGAAAGTTTTACCAACAGAAAATAGAATATCAGAACGAGAACACAAGATGGCAAAAAAAAATTGGTTCAAATAAGAAGATTGAAACAAAAACGGAATATTTCAGAGTTATGGGACTCTAAACATGCACATTCATGGAATACCAGAAAAAGAAACTCATAATGCCACTCCTCAAGAGATTTTTCACATCTCACCAGAAGGGGAAGGCATATAGTCTGGCAGACAAAAAGTAAACATTTTGCAAATGGGTGGTTGACCCCTCCCTCACTGCGGTTTCCACTTTTATTACATCTGCCTTTGAATATACTCTTATAACAAGACTCTAGTTTAAGAGCTTTTTATCTCTGGCCAGGGGGTGAAATACAATACCCATCAGGGTGGAGACAAGGGCATTGCAGGAGCAGCAAAACTGAAAAAAAAATCAACAAACCATAATCCAGACCTTCAGAGACTCTATATCAACCACCTAGAACTAGGCCAGACTAATCTCTCCCCATCCTGAACTTCAGGGAAATTTGCGGAAAAGGGGGTGGTAAGATTGTAAGAGCAAAAGGATGGGAGGAGTAATGATATGCAAGATACTCCACACAAGATAAGGCCAAAGCAATCATAATTGGACTTTGCATGCCCTACGCAATGTCCAACACACTATTGACCCCACAAGTCTAGCATTTGCTAAAGGCACTAGTACCCTTGGCCACAAGAGATTGACAGCCACAGTAGTGTTCCTATGCTTAAGGGGAACACAGGAAAGGATTCTGGGAAATGCCACTGGGTCCTTGCACCTCATCAGAGAGGAGGATCCAGAGGAGAGTTTGGCATGCACATTAAAGGATGCTCCAGGGATGGGAGGGGGAGGCACAGGGGGATGCGCAGAGAGGAGGGAGGGAAGAGGGGCATAGGGTGGTGGGAGGTTGGTGGGAGGGAGGGGACCGGTGTACCTGTTAAGTTTGTATGAATGGAAATAAAAAAAAACTTTTAAAAAAGAGATTTTTCACAAAAGAAGATTAAGGAAAATCTTCCACATCTAAGGAAAGACATCCCCATCCAAGTGCTAGAGGCATACCATACACCACTCAAATATGACAAAACAGTAACTTTCCATGACAAATTCTATGCAAAACAGCACAGACATGTAACTGCTGAGAGCATCAAGAAAAAAAATGTCTCATTTAAAGCTAAGTCTATTAAAAAAAACAGCTGATATTTCAATGGAAACAGTAAAAGCCAGAAGAGCTTGGAAAGATATACTTCAACTCATAAACAAGTACAAATGTTAACCCTGACTAACATGCCCATCAAAACTATGACTCATGATTGAGAGTGAAAGAAAAATCTTCCATCAAAGATAAGATGAAGGCCTACATGAACCCAAACCAGGCCTACAAAAGATGCTGGAAAAGATAATCAAGCTCAAAGAAAAGGAAAAACATCTGAAAGGAGAGAAGGGGAAATAATATCAACAGAAGTTCCTAGGAAAGAAATACGTATGTAACAATCACAAAATACAGAAAATGACAGGAACCAACAAGCAATTCTCAATTCTAACCCTAAATGTTAGTGGAACTAATTCTTCAATCAAAAGACATAGTCCAGAAACATGGATCAAATATCATAACCCAGCAATCTGCTGCCTTCAGGAAACATATGTCACCACGAAAGATAGGCACATTCTCAGAGCAAAAGGCTGGTCAAAAGTACTGCAAGTTAATGGGAAAAGGAAACAAGCTGGTGAAATAACTGATATCTGACAAAATAGACCACAAACCAAGGATTCAGTGCACAATTCGACCAAACATTTGAACAACTAACAACAATACTCTGTATACTATTCCATAAAGCCACAAAGGAAGGAACATTCCTGAATCGTTTCTTTGAAGCTAATATTACACTAATCTCAAAACTAAACAATAAGCAATTTAAAAAATAGGCCAATTACATTGATGAACACAGATGCAAAGATCCTCAACAAAATTTTAGCAAACCAGTTTCAAAAACATATCAAAAAAAGGCCCCTTTCTTCCTCCCACCCGCCTGTCCGCCTGACCACGCTGTCAGTCCTCCATCCCAGGTGAGTTCGCCCAGCCCCCCAGGTGGCCCCCTATCCCAGCTCCTACCACCCGCCAGCCCCAGGAACACCCAAGCTGCCCCTGGTTTTGCCTGGGCCACGCCCTGGGCCCCAGCCCCATTCTTCCTCCTGCCTGCCTGTCTGCCTGATGGCGCTCCCAGTCCTCCATCCCAGGTGAGTTCACCCAGTCCCTCAACTTGTGTCCCAGCAACACAGACTCAAGCAGAGTTCAAAACTGAACTAAAAGACAAGTTATCTTCAATTCAGAACTCCACAGAGAGTCTTATCAGCAGAACTAACGAAGCAGAAAATAGAATTTCAGACCTTGAAGAGTGGGAGTATTAACCAGCTCAATGGAAGAGGTTGTTAAAGCCAAAAAGATACTTGAGAGAAATATTCAGGAGTTATGGGACACCCAGAAGAACTGTAATATGCGTATTCAGGTAATAACAGAGCAAGAATCCCAAAATACCACACCTGAGGAAATTTTTCAAATGATCATCAAGGAAAACTTTCTTCATCTAAAAAAAGAGAGGCCCATCCATATACAAGAGACATTCCACACTCCAAACAGATATGACTAAAATAGAAAATCGCCAGGGCAAATAAGAGTTAAAACATTTCACATTCAAGATAACGAACTGGTGCTGAGAGCTTCAAGGGAAAAAAAAAAACTAAAAACCAAGGCACTTTTAAAGGTAAACCTATTCAAATAACAAATGACTTCTCAATAGAAACAGTAAAAGCAAGAAGAACTTGGACAGACGTACCTCAAGTATTGAATGAGCAAAAATGTCACCCCAGGCTGATATACCCTACAAAACTATCCATCATGATCGAGGGAGAAAGAAAAATTTTCCAGCACAAAGACAACTTGAAGGGATACATGTCCACAAAACCAGGCCTTCAAAAAATGATACAAATGGTACTAAGCTTGAAGAAAAGAACAGGCCTATCCACAAGAACAGAAGGGAAGTATAATACCACCAAAACCTAAAAATGAAACAATACACTTACAAAAGCCACTAAACATAATAAATGTCCTGAATTAAAAATAGTTTCTCCATTATAACATTAAATGTTAATGGAATTAACTCAACAATCAAGAGACACATATTACAAACTTGGATCAGAAATTCCAATCCATCAATCTGCTGCCTGCAGGAAACCCATCTCACTACAAAGATAGGCACATCATAAAAATACAAGGTTGGTCAAAAATTCTGCAAGCTAATGGACCCAGAAAACAGGCAGGGGTAGCCATTATGCTGTTGGACAAAGTGGACTTCAAACCAAAAAAAATCAAGAGACACAGATGGATACCACATTTCCGTCAAAGATGTAATTCATCAGGAAGACTTCACAATACTGAACATATATGCACCCAATACGGGCCCTCCCCACATTCATTAAGCAAACCCTACAACATCGAAAGTGAGAAATCAATCCCAAAAAGATAATTCTTGGGGATTTCAACACCGCCCCCTCAACATGGGATAGATCAACAGGTCATAAACTTAACAGAGACACTTTGGAGCTTAATCAAACCCTTACTGAAATGGACCTTATAGATCTCTATTGAACTTTCCATCCACGCAACAAAGAATAAACATTTTTCTCAGTAGCACATGGAACTTTCTCCAAAATAGATCACATATTGGGCCACAAAACGAATCTACACATATACAGAAAAGTTGAAATTTTAGCTTCTACTTTTTAGACCATGGCCCAAAGCTTGACATGCGCAACACAACAAACAACAGAAAATACGCTAACTCCTGGAAACTTAACACTATGATGCTGAATGAGAATTGGATTCAGGAAAAAATTACAAAGGAAATTCAAGATTTCCTGAAAGTGAACGATAATGAAAATACAACTGACCAAAATCACTGGGACACACTGAAAGCTGTCATCAGAGGTAAGTTCATAGCTCTTAATGCCTAAATCAAAAAATGGAAACATCAGAAATAAATAACTTCACAATGTATCTTAAAGCTTTAGAGACACTAGAGCAATCTGATCCCAAAAGCAGTAGAAGGGAGGACATTAGCAAAATAAGGGGAGAAATATCTGAAATAGAGATTAGGAAAATGATATAGAAAATCAACCAGTCAAAAGGTGGTTTTTTGAAAAAAATCAATGAAATTGATACATCCCTAGCTAAATTCACCAAAATCAAGAGAGGGAAAGCCCAAATTAACAAAATTAGAAATGAACATGGAGGTATCACTACTGATAACCAAGAAATCCAGAGAATTATAACGTCATATTTCTGTGAAATTTGACAACACATAAGAGATGGATGAATTCCTAAGTAAGCGCAACTTACGTAAATTGAATCAGGAAGTTGTGAATTATTTAAATAGTCCTATAACATATGAGGAAATTGAGGAAGTAATCTTGAATCTTCCCACCAAAAAATGTCCTGGACCACATGGATTCAGCACAGAGTTCTACCAGATATTTAAGGAGCTAATGACACCAATACTCCTTAAACTGTTCCATCAAATGGCAAAGGAAGGAACGCTATCAAATTCCTTCTATGAAGCTAATATCATCTTAATCCCAAAACCTAATAAAGATACACTTAAAAAAGAAAACTATAGGCCAATCTCTTTGATGAACACAGATGCAAAGATTCTCAACAAAGTCTTAGCAAATAGGATTCAAAACATATTAAAAAGATCATCCATGGGGATCAAGTAGGCTTTATCCCAGGCACACAAGATTGGTTCAACATACACAAATCAATAAATGTAATTCACCATATAAACCAGTCCAAAATTGAAGACCACATGATACTCTCGATAGATGCAGAAAAAGCTTTTGACAAGATCCTTTATGATCAAAACCTCAAGACAGCTGGAATGGAAGGAACCTTTATCAATATAATAAAAGCTGTACACAACAAGGCAATCCAATTGCAAGGATTATATTCAATGGGGAAAAATTTGAAGCATTCCCACTTTGATCAGGAACTAGACAAGGCTGCCCACTCTCACCACTTCTATTCAATATTGTACTTGAAGTCTTAGCTGAAGCCATAAGACAAGAAAGGGACATAAAAGGGATTCAAATCGGCAAGGAAGAAGCCAAGTTATCTCTATTTGCAGATGACCTTGATCTTTTTTTCCCCACATTTTATTTACTTTTCCTAATCATACAAGCTCAATAGGTACCCCTGATTTCTCCTTCCCGCCTCCCCTCCCTAGTCATCACCCCTTACACTCTCCCTGCTTCCTTTCACCCCCCTCCTTCCTTCCCATCCCCCAGAGCATTCTTTTATGCAAATGCCAAACCTCCTTCTGAGTCCTCTACCCTGGTGATAGATAAGGACTCAATAGCATAGCCAGGAGCCTCTCCTTGGGCTCCCTGTTAGTATGGGAACTCTATTATAACTGCTAATCCCTTGCCATTAAGGATCCTACTGCCTGGAGCCCTCTCTCCCCTGTGATCCATGCTAGACTCTGGGGGATCACTGACATGTCAGCCATTGCACAGATCATACGAAGTCCAATTATGGCTACTGCAGCCCTGACTTGTGTGGAGTATCTTGCATATCGTTGATCCTCCCCATCTTTAGGCTCTTACGATCTTGCCGCCCCTCTTCCGCAAGGTTCCCTTAGCTTTAGGATGGGGAGAGATTTGCCTGGTCTGGTTCCAGGTGAATAATGTAGGGTCATTGGTATTCTGAATTATGGCTTCTTGTTGTTTTCAGCTTTGCTTTTCCTGCACAGCCCTTGGCTGCATCCTGATTGGTACTCAAGGTCCCTTCCTAACCAAAGATAAAAGACTGTTTAAATGAAGATCTTAATATTAAAGAAGATTCAAAGGTACACCGAAGAATAGGAGTAGAACACAGCAGTGAGGGGTAGGGGTCAGTGTTCCATTTGCAGGATGGTTACTGTTTGCCTTTCGGTCCCTATACCCTCCCTGATTAGTGAGAACAAACTGCTTCCTTGGCAAGTGACCAGGAAGGAAAGTGAGAGTGAGCTGCACCATATGTCTGGTTATTTATATGCAATACTTGACAGTGACCTATTTTCTCTAATGAAGCATGATCCCCTTTCTAGAGTTTTATTAAGTATCTTTATTAGGTTTTGGGATTAGAATGATGTTAACTTTGTAGAAAGAATTTACAAGAGTCCCTTCCTTATTTTTGCAGATGACATGAACTTATACATGAGTGATCTCAAACACTCCACCAGGAAGCTCCTGGAACTAATACAGAAGTTCAGCAGGGTGGCAGGATACAAAATAAACATACAAAAATGAGTGGCCTTCCTATATGCCTAGAATGAAAGAAGCGAAAAAGCCCTGAGAGAAACAAGCCCATTTACTATAGCCCCTAAAAAATGAAATACCTTGGTATAAACCTAATCAAGGAGGTAAAAGACCTTTACAATGAAAACTTTAAAACCCTCAAGAAAAAATTGTAGCTCCCTTCCTCACCCCGCTCTGCCCGGGACGCGCAGGGGGTCCAGCCGGGCCTCACAGGCAACCTAGGTAAGCTCCGCCCGCCCCTGCCCCCACAACCCCAGGTCAGCACAAGGGAGCCCAGCTCCTACCCCACCATCTAGCCTGAGCCCCACACAAGGCCGAGGGACGAGGAGGACCTCCCCCTGCACCCGGGCCGCCCCAGCTCGCCTGGGGTTAAATAGCTCCACGCCAACGCCCCCATCCTCCCTTCCCCATCCCGCTCCGACGGCCGGGACACGTGCGCGGTCCAGCTGGGCCTCACCGCGACCTAGGTAAACTCCGTCCCTGCCCGCCCCCAGAACCCCAGGCCAAATAATTCAGTTTAGTGAAATTGAAAGATCTTAAGAGTTAAAACGTCAATGCCAAAGTCAAACTGCAAATCCATGAGAAGCAACACTCAAGTAAACAAATTTCCCATTGAAGGAATTAATCCCATAATGTTAGACTCCAACAAGAACAAATCCACGGAAAATGGCCAAGAAAACCTGACCCAGGATAACGACTTTCAAAATATCATCATTAACATGTTCAATACTATGAAAGAGGAAATCCGGGAGGAATTACATAATCAAATCAATCGCTTTGAAGAGGAACACAACAGACACTTGGAGGAGTTGAGAAAAACAGTGCAAGAAACAAAAACTGGCATAGAGCAGTTAAAACAGACTCAAGCAGAGTTTAAAACTGAGCTACAAGACAAGTTATCTTCAACCCAGAACTCCACAGAGAGTCTTATCAACAGAACTAACGAAGCAGAAAACAGAATTTCAGACCTTGAGGATAAGTGGGAGTACTAACCAGCTCAATGGAAGAGGTTGTTAAAGCCAAAAAGATACTTGAGAGAAATATCCAACAGATATGGGACACCCTGAAGAAGCCTAACATGCGTATTCATGGAATACCAGAGCAAGAATCTCAAAATACCACCCCTGAGGAAAATTTTCAAACGATCAAGGAAAACTTTCCTCATATAAAATAAGAGAGGCCCATCCATATACAAGAGGCATTCCGCACCCCAAACAGATACCACCAAAACAGAAGCACGCAATGGCAAATAATAGTTAAAACACTCCTCATTCAAGATAAAGAACTGGCGCTGAGAGCTTCAAGGGAGAAAAAAACAAGTCACTTGTAAAGGTAAACAGTTGAAACAGTAAAAGCAAGAAGAGTTTGGAGAGACATACTTCAAGTATTGAATGAGCACAAATGTCAACCCAGGCTGATTTACCCTGCAAAACTATCCATCATGATCAAGGGAGAAAGAAAAATCTTCCAGCACAAAGACAATTTGAAGGGTTACACGTCCACCAAACCAGGCCTTCAAAAAATGCTAGAAATGATACTCAAGCTTGAAGAACAAAACAGGCCTATCCACAAGAACAGAAGGGAAGTATAGCACCATTAAAAGCGAAGCAATATACTTATAAAACTACTAAATATAATAAATGTCCGGAATTAAAAATAGTTTCTCTATTATAACACTAAATGTTAATGGAATTAACTCACCGATCAAGAGACACAGATTAAAAACTTGGATTAAAAATCACAATCCATCAATCTGCTGCCTGCAGGAATCCCATCTCACCACAAAAGATGGGCACGTTCTAAAAATAAAAGTCTGGTCAGCAATTCTATGACCGAATGGAAGCAGAAAACAGGCAGGGGTAGCCATTATGCTATCACACAAAGTAGACTTCAAACCAAGGAAAATTATAAGAGACACAGATGGATACTACATTTTAGTCACAGGTACAATTCACCAGGAAGACTTCACAATACTGAACATATATGCACCCAATACGGGCCCCTCCACATTCATTAAGAAAACCCTACAGCGTCTAAAACAAGAAATCAACCCCCAAACGATAATTCTTGGGGACTTCAACACCGCCCTCTCAATATAGGATAGATCAACAGGTCAAAAGCTTAACAGAGACACTTTGGAACTTAATCAAACCCTGAAAGAAATGAACCTACAGATCTCTATCGAACTTTTCACCCAAGCACCAAAGAATACACATTTTTCTCAGCAGCACATGGAACTTTCTTCAAAATAGATCACATATTGGGCCACAAAACGAATCTAGACATATACAAAAAAGTTGAAATTCTAACCTGTGCCCTATCAGACCACCACGGACTAAAGCTGGACATCCACAACACATCAAACAAGAGAAAATACACTAACTCCTGAAAACTTAACAATATGATGCTGAATGAGAACTGGATTCAGGAAGAAATTAGAAAGGAAATTCAAGATTTCCTGAAAATGAATGATAATGAAAATACAACTTACCAAAATCTCTGGGACACAATGAAAGCTGTCCTAAGAGGTAAGTTCATAGATCTTAATGCCTACATCAAAAAAATGGAAACATCAGAAATAAACAACTTAACAATGCAGCTTAAAGCTTTAGAGAAACTAGAACAATCTGATCCCAAAAGTAGTAGAAAAGAGGAGATTAGCAAAATAAGGGGAGAAATATCTGAAAACGAGATTAAGAAAACGATAGAAAAAAATCAACCAGTCAAAAAACTGGTTCTTTGAAAAAATCAGTAAGATTGATACACCCCTAGCTAAATTAACCAAAAGCAAGTGAGAGAAAACCCAAATTAACAAAATTAGAAATGAACATGGAGTTATCATTACTGATACCCAAGAAATCCAGAGAATTATAAAATCATATTTCAAGAACTTATACTCTGTGAAGTTTGACAACACAAAAGAGATGGATGAATTTCTCAGTAAACACAACTTACCGAAATTGAATCAGAGAGTTGTGAATTATTTAAATAGTCCTATAACATATAAGGAAATTGAGGAAGTAATCTCGAATCTTCCCAACAAAAAATGTCCTGGACCAGATGGATTCAGTACAGAGTTCTACCAGACATTTAAGGACTTAATAACACCAATACTCCTTAAACTGTTCCATCAAATAGCAAAGGAAGGAACACTACCAAACTCCTTCTATGAAGCTAATGTCGTTTTAATCCCAAAACCTAATAAAGATTCACTTAAAAAAGAAAACTATAGGCCGATCTCTGTGATGAACACAGACACAAAGATTCTCAACAAAGTCTTAGCATATCGGATTCAAAAACATATTAAAAAGATTATTCACGGGGAACAAGTAGGCTTCATCCCCAGCACAAAAGGTTGGTTGAACATATGCAAATCAATAAATGTAATTCATCATGTAAACCAGTCCAAAGTCCAAGACCACATGATACTCTCGATAGATGCAGAAAAAGCTTTTGACAAGATCCAACAGCCTTTCTGATCAAAACGCTAGAGACAGTAGGAATGGAAGGAATCCTTTATCAATATAATAAAAGCTGTATACAACAAGCCCACAGCAAGGATTATGCTCAATCGGGAACAATTGGAAGCATTCCCACTTTGATCAGGAACTAGACAAGGCTGTCCACTCTCACCACTTCTATTCAATATTGTACTTGAAGTCTTAGCTGAAGCCATAAGGCAAGAAAGGGACATAAGAAGGATTCAAAACGGAAAGGAAGAAGTCAAGCTATCCCTATTTGCAGATGACATGATCTTATACCTGAGGGATCCCAAAAACTCCAACAGGAAGCTCCTGGAACTAATTGGGAAGTTCAGCAGGGTGGCAGGATACAAAATAAATGTGCAAAAATCAGAGGCCTTCTTATATGCCCAGAATGAAAGAAGTGAAAAAGCCTTGAGAGAAACAATCCCATTTACTAAAGCCCCTAAAAAAATGAAATACCTTGGTATAAATCTAACCAAGGAGGTAAAAGACCTTTACAATGAAAACTTTAAAACTCTAAAGAAAGAAATTGCAGAAGACACCAGAAGGTGGAAAGACCTCCCAAGTTCATGGATTGGCAGAATCAACATCGTAAAAATGACCATCCTACAAAAGGCAATATACAGATTCAATGCTATACCAATTAAAATCCCAAAGCAATCCTTTAAAGAATTTGACCAAACAATCTCAAAATTCATATGGAGGCACAAAAGACCCAGGATAGCAAAGACAATCCTGAGTAACAAAAACACTGCTGGAGGTATTACCATACCGAACCTTAGTCTATATTACAAATCCATAGTTATAAAAACAGCCTGGTACTGGGTCCAAAATAGACACACAGATCAATGGATAAGGATTGAAGACCCACTATAAGCACAAAATTACAGCCATTTGGTCTTGGACAAAGGGGCCCAAAGAATCCAATGGAAAAAGAACAGCATCTTCAACAATGGTGCTGGCAAACTGGATCTCCACATGCAGAAGATTAAAGCTGGACCCATACTTGTCACCATGTACAAGACTTAATTCCAAATGGATCAAGGACCTTGATATAAGGCCAGAGACTATAAAAACCATAGTTGAAAGGATAGGGAACTCCCTCGAGCTGATTGGGCTAGGCCAACATTCCTAAACAGACATCCAATGGCACAGTCACTGCTACCAACTCTCAACAGTTGGGATCTTGTGAAATTAAAGAGCTTCTGTTCAGATAAAGAGATTGTAACAGTCAAAGGCAACCCACAGAATGGGAGAAAATCTTCACTAACCACATATCTGATAGAGCTCTACTGTCCAGAGTGCACAAAGAACTTAGAAAACTAAACACCAAGGAAACCAATGGCCCAATTAAAAAATGGGCCCTGGAACTTAAAGAAATTTACCAGGATGAAATTAAAATGTCTAACAAATATCTTAAAAAAGCTCCACTTCTTTAGCCATCAGGGAAATGCAAATCAAAACTTCCCTGAGATATCATCTCACCCCGGTCAGGATGGCAAAAATCCACAATAAAACAACAACAAATGCTGGAGAGGATGTGGAGAGAGGGGAACTCTCCTACATTGCTGGTGGGAATGCAGGCTCATACAGCCACTCTGGCGAGCCGTCTGGAGATTCTTAAAGAAATTAAAGATTGAAATGCCATATGACCCTGCGATTCCACTTTTGGGAATAACCCCCATACAGCAGAGGTTCACCTCGATAGCACAAGCAGACCATGTTCATAGCAGCACTGTTTACAATAGCAAAGACATGGAATCAACCCAAATGTCCAACAGTTGACGAGGGATAAGGAAACTGTGGTACATCTATACAATGGAGTACTACTCAGCCATCAAAAATGATGAATTACTGGAATTTGCTGGGAAATGGATGTCATTAGAAACAATTATATTAAGTGAAGTATCCCAAACCCAGAAAATTAAGCGCCGTATTACTCCCTAATAGGTGGCTCCTAGTACCAAACCCACCCAGCCCACCTTGAGACACTCATAGGTAAATCTATGTATTACTACAGTAATTGCAAGGATTATGAACAGGAGGGATGGGGTTGGAGGGCCACACCAGAAACAAGGAGAGAAGTGACAATGTTACAGTAGAGAAAATAGGCCTCCATCAAGGACTGCAAGAAAGTAATCCGACACCTGGTTAAGTTCACAGACATTCATTCCTGATCATTTACAACTAAGGGGGTATGAACTCACCAGAAGGGGAGGGCATAGTCCGGCAGATTAAAAAGTAACTATTTTGCAAATGGGTGATTAACCCCTCCCATTGCCAAATGCCATATGACCCTGTGATTCCACTTTTGGGTATAAGTATTACATCTACCCTTGAATGTGCTCTTANCCGACAGATTAAAAAGTAACCATTTTGCAAATGGTGATTGACCCCTCCCATTGCCAAATGCCATATGACCCTGCGATTCCACTTTTCGGTATAAGTATTACATCTACCCTTGATGTGCTCTTATAATAAGACTCCAGTTTTAACAGCTTTCTGTCTCTGGCCAGGGGGTGACATACAGTGCCCATTACGATGGAGTGAAGGGCATTGCAGGAGCAACAAAACTATGCAAAAAGAAATCAACAAACCACTATCCAGAACTTCAGAGACTCTATATCAACCACCTAGAACTAGGCCAGACTATCTTTCCCCATCCTGAAGCTCAGGGACATTTGCGGAAGAGGGGGCGGTAAGAGTTTAAGAGCGAAAGTATGGGAGGAGCAATGAGTTTGCTACTCCACACAAGTTATGGCCGAAGCATCATAATTGGACATTGCATGCCCGGTGCAATGTCCAACACACTATTGACCTCACAAAGTCTAGCATCTGCTAAAGGCACCAAGAATCCTTGGAGGCAAGGGATTGACAGCCACAGTAGTGTTCCTATGCTTAAGGGGAACACAGGAAAGGGTTCCAGGGAAATGCCACTGGGTCCTTGTACACCATCGGAGAGGAGGGCCCAGAGGAGAGTCAGGCATGCACAAGAAAGGACTCTGGTAATTGGGGCGGGAGGCACGGGGGATGGGGAGGGAGGGGTGAAGGAAGGGGAAGCAGGAAGTTGGGGGGAGGAGCAGGGAGGGAGGGAACTGGTGTACCTATTAAGTTTGTATGAGTTAAAATAATAATAAAAAATGTATTGGGGCTGGAGAGGTGGCTCAGGGGTTAAGCCTCTGCCTTGCAGGTGGAAGGTCCTGAGTTCGGATCCCAGATCCCACGTATAGACGCCAGGCGGAAGCGGGGGCGGCCTGCGCTTCTGGTCCTGGTAGGGCGGAGCCTGTGAATCCCGGGGCAGAAGGAGGTGGAGGCGTCCATGGTGGTTCCCGAATTCGTCCGTGGTATCTACACATACACACACACGCGCACACATACATACGCACACACGCACAATTGAATAAATACTAATTAAAAAAAATTTTTTAAAAATGTATTATAAAAAAACAAGTGGAGAGATGAAATACTTGCTTTCATGACAAATTACATTTGCTTAAAAATGTACAATTGGTATTTGCTAATTTCTTTGTAATGTTCATATGATTTCAGAGAAGTAGTACTTTGTAAGCTTACCTAACGCTCATCTCCTGTTAAAGTATTTTACATTTGAAAAAAAGATTATTATTGTAATGTGCAAATGCTCTGAAATTAAATTAGTAACTGAAATCCTTACTATTCATCCTTAAGAAAGCTTGTCTTTTGTGATGTTAAACAGATACTGTATTTTTCATGAGTGTAGACCCTCAATTCTGCTTAAAATCCCTTTCATGTGTGTGCTGAGAAATAAGGCCAATGCATGATTCAGCAATTTTATAAATCAATGATTCTGTTAAAGGGAGAAAATAACCCCACACTGACTATTGCATTACACTTCAGTGGCATTAGAAGAGAATATATCCAGTGGGAACATGCATCCTTCCTTTTTATTAAGCAATACAATGAAAAGGTTACTCAGGTTTGGGTAATTTCTTCTGTCCCACGGTTTAGAATGTTGACACCTTCATTCAATAATGACATTGTCTTAGATGTATTAGTAAGGGTTCTCTGTAGAAACATAATCTATAGAATGTGATATATATATATATATATATATATATATATATATAAGTTTATTAAAAAAAAACTCACAATAAAAATAGTGTCCTTCAATGTAGCCACCCATACCAGCCTCTTTCCTGGCTGGAATGTTTCACAAAGCCAAAAGTTCCTGAGAGTGTCTCAAGCCTTTGCACTCTGGAGGGTTGAAGATGCTCAGTTCTGACAGCAGTCAAGAACAGCTGGGCTCTGACCTCGGGGGTGAACAGCAAATGTCAACAAGGCCTAGAGACCAGGCTCCAAAGGCAGCGGGAACAGCAAAAACGTGAAGGCAAAGGTGAAGTTCTGAGTCAGCCAAGGACAGAGGCAGCAGCAGCAGCAACCAAGAAGGCCAGATGCTCTAAAGGTGAACAACATGCACTCAGAGTAGACTGCACAGGAAGTCGACACTGGATAAGGGAACAGCAAGTCCCTCCTCCCTGTGCCTCCTATTATCTGGTCCACCACTGCAAAGTACCACCCACTATGGGTTGGGTTCTCCACAGCAATCAGTCAAGTACCTGCAGACTTGTTCAGGGGCCATTCTAATCATTAACCTTCCACAGCTGTTCCCAAACAGTCTGCAACTGTCAAGTTTACTTCAAAATGCAACCATAACGATGTACTTCAGATTTATTAGAGTATTAATTATTTCTGTCTTAGCCAAAAAATACTGACACTATGAAATCAAGAGGATTATTTTAACAGTCTAGTTCAATTGGAGTCTTATGACTTGACAGGTATCAGAGAATAATCTTTACAAAGACTTCATAAGAAGAAACCAAATATATTGAGTTGGTTTAATATAAATTATATTTCAAGTAAGATTATCCATTTAGTATCTAAGAAAATGAATTAGTACCATGCAGCTAGCTAGGTAGTGAGTTTTTTTTTAACATTTTTTTATTATCTCCCCTCATACAAACTTAATAGGTACACCGGTTCCCTCCCTTCCTCCTCCTCCCCCCGAACCCCTCTGCTCGCCCTCCCCTCACCCCTCCCTCCCCACCCCCTAGTGCCTCCCCTCCCCTAATACCTGGAGAATGCTTTAATGTGCATGCCAAACTCTCCTCTGGATCCTTCTCTCCAATGACGTACAAGGACCCAGCGACATTTCCCTGAACACTTTCCTTTGTTCCGCTTAAGCATGGGAGCGCTATTTTGACTGTCAATCCCTTGCCTCCAAGGATCTTGGTGCTTTTAGCAAATGCTAGGCTTTGTGGGGTCAACAGTGTGTTGGACATTGTGCAGGGCATGCAAAGTCCAATTATGATTGCTTCAGCCCTAACTTGTGTAGAGTATCTTGCAAATCATTGCTCCTCCCATCATTGTGCTCTTACACTCTTACCGCCCCCTCTTCTGCAAATTTCCCTGAGCTTCAGGATGGGGAGAGATTAGGCTGGCCTAGTTCTAGGTGGTTGATATAGTCTCTGAAGTTCTGGATTGTGGTTTGTTGATTTTCTTTTGCAGTTTTGCTGCTCCTGCAATGCCCTTCACTTCATCCTGATGGGTATTGGATGTCACCCCCTGGCCAGAGATAAAAAACTGTTAAACTAGAGTCTTGTTATAAGAGTATATTCAAAGGTAGATGTAATAAAAGTAGGAAACCACAGTGAGGGAGGGGTCAATCAACCATTTGCAAAATGGTCACTTATTATCTGCCAGACTATATGCCCTCCCCTTCTGGTGAAATGACACCCCCTCAGTTGTAAATGATCAGAAACGAAAAGTCTGTGAACTTAACCAGATGTCTCATTGCTAACTTGATGGAGGCCTATTTTCTCTGTTGTAACATGGTCCCCTCTCTCCTTGTTTCTGGTGTGGCTCTCCTACCCCATCCCGCCTGTTCATAATCCTTGCAATTACAGTATTACAGAGATTTATCGTCGAGTGTTTCTAGGTGAGCTGGGTGGGTTTGGTACTAGGAGCCACCTATTAGGGAGTACATACGGCACTTAATTTTCTGGGTTTGGGATACTTCACTCAATATAATTGTCTCTAATGACATCCATTTCCCAGCAAATTCCAGTAATTCATCATTTTTGATGGCTGAGTAGTACTCCATTGTATAGATGTACCACAGTTTCCTTATCCACTTGTCAACTGTTGGACATTTGGTCTGATTCCATGACTTTGCTATTGTAAACAGTGCTGCTATGAACATGGTCGTGCTTGTGCTATCGAGGTGAACCTCTGCTGCATGCAGGGTTATTCCCAAAAGCGGAATCGCAGGGCCATATGGCATTTCAATCTTTAATTTCTTTAAGAATCTCCAGACGGCTCGCCACAGTGGTTGTATGAGCCTGCATTCCCACCAGCAATGTAGCAGAGTTTCCCTCTCTCCGCATCCTCTCCAGCATTTGTTGTTGTTTGTATTGTGGATTTTTGCCATCCTGACCGGGGTGAGATGATATCCCAGGGAAGTTTTGATTTGCATTTCCCTGATGGTTAAGGAAGTGGAGCATTTTTTAAAGATATTTGTTAGACATTTTAATTTCATCCTTAGTAAAGTTTCTTTTAAGTTTCAGGGCCCATTTTTTAATTGGGCCATTAGGTAGTGAGTTTTTAAAAGATTCCTTTTGCCAAAATTATGTGCAAACAAATATAGTCTTATTTTGTTTATCATATCCATATCTTTTTATGTAAAAATGAATTTAAGACCATTTTTAATAAAATTTTCTGGTGTCACTGTAAGAAAATGTATATTTCATAAATATTCTTGATCCAAAAACTGACCCTAAGAGCACCATTATGTAATGTGTCTGAATTGTAAGTTCACAGCCCATTTTTATCAAATGGAGAAGAGGGAGGAACTTAATTTCAATGTTTTATACTATTTTATAAGAACAATTTTGTGCTCCTATGCCGCCTTTGTCCTCAGGACTGCGCTGCCCGCTCCCCTCTGCCAGGCACCCAGGTGAGTCCCTGCCTAGCCCAGCCCCGCCCAAGTCCCCCCGAGTCCCGGCAGCACCCAGGCTGCCTCGGGCTTTGGCCTGGGCCAAGCCCTGGGACCCTAGAACCCCTTCTCCCTCTCATGTGGCCTTTGTCCGCCAGACCATGCTGCCCACTCCCCGCTCCACCAGGCCCCCAGGTGAGTCCCCGCCCAGCCCCGCCCAGGTTGCCCTTTGTCCTGTTTTGGCCTGGGCCACGCCCCAGGCCCCAGGCCCCTTTCTTCCTCCCACCTGCCTGTCCGCCCAACTGGACAGGACGTGCTCCCTTTCCTCCATCCCTGGAGCTTGGTTGGGGCACTAAGCCAGTCCCAGGTCCAGGGTGAAGAATTCTGCCATCAACATCAGCCCCTCTGCTTCTCTGGCCCATCAGGGACCCACACACGTGGTCTACAGAAGACACACTGCTATTCAGAATTCAATAAAGTCCAAAGAAAACTCAAGCAAAGTTCTAAGGATCAAAGGCCATACATCTGTAAACTTCTACAATCATCCTATCACATGGGAAAGATTCTTCACATCCAGCCCAAAGATAAGTAAACCACCTTTTTTTCACCTTACTGTTCCTTTCTAATATTAATCACTATAGATTAACTTTTCCATAAATCCACACCAAAAACACAACTCCAAGGATCATACCACTTACCCTCACATATCACCAAGATACTACATCATAAAATTCCACTATCATACTAATATTCACTCCTTGTCTACTTAACCTGATTTAATTGATGTACTAACTACCTAACAGCCTCAACCAGGAAATAACAATAACAAAAGACAAACATACCCAACCCCAAGGCAAGCACTAGTAATAACTGCCTAAGTGTAGGAATACCAACTAAATCAGTCAAAAACACACAGAAACTGAAAAGCCCTAGAAGACAAAACAACAATGCCCAAGTCAAAGTGCAGATCCATGAGAAACAAAACCCAAGGAGACCAATCTCCTCCCACTGAAAAACATTAACCGCTTAATGATAGACTCCAACCAGAACAAATTCACAGAAAACAGTCAAGAAAGCCAGACCTAAGACAACGACTTTCAAAGTATGATCATTACCATGATTAATACTATGAAAGAGGAAATCCAAGAGGAGTTAAACAACCACATCAACCTCTTTGAACAGGAACACAACAGGCACTTGGAGGAGTTGAGAAAAACAGTTCAAGAAACAAAAATAGGCATAGAGCAGTTAAAACAGTCTCAGGCAGAGTTTAAATCTAAACTAAAAGACAAGCTATCTTCAACACAAAGCTCAACAGAGAGTCTTATCAGCAGAACAAATGAAGCAGAAAATAGAATTTCAGATCTTGAAGACAAAGTGGGAGAATTAACCAGCTCAATGGAAGAGACTGTTAAAGCGAAAAAGATACTTGAGAGGAACATTCAAGAGATATGGGACACCCTGAAGAAGCCGAACATGCGCATTCATGGAATACCAGAGCAAGAATCTCAAATTACCACCCCT
Source organism: Typhlomys cinereus (assembly GCA_023101885.1). Classification (NCBI taxonomy): domain Eukaryota; kingdom Metazoa; phylum Chordata; class Mammalia; order Rodentia; family Platacanthomyidae; genus Typhlomys; species Typhlomys cinereus. The sequence continues at coordinate 3,306,652 of JALPQD010000208.1, read as the reverse complement.
GAGGAAATTTTTCAAATTATCATAAATGAAAACTTCCCTCAACTGAAGAATGAGAGGCCCATCCAAATACAAGAGGCATTTCGCACTACAAACAGATACGACCAAAATAGAAAATCGCCATGGCAAATAATAGTCAAAACACTCCACATTCAAGACAAAGAAAAGGTGCTGAGAGCTTCAAGAGAAAACAAGCAAGTCACTTTTAAAGGTAAACCTATTAAAATAACAAATGACTTCTCAATGGAAACAGTAAAAGCAAGAAGAGCTTGGAGAGATGTACTTCAAGTATTAAATGAGCAAAAATGCCAACCTAGATGGATATACCAGGCAAAACTAACTATCTGTCATGATCAAGGGAGAAAGAAAAATTTTCCAGCACAAAGACAACTTGAAGGGATACATGTCTACCAAAACAGGCCTTCAAAAAATGCTAGAAATGATACGCAAACTTCAAGAAAAGAACAAGCATATCGAGGAAGTCAGAAGGGAAGTATAATACCACAAAAATATAAATGTAAAACAATATAAAATCCACTAAACATAAAAAATTTCCAGAATTAAAAATAATTTCTCCATTATAATATTAAATGTCAATGGGCTTAACAAACTGATTAAGAGACACAGATTATAAACTTGGATCAAAAATCACAACCCATCAATCTGCTGCCTTCAGGAAACTCATCTCACCACAAAAGATAGGCACATCCTAAAAATGAAAGGCCGGTCCAAAATTCTGCAAGCTAATGGAACTAGGAAACAGGCAGGAGTAGCCATTATGTTGTCGGACAACTTCGACTTCAAACCCCAAAAAATCATAAGAGACACAGATGGATACTACATTTTAGTCACAGGTACAATTCACCAGAAAGACTTCACAATACTAAACATATATGCACCCAATGCGGGCCCCTCCACATTCATTAAGAAAACCCTACAGCGTCTAAAGCAAGAAATCAACCCCCAAACGATAATTCCTAGGGATTTCAACACTGCCCTCTCAACATGGGATAGATCAACAGGTCAAAAGCTTAACAGGGACACTTTGGACCTTAATCAAATCCTTAAAGAAATGCACCTTACAGATCTCTATCAAACTTTTCATCCATGTACCAAAGAATACACATATTTCTCAGCAGCACACGGAACTTTCTCTAAAAGAGATCACATACGGGGCCACAAAATGAATCTCCACATATACAGGAAAGTTGAAATTCTAGCCTGTGCCCTATCAGACCACCACGGCCTACAGCTGGACATTCACAATACAACAAAAGACAGAAAATACACTAACTCCTGGAAACTTAACACTCATGATGCTGAATGAAAACTGGATTCAGGAAGAAATTAAAAAGGAAATACAAGATTTCCTGAAAGAGAAGGATAATGAAAATACAACTTACCAAAATCTCTTGGACAAAATGAAAGCTGTCCTAAGAAGTAAGTTCATAGCTCTTAATACCTACATCAAAACAATGGAAACATCAGAAATAAACAACTTAAAAATGCAGCTTAAAGCTTTAGAAAAACTACAGCAATCTGATCCCAAAAGTAGTAGAAGAGAGGAGATTAGCAAAATAAGGGGAGAAATATCTGAAATCAAGATTGGGAAAACGATAGAAAAAATCAACCAGTCAAAAAGCTTGTTCTTTGAAAAAAATCAATAAGATTGATACACCCCTAGCTAAATTAACCAAAAGCAAGAGAGAGAAAACCCAAATTAACAAAATTAGAAATGAACATGGAGTTATCACTACTGATACCCAAGAAATCCAGAGAAATATAACATCATATTTCAAAAATTTATACTCTGTGAAGTTTGACAACACAAAAAAGATGGATGAATTTCTAAGTAAACACAACTTACCCAAATTGAATCAGGAAGTTGTGAATTATTTAAATAGTCCTATAACATTTAAGGAAATTGAGGAAGTAATCTCGAATCTTCCCACCAAAAAATGTCCTCGACCAGATGAATTCAGCAAAGAGTTCTACCAGACATTTAAGGAGCTAATAACACCAAAACTCCTTAAACTGTTCCATCAAATAACAAAGGAAGGAACACTACCAAATTCCTTCTATGAAGCTAATATCGTTTTAATCCCAAAACCTAATAAAGATTCACTTAAAAAAGAAAACTATAGGCCAATCTCTCTGATGAACACAGACGCAAAGATTCTCAACAAAGTCTTAGCAAATCGGATTCAAAAACATATCAAAAAGATCATTCACAGGGACCAAGTATGCGTCATCCCTGGCATACAAGGTTGGTTCAACATACGCAAATCAATAAATGTAATTCATCATGTAAACCAGTCCAAAGTCCAAGACCACATGATACTCTCGATAGATGCAGAAAAAGGTTTTGACAAGATCCAAAAGTCTTTTATGATCAAAACACTAGAGACGGTAGGAATGGAAGGAAGCTTTATCAATATAATAAAAGCTGTATACAACAAGCCCACAGCAAGGATTATGCTCAATGGGGAACAATTGGAAGCATTCCCACTTCGATCTGGAACTAGACAAGGCTGTCCACTCTCACCACTTCTATTCAATATTGTACTTGAAGTCTTAGCTGAAGCCATAAGACAAGAAAGGGACATAAGAGGGATTCAAATCGGCAAGGAAGAAATCAAGCTATCCCTATTTGCAGATGACATGATTTTATACCTAAGTGATCCCAAAAACTCCACCAGGGAGCTCTTGGAACTAATTGAGGAGTTCAGCAGGGTGGCAGGATACAAAATAAATGTGCAAAAATCAGAGGCCTTCCTGTATGCCCAGAATGAAAGAAGTGAAAAAGCCCTGAGAGAAACAATCCCATTTACTGTAGCCCATAAAAAAAATGAAATACCTTGGTATAAACCTAACCAAGGAGGTAAAAGACCTTTACAATGAAAACTTTAAAACCCTAAAGAAAGAAATAGCAGAAGACAACAGAAGGTGGAAAGATCTCCCTTGTTCGTGGATTGGCAGAATCAACATTGTAAAAATGACCATCCTACCAAAGGCAATATACAAATTCAATGCTATACCAATTAAAATCCCAAAGCAATTCTTTAAAGAATTTGACCAAACAATCTCAAAATTCATATGAAGGCACAAAAGACCCAGGATAGCAAAGACAATCCTGAGTAACAAAAACACTGCTGGAGGTATCACCATACCAATCCTTAGTCTATACTACAATTCCATAGTTGTAAAAACAGCCTGGTACTGGCTCCAAAATAGACACACAGATCAATGGATAAGGATTGAAGACCCAGATATAAGCCCACAAAATTGCAGCCATTTTGTCTTTGACAAAGGGGACCAAAGAATCCAATGGAAAAAGAATAGCATCTTCAACAAATGGTGCTGGCAAAACTGGATCTCCACATGTAGAAGATCGAAGCTGGACCCGTACTTGTCATCATGTACAAGACTTAATTCCAAATGTATCAAGGACCTTGATATCAGGCCAGAGTCTATAAAAACCATAGTTGAAAGGATAGGGAACTCCCTCGAGCTGATTGGGCTAGGCCAACATTTCCTAAACAGACATCCAATGGCACAGTTACTGCTACCAACTCTCAACAGTTGGGATCTTGTGAAGTTAAAGAGCTTCTGTTCACATTAAGAGATTGTAACACAAGCTCAAAGGCAACCCACAGAATGGGAGAAAATCTTCATTAACCACACATCTGATAGAGCTCTGCTGTCCAGAGTGCACAAAGAACTTAGAAAACTAAACTCCAAGGAGAACATGACCCAATTAAAAAATGGGCCCTGGAACTTAAAAGAAAGTTTACCAGGGATGAAATTAAAATGTCTAACAAATATCTTTAAAAATGCTCCACTTCCTTAGCCATCAGGGAAATGCAAATCAAAACTTCCCTGGGATATCATCTCACCCCGGTCAGGATGTCAAAAATCCACAATACCAACAAAAACAAATGCTGGAGAGGATGTGGAGAGAGGAGAACTCTCCTACATTGCTGGTGGGAATGCAGGCTCATACAGCCACTCTGGCAAGCCGTCTGGAGATTCTTAAAGAAATTGAAGATTGAAATGCCATATGACCCTGCTTTCCACTTTTTGGAATAACCCCCTATACAGCAGAAGTTCACCTCGATAGCACAAGCATGACAACGTTCATAGCAGCACTGTGTACAATAGCAAAGTCATGGAATCAACACAAATGTCCAACAGTTGACGAGTGGATAAGGAAACTGTGGTATATCTATACAATGGAATACTACTCAGCTATCAAAAAGGATGAATTACTGGAATTTGCCAGGAAATAGATGTCATTAGGAACAATTATATTAAGTGAAGTATCCCAAACCCAGAAAATTAAGCACCGTATGTACTCCTGGTACCAAACCCACCCACCCCAGCTTGACACACTCATAAGTAAATCTATGTATTACCTACAGTAATTGAAAGAATTATGAACAGGAGGGATGGGGTTGGAGGGCCACACCAGAAACAAGGAGAGAAGTGACCATGTTACAGTAGAGAAAATAGGCCTCCATCAAGGACTGCAAGTAAGTAATGTGACACCTGGTTAAGTTCACAGATGTTCGTTCCTGATCATTTACAACTAAGGGGGTATGATCTCAACAGAAGGGGAGGGCATATAGTCTGGCAGATAAAAAGGAACCATTTTGCAAATGGGTGATTGACCCCTCCCTCACTGATGTTTCCTACTTTTGTTACATCTACCTTGAATGTGCTCTTATAATAAGACTCCAGTTTAACAGCTTTTTGTCTCTGGCCAGGGGGTGGCATACAGTGCCCAGCTGGATGGAGTGAAGGGCATTGCAGAAGCAGCAAAACTGCAAAAGAAAATCAACAAACCACAATCCAGAACTTCAGAGACTCTATATCAACCACATAGAACTAGGCCAGCCTAATCTCTCCCCATCCTAAGCTCAGGGACATTTGTGGAAGAGGGGGCGGTAAGAGTGTAAGAGCAAAAGGATGGGAGGAGTAATGATTTGCAAGATACTCCACACAAGTTAGGGCCAAAGCAATCAAAATTGGACTTTGCCTGCCCTGCGCAATGTCCAACACACTATTGACCTCACAAAGTCTAGCATCTGCTAAAGGCACCAAGATTCTTGGAGGCAAGGGATTGGCAGCCACAGCAGTGTTCCTATGCTTAAGGGGAACACAGGAAAGGGTTCAGGGAAATGCCACTGGGTCCTTGTACGTCATCGGAGAGGTGGGCCCAGAGGAGAGTCAGGCATGCACAAGAAAGGACTCTCTGGGAATTGGGGCGGGAGGCACAGGGGGATAGGGAGGGAGGAGGTAGGGGAGGGGGAGCAGGGGGAGGAGGTCGGAGAGAGGGGTACCTATTAAGTTTGTATGAGCTGAAATAATAATAAAAATATATTAAATAAAAAATATTCCATATACTTAGTCATCAGGGAAATGCAAATCAAAACTTCCCTGAGATATCATCTCACCCCGATCAGGATGGCAAAAATCCACAATACAAACAAAACCAAATGCTGGAGAGGATGTGGAGAGGATTGCTTGTGGGAGTGCAAGCTCATACAACCACTCTAAAAAGCCGTCTGGCGATTCTTAAAGAAATTAAAGACTGAAATGCCATATGACCCTGCTATTCCACTTTTGGGAATAATCCCCCATACAGCAAAAATTCACCTCTATAGCACAAGCATGACCATGTTCATCGCAGCAGTGTACCCATCTGTTGAGTGTTGGTTGTAGTGACTGTGCTATTGGATGTCCGTTTAGGAACAGTTGACCTAGTGTAATCAGCTCATGGGAGTTCCCTACCCTTTCAACTATGGTTTTTATAGTCTCTGGCCTTATATCGAGGTCCTTGATCCATTTGGAATTAATTCTTGTACATGGAATCAACCCAAATGTCCAACAGTTGACGAGTGGATAAGGAAAATGTGGTACATTTATACAATGGAATACTGCTCAGCCATCAAAAATGATGAATTAATGAAATTTGCCGGGAAATGGATGGAATTGGAAACAATTATATTGAGTGAAGTATCCCAGACACAGAAAATTAAGTGCCGTATGTGCTCCCTAATAAGTGGATCCTGGTAGCAAACCCACTTAGTGACACACTCAAAAATAAATCTCTGTAATACCTACAGTATTTTCAAAGATTATGAACAGGAGGGATGGAGAAGGAGGGCCCCACCAGAAACAAGGATAGATGGGACCATGTCACAGCCGAGAAAATAGGCAACCATCAAGGACTGCAAGTAAGTAATGAGACATCTGGTTAAGTTCACAGACTTTCCTTCCTGATCGTTTGCAACCGATGGGGTATGATCTCACCAGAAGGGGAGGGCATATATTCTGGCAGATAGAAAGTAGTCATTTTGCAGATGGGAAACTGACCCCTCTCCCACAATGGTCTCCTACTTTTATTCCATCTAGCTTTGAATATACTCTTATAACAAGACTCTAATTTAACAGGTTTTTATCTCTGGCCAAGGGGTGACATCCAATATCCATCAAGATGGTGCCAAGGGCATTGCAGGAGCAGCAAAACTGAAAAAAAAAACACAATTCAGAACATCAGATACTCTACATCAACCACCTGGAACTAGGCCAGCCTAATCTCTCCCCATCCGGAAGCTCAGGGAAATTGGCGGAAGAGGGTGCGATAAGATTGTAAGAGCACAAGGATTGGAGAAGTAATGATATGCAAGATACTCCACACAAGTTAGGGCCAAAGAAGTCATAATAGGACTTTTCATGACCTGTGCAATGTCCAACACATTATTGACCCCACAAAGTCTAGCCTGGACTAAAGGCACTAGGATCCTTGGAGACTAGGTATTGACAGACACAGTAGTGTTCCTATGCTTAAAGGGAACACAGGTAAGGGTTCTGGGAAATGCCGTTGGGTCCTTGCACCTCATCAGAGAGGAGGACCAAGAGGAGAGTTTGGCATGCATATTAAAGGATGTTCTGGGGATGGGGGGAAGCACTGGGGGATGGGGAGGAAGGAGGAGTGGATGGGGAGAAGCAGGGGGGTCAAAAGGGGGGTGGAAGGAGGGAGGGGTCCGGTGGACCTGTTAAGTTTGTATGAGTAGAAATTTAAAAAATCAACAAACCATAATTCAGAACATCAGAAACTCTGTATCAACCACCTGGAACTAGGCCGGCCTAATCTCTCCCCATCCTGAAGCTCAGGGAAATTTGCAGAAGAGGGGGCTGTAAGGCTGTAAGAGCACAGGGATAGGGAGGAGTAATGATATGGAAGATACTCCACACAAGTTAGGTCTGAAGCAATCAAAATAGGATTTTGCATGACCTGTGCAATGACCAACATATTATTGACTCCACAAAGTCTAGCATGGACTAAAGGCATTAGGATTCTTAGAAGCTAGGGATTAACAGCCGCATTAGTGTTCCTATACTTATGGAGAACACAAGAAAGAGTTCTAGGAAATGCCACTGAGTTCTTACACTTCATCAGAGAGGAGGGCCCTGAGGAAACACGTTAAGGAATGCTCCAGGGATGGGGGGAGGAGGCACTGGGAGATAGGGAAGGATGGGGAAAAGGAAGGGAAAAAGGGGGGAGGGAGTTAGGGGGTCCAGGGAGGGATGGAGGTAGGGAGGGGATGGGTATACCTATTAGGTTTGCATGAGCAGAAATAAATAAATTAATTAAGTAATTAAAAAACCCTAGAGACCGTTGGATTGGAAGGAGCCTTTATCAACATAATGAAAGTTGTTACAACAAACCAACAGCAAGGATTATATTCAGTGGGGAAAAACCTGAAGCATTCCCGCTTCAATCAGGAACTAGACAAGGCTGTCCACTCTCACCACTTCTATTGAATATTTTACTTGAAGTCTTAGCTGGAGCCATGAGACAAGACAGGGAGATAAAATGGATTCAAATCAGCAAGGAAGAAGTCAAGATATCTCTATTTGCACATGACATGATCTTATAGATGAGTGATCCTAAAAACACCACCAGGAAACTCTGGGAACTAATATAGAAGTTCAGCAGAGTGGCAGATTACAACATAAACATGCAAAAATCAGTGGATGAATAAAGTGAAAAATCTCTAACAGAAACAATCTCATTTACTATAGCCCCTAAAAAAAATGAAATACCTGATGTAAACCTAACCAAGGAAGCGAGAGACTTTACAATGAAAACTTTAAAACCCTAAAGAATGAAAGTGCAGAAGACACCAGAAGGTGGAAAGACCTCTCATGCTCTTGGATTGGTAGAATCCACATTGTAAGAATGACTACCCTACCAAAAGCAATATACACATTCTATTCTATACACAATCAAAATCCCCAAGCATTTCTTCAAAGAAATTGATCAAACAATCTCTAAATGCATATAGAAGCACAAAAACCCCAAGATAACAAAACAATCCTGAGTAACAAAAAGCACTGCTGGAGGTATCACCATACCAAACTTTAATCTATACTAAAACTCCATATTAATAAAAACAGCCTGGTACTGGCTCCAAAATAGACATGTAGATCAATGGAAAAGGGTTGAAGACCCAAATATAAACCCACACAGTACAGCCATCTGATCTTTGACAAAGGGACTGAAAAAATTCAACTGAAAAAGAGCAGCATATTCAACAAATTGTTCTGACAAAACTGTATGTCCACATGCACAAGATTAAAACTGGACCCATACTTGTCACCATGCACAAAAATTAATTCCAAATGGATCAAGGACCTCAATATTAGGCCAGAGACTATGAAATCCTTAGTTAAAAGGGTAGGGAACACCCTAAAGCTTATTGGGCTAGGCCAAAAGTTCCTAAACATAAATCCAATAGCACAGTCTCTAGAACCAATAATCAACAAATGGGACCTTATGAAGTTAAAGAGCTTCTGTTCAGATAAAGAGATTGTAAACAGAGCAAAAAGGCAACCCACAGAATGGGAGAAAAATCTTCACTAACCACATATCTGATAGAGCTCTATTATCCAGCGTGCACAAAGAACTTAGAAAACTGAACACCTAGGAGATAAATGGCCCAATTAAAGAATGGGCTTGTGAACTCAAAAAAAAAATTTCCAGGAATTAATTTGAAATGTCTAACAAATATCTTTAAAATTTTTCCACATCCTTAGCTATCAGGGAAATACAAATCAAAACTTCCATGAGATATCATCTCACCCTGGTAAGGATGGCAAAAATCCACAATACAAACAACACAAAATTCTAGAGAGGATGTGGAGAGAAGGGAATTCTTCTACATTGCTTGTGGGAATGCAAGCTTATAAACGACTCTGGCAATCCGTCTGGCAATTTTTAAAAGAATTAGAGATTGAAATGGCATGTGACCCTGCTATACCACTTCGGGGACTGATCCCCCATAAAACAAAAATTCACTATAATGATACGAGCACAGCCATATGTATAGTAGCACTATTTACAATAGCAAAGTCATGGAATAAAAACAAATGCCCAACAGTTGATGAGTCGATAAGGAAAATGTGGTTCATTTATACAATGGTAGATGAGTTAGTGAAATTTGGTGAGTAATGGATCGAATTAAAAAATATTATATTGAGAGAAGTATCCCAGACACAGAAATGTAGACACCATATGTGCTCCCTAATACATGTATCCTAGTAGTTAATGACATATTCAAAGATAAATTTCAGTAATACCTACAGTAATCGCAAAGATTATAAATAGGACATAAGGGGAAAGGAGAGGCCCCCCATAAATAAGGAGAGAGGGGATCATGCTTCAGTAGAGAAAATAGGTCATCATCAAGTATTGTAAGTAAGTAGCAAGACATCTGGTGAACTCACTCTCACTTTCCTTCCTGGGCACTTGCGGCTGAGGATGCTTAATCTCACCAATCAGGATGGGTATAGGGACTGGCAGGTAGATGGTAACCATCCTGCAAATGAGACACTGACCTCCCCCTTCACTGTGGTTTCCTACTCCTATTCCATATACCTTTGAATCTCCTCTGATAGTAAGATCTTCATTTAAACAGCCTTTTATCTTGCTTAGGTGACCTGCAATACCAATCAGGATGGAGCCAAGGGTGGTGTAGGAACAGCAAGACTGAAAACAATAACAAACATAGTTCAGAACACCAAAGACCCTGATTGATCACCTGAAAAAGACCAGCCAAATCTCTCCCCATCCTAAAGCTCAGGGAAACTTGCGGTAGTGGGGGCATCAAGATTGTAAGAGTCTAAAGATGGGGAGGACCAACGATATGCAAGATGTTCCACTCAAGTTAGGGCTGCAGTAGCCATAGTGGGACTTTGCATGACTTGGACATGTTGACGACCCCTCAGGTCTACCATGGATCACAGGCAGTAGGATCCTTAGGGGCAAGGGATTAATAGTCATTATATAGTGTTCCCATATTAAGGGGGAACATGTGTGTGGACCTCTGGGCTATGCCACTGAGCAGGGTCTAGCATGGATCACAGGTAATAGGACCCTTAGAGGCAAGGGATTAATAGTTATAATAGTTTTCCCATACTAAGGGGGAAAGAAGGGGGGCCTTCTAGGCTATACCAGTGAATTCTTACACCTCACTGGAATGGAGGACTCAGAAGGAAGTTTGGCTTTCACATAGGGGGATGCTCCAGGGGATGGGAGTGGTGAAGGTGGAGGCAATGGGAGAGGGGGAGAGAGGGGGTGAAAGAAAGAGGAAGGGGGGAGGGTACAAGAGGGACTGGGGAGGGAGGAGACTAGGGTACCTATTAAGCTTGTTTGGAGAAAAATTTAAAAAAACAAAAATAGCTAAATTTATAATCACTACAAAATCCCTTATATGTATATAAGTAATTTAGATGCATGAAAAACTGTCTTAGATAAAATCTTGTTGATATATTGAATCTTGGAATATATATGTCTACAAAGATTGTCTAGATCACAAGGTTGTTCATGTACATTTTAACATAGGTTCTTGTACAACTATTCACATCTTGAATTATGTTAAATGTGTGAGAGAAATGCTTAGCTTTATATAGGAATGTTTTGTTCAAGAAGGGTAGATGTTACAAGTGCCCTCAAAAGGGCTTGAAACTTCATGGGATCATGTCCCCTTTCCTGAGGGGAACTTGCAACAATGGTTCTGCTCAGTTCCACACAAGACTGCATGCTAGAGCTTTTTCCTTTGATGCACTTCCTCAAGGTAATTGATGACCCATCTTACATTTCTGGGTCAATGAGTGTGTTGACCTGTGTCGATACATTATATTGAATTCACAATAAGGAAATCTAGAGCTACTGTGTTTGTCATAATTTCTGTAGATAATCACTAGTAAACTGCTATTAAAGTGGTTGTTAGTTAGCTTTTCACCATTGTAACATCACACCTGAAAAATTAGCTTAAAAGGAATGAAGTGAAAGTTTATATTAGCTCATAGGTTTCTCTCCAGGTTTGCTTGGCCCTGTTATCTTGATACTGCAGCAAGGCCATATTTCTTGATAGTAACATATGATGGAAGAAACATCTTACCTCATGGAAGGAAAGGGGCAAATCAGTTTCCCAGTTCCCTAAGGGTATGCATTTGTCCTCATGTACTTCCATTAACATCCACCTATAAGGGTTCTACCACCCCACTGAAGTACCTGTAGAAGAGAAAATCCTTTAATACATAAGCATTTTGGGGCATTTTAGAACATGCCAGAACAGGAAGTTTTCAAAATCACTTATTAATGATAGAAAGATATTTAGCCTAACATTTAAATTTATGGTGTCTATGTTTCTGTACCTTTATTAATTTCTGGGTTCTGTCACTCTACAGTTTAATTACTTTCAGGCTTTTCCTTCTCTTCACACGTATTCTATCATTAATGTCCCTCAGAATAGAGATTTGTTCTTCATTTCGGGAAAATGGAAAATAAAGAGGAATTTGTTACAATTTTCCTCCTGTATATAGCTTCTACATTTATCACTTCACATAAAAGCTTTTTTTTTTACTCTGAACTTAAGTGAATATAGTTTGAAAACAAACCCTGGTGCTCTCTCATTCTACCAAGTTCCACATCATGGTTTCATGACTGTATCAAATAGTGAAAGTTCAGAAAGAAATATCCAGAATGGAAGAAAATATGCTAGAAGTACGTGAAATATCTTGCTACTATGTTCTTTTTGTTAACTGGGCTCTCGCACTTTTTGTAATGTGCTTTCCCTTCTTCCACACCCCACCAAATCATGCACTTTAAAGATTAGTAAAGCAATGACTTTTGTCAAGATGAAACAGATTTACTACATTGTTCTAGTAGTACATTGTTGCTGATAAATTCATAACCAAATGATTTAGAAGGGAACAAAGATTTTATTCTGGTTTAGCATTCTTGTTCTTTGTCCAGCTTGGCAGGACAACTCACGAAAACATCTGGGGACAAGGGAACTAACCACCCCATATCCACTGGACTACAAAGAGAGGGTCAATGCTTACTTCTCAGACAAGCCTGACTGACCAGATATTCAAAAAAATGATAACTTCCTTATCCAGCTCCCTCCATCTTATTCACCTGTCTAGGGAGTAGTCCCAGCAGCCATGTAATGGGCTTTCCCTTCAACTGGACAATGTCTTTCAGGTTTTCTTGGAGGTCTAACTAAACCTCTCATTTTTTAAAAATGTTCCTAGAGCTGGAACCCTCAACCATCAAGTTGGCACCTATATCTGAACATGACACACACTGATCACAGAGCAGAAGAATGTAAAACATAAGGTTTAGTATTTGTTGTTACTAATGGATTTTTATTGATTATATTTTAAATATATTAATGATGAATTTATGGGTTTTCATTGCCCCTTACCTACCCCCAACTCAATGCATTTACAACCTTGCTGTTATACTGTCCTAATCCTCTTGCCATTTTTTTTTCTGCAACTTCCTACATGTGCCAGACACTAGGTTACTTCTAGCATGCCTGTATTAATGTGTGGGCAACCCATTACAATGGAAGTGACTCACCAGTCATGTTGAACATTTTAAAGTCATGTTGAACATTTTAAAGTCATGTGGAAAATGTTTGAATGAAGGATATGGTATTGAACAAATCTGTAAGAGATGATGACCTCAGAGGATTTGTACTGGTTGCTAACAGAGGAGAATAAGAGAGAGTAATTTCTAATTGTATATTTAATTCACTTCCATGAAAATGAGACCTGTATGAAATATGCTGTACTATTACATGAAGATTTAAAGCATTATCACACAAGAAGCCTAGAGAATTTCTTGGGATTGTTATAATCATATAATCCCTACACTGTTCATATTTTGACATTGCTGTGACAACCACCACACTGCTTTATAGCTGTAGTGATATTAAATAGGTAGAAGATAAGGAAAAGCATACTTTCCTTCAGAATTTTTGATGATTTATAATAAATAACCTCATGAAATCTGAGAAGGTTTCATTCATAGTTTTGGAATCCTCATGATTATAGTTAATAAAGCTAAGATGTACAAATTTAGGAAAGCTTATTGAGTTCCAGTGAAATAGATGTCCAACTAATTTTCAAATGTAAATTTTGTGATTCTTCCACACGTGTTTATTTTTTTAATCTCTTCCACCCATAAAAGTTGATAAGTACCCCATTCCCCTCCCTCCCCCAGAAATAATGGAGAGTCCTTTAATGTTCTCCTCTGGGCCCTCCTCTCCGATGACGCACAAGGACCCAGTTGTATTTCCCTGAACCCTTTCCTGTGCTCCCCTTAAGCATAGGAACACTACTGTGGCTGTCAATTCCTTGTCTCCAAGGATCTTGGTGCCTTTAGCAGATGCTAAACTTTGTGAGGTCAATAGTGTGTTGGACATTGGGCAGGGCATGCAAAGTCCAATTATGATTGCTTCAGCCTTAACTTGTGTGGAGTATCTTGCAAGTCATTGCAACTCCCATCCTTTTGCTCTTACAATCTTACCACCCCCTCTTCTGCAAATTTCCCTGAGCTTCAGGATGGGGAGAGATTAGTCTGGCCTAGTTCTAAGTGGTTGATATAGAGTCTCTGAAGTTCTGGATTGTGGTTTGTTGATTTTCTTTTGCAGTTTTGCTGCTCTTGCAATGCCCTTCACTCCATCCTGATGGGGATTGTATGTCACCCCTTGCAGTCCTTGATGGAAGCCTATTTTCTCTGCTGTAACATGGTCCCATCTCCCTTTGTGTCTGGTGTGGTCCTCCAACCCCATCCCTCCTGTTCATAATCCTTGCAATTACTGTAGGTACTACATAGATTTATCTTTGAGTGTCTCAAGGTGGGATGAGTGGGTTTGGTAGTAGGAGCCACCTATTAGGGAGTACATACGGCACTTAATTTTCTGGGTTTGGGATACTTCACTTAATATAATTGTTTCTAATGACATCCATTTCCCGGCAAATTCCAGTAATTCATCATTTTTGATGGCTGACTAGTACTCCATTGTATAGATGTACCACAATTTCCTTATCCACTCTCAACTGTTGGACATTTGGGTTGATTTCATGACTTTGCTATTGTAAACAGTGCTGCTATGAACAAGGTCGTGCTTGTGCTATCGAGGTGAACCTCTGCTGCATGGGGGGTTATTCCCAAAAGGGGAATAGCAGGGTCATATGGCATTTCAATCTTTATTTCTTTAAGAATCTCCAGACGGCTTGCCAGAGTGGCTGTATGAGCCTGCATTCCCACCAGCAATGTAGCAGAGTTCCACTCTCTCCACATCCTCTCCAACATTTGTTGTTGTTTGTATTGTGGATTTTTGCCATCCTGACCGGGGTGAGATGATAACTCAGGGAAGTTTTGATTTGCATTTCCCTGATGGCTAAAGAAGTGGAGCATTTTTAAGATATTTGGTAGTCATTTTAATTTCATCCCTGGTAAAGTTTCTTTTATGTTCCAGGGCCCATTTTTTTAATTGGACCATTGGTTTCCTTGGTGTTTAGTTTTCTAGGTTCTTAGTGAACTCTGGACAGTAGAGCTCTATCAGATGTGTGGTTAGGGAAGATTTTTCTCCCATTCTGTGGGTTACCTTTGAGCTCGTGTTACCATCTCTTTATATGAACAGAAGCTCTTTAATTTCACAGGATCCCAACTGTTGAATGTTGGTAGCAGTGACTGTGCCATTGGATGTCTGTTTAGTAACTGTTGGCCTGACCCAATCAGCTCAAGGAAGTTCCCTATCCTTTCAACTATGGTTTTTATAGTCTCGAGACTTATATCGAGGTCCTTGATCCATTTGGAATTAATTCTTTTTTAATAAATTTTTTATTATTTCCACTCATACAAACTTAATAGGTAGACCAGTTCCCTCCCTCTCTCCTCCTCCCCCCGAACGCCCTGATGCCCCTCCCTCCCTCCCCAGCCCCCAGTGCCTCTCCCCCAATTCCCAGAGAGTCCTTTATTGTGTATGCCTCACTCTCCTCTTGGTCCTCCTCTCCGATGACGTACAAGGAGCCAGTGGCATTTCCCTGAACCCTTTCTCGTGTTCCCCTTAAGCATAGGAACACTACTGTGGCTGTCAATCCCTTTCCTCCAAGGATCTTGGTGCCTTTAGCTGATGCTAGACTTTGTGAGGTCAATAGTGTGTTGGACATTGCACAGGGCATGCAAAGTCCTATTATGTTTGCTTCGGCCCTAACTAGTGTGGAGAATCTCGCAAATCATTGCTCCTCCCACCCTTTTGCTCTTACAATCTTACCGCCCCCTCTTCCGCAAATGTCCCTGAGCTTCAGGATGGGGGGAGATTAGGCTGGCCTAGTTCTATGTGGTTAATATAGAGTCTCTGAAGTTCTGGATAGTGGTTTGTTGATTTTCTTTTGCAGTTTTGCTGCTCCTGCAATGCCCTTCACTCCATCCTGATGGCCACTGTATGTCACCTCCTGGCTAGAGACAAAAAGCTGTTAAACTGGAGTCTTATTATAAGAGCACATTCAAGGGTAGATGTAATAAAAGCAGGAAAACTCGGTGAGGGATGGGTCAGTCAACCATTTGCAAAATGATCACCTTTCATCTGCCAGACTATATGCCCTCCCCTTCTGGTGAGATCATACCCCCTCAGTTGTACATGATCAGGAATAAACGTCTGTGAACTTAACCAGGTGTCACATAACTTACTTGCATTCCTTGGAGGCCAATTTTCTCTGCTGTAACATGGTCCCCTCTCTCTCTGTGTCTGGAGTGGCCCTCCAACCCCATTCCTCCTGTTCATAATCCTTGAAATTACTGTATTACATAGGTTTACTTTGAGTGTCTCAATGTGGGCTGGGTGAGTTTGGTACTAGGAGCCACCTATTAGGGAGTACATACGGTGCTTAACTTTCTGGGTTTGGGATACTTCACTTAATATAATTCTTTCTAATGACATCCATTTCCCGGCAAATTCCAGTAATTCATCATTTTTGATGGCTGAGTAGTACTCCATTGTACAGATGTACCACAGTTTCCTTATCCACTCGTCAACTGTTGGACATTTAGGTTGATTCCATGACTTTCCTATTGTAAACAGTGCTGCTATGAACATGATCACGCTTGTGCTATCGAGGTGAACCTCTGCTGCATGAGGGGTTATTCCCAAAAGTGGAATAGCAGGGTCATATGGCATTTCAATCTTTAGTTTCTTTAAGAATCTCCAGACGGCTCACCACAGTGGCTATATGAGCCTGCATTCCTACCAGCAATGTAGCAGAGTTCCCCTCTATCCACATCCTCTCAAGTACTTGTTGTTGTTTGTATTGTGGATGTTTGCCATCCTGACCGGGGTGAGATGATATCTCAGGGAAGTTTTGATTTGCATTTCCCTGATGGCTAAAGAAGTGGAGCATTTTTAAAGATATTTGTTAGACATTTTAATTTCATCCTTGGTAAACTTTCTTTTAAGTTCCAGGGCCCATTTTTTAATTGGGCCATTGTTTTCCTTGGTGTTTAGTTTTCTAACTTCTTTGTGCACTCTGGACAGTAGAGCTCTATTAGATATGTGGTTAGTGAAGATTTTTCTCCCACTCTGTGGGTTGCCTTTGAGCTCGTGTTACAATCTCTTTATCTGAACAGAAGCTCTTTAATTTCACAAGATCCCAACTGATGAGACTTGGTAGCAGTGACTGTGCCATTGGATGTCTATTTAGGAAATGTTGGCCTAGCCCAATCAGCTCGAGGGATTTCCCTACCCTATCCCCTATGGTTTTTATAGTCTCTGGTCTTATATCAAGATCCTTAATCCATTTGGAATTAAGTCTTCTATATGGAACAAGTACGGGTCCAGTGTTAATCTTCTGCATGTGGAGATCCATTTTTGCCAGCACCATTTGTTGAAGATACTATTCTTTTTCCATTGGATTTTTTTGGGCCCCTTTGTCAAAGATCAAATGGCTGTAATTTTGTGGGCTTATATCTGGGTCTTCAATCCTTATCTCTGTGTCTATTTTGGAGCCAGTACCAGGCTGTTATTGTAACTATGGATTTGTAGTATAGACTAAGGTTTGATACGGTGATACCTCCAGCAGTGTTTTTGTTACTCAGGATTGTGTTTGCTATCCTGGGTCTTTAGTGCCTCCATATGAACTTTGAGATTGTTTGGTCAACTTCTTTGAAGAATTGCTTTGGGATTTTAATTGGTATAGCATTGAATTGTATATTGCCTTTGGTAGGATGGTCATTTTTACAATGTTGATTCTGCCAATCCAGGAACATGGGAGGTCTTTCCACCTTCTGGTGTCTTCTGCAATTTCTTTCTTTAGAGGTTTTAAAGTTTTCATTGTAAAGGTCTTTTACCTCCTGGTTAGGTTTATACCAAGGTATTTCATTTTTTTAGGGGCTATAGTAATGGGATTGAGTCTCTCAAGGCTTTTTCACTTCTTTCATTCTGGGCATATAGGAAGGCCTCTGATTTTTGACATTTATTTTGTATCCTGCCACCCTGCTGAACTTCTGTAATTAGTTCCAGGAGCTTCTTGGTGGAGTTTTTGGGATCACTCAGGTATAAGATCATGTCATCTGCAAATAGGGATAGCTTGACTTCTTCCTTGCCGATTTGAATCCCTCTTATGTCCCTTTCTTGTCTTATGGCTTCAGCTAAGACTTCAAGTACAATATTGAATAGAAGTGGTGAGAGCGGACAGCCTTGTCTAGTTCCTGATGGAAGTGGGAATGCTTCCAATTGTTCCCCATTGAGCATAATCCTTGCTGTGGGCTCGTTGTATATAGCTTTTATTATATTGATAAAGGCTCCTTCCATTCCTACTGTCTCTAGCGTTTTGATCATAAAAGGCTGTTGGATCTTGTCAAAGGCTTTTTCTGCATCTATCGAGAGTATCATGTGGTCTTGGACTTTGGACTGGTTTACATGACGAATTACATTTATTGATTTGCGTATGTTGAACCAACCTTGTGTGCCGGGGATGAAGCCTACTCGTCCCGTGAATGATCTTTGTAATATGTTTTTGAATCCGATTTGCTAAGACTTTGTCGAGAATCTTTGCGTCTGTGTTCATCAGGGAAATTGGCCTATAGTTTTCTTTTTGAAGTGAATCTTTATTAGGTTTTGGGATTAAGACTGATATTCGCTTCATAGAAGGAATTTGGTAGTGTTCCTTCCTTTTCTATTTGATGGAACAGTTTAAGGAGTATTGGTGTTATTAGCTCCTTAAATGTCTGGTAGAACTCTGTGCTGACTCCATCTGGTCCAGCACATTTTTTGGTGGGAAGATTCAAGAGTACTTCCTCAATTTCCTTATATGTTATAGGACTATTTAAATAATTCACAACTTCCTGATTCCATTTAGGTAAGTTGTGTTTACTTAGGAATTCATCCATCTCTTTTGTGTTGTCAAATTTACAGAGTATAAGTTTTGAAATATGACGTTATAGTTCTCTGGATTTCTTGGGGATCATTAGTGATAACTCCATTTTCATTTCTAATTTTGTTAATTTGGGTTTTCTCTCTCTTGATTTTAGTTAATTTAGCTAGGGGTGTATCAGTCTTATTGATTTTTTTCAAAAAACCAGCTTTTTGACTGGTTAATTGTTGATTTTCTCTATCGTTTTCTTAATCTCGATTTCAGATATTTCTCCCCTTATTTTGCTAAACTCCTCCCTTCTACTGCTTTTGGGATCAGATTGCTCTAGTGTCTCTAAAGCTTTCAGCTGCATTGTTAATTTATTTATTTCTGATGTTTCCATTGTTTTGATGTAGGCATTAAGAGCTATGAACTTACCTCTTAGGACAGCTTTCATTGTGTCCCAGAGATTTTGGTATGTTGTATTTTCATTATCGTTCGCTTTCAGGAAATCTTGAATTTCCTTTTTAATTTCTTCCTGAATCCAATTCTCATTCAGCTTCATCATGTTAAGTTTCCAGGAATTAGTGTATTTTCTGTTGCTTGTTGTGTTGTGGATGTCAAGCTTTAAGCCGTGGTGGTCTGATAAGGTGCAGGCTAGAATTTCAACATTCTAGTGTATGTGGAGATTCGTTTTGTGGCCCAATATTTGATCTATGTTGGAGACAGTTCTGTGTGCAGCTGGAAAAAATGTGTATTCTTTGGTGTGTGGAGGAAAAGTACAATAGAGATCTCTAAGGTCCATTTCATTAAGGGTTTGGTTAAGCTCCAAAGTGTCTCTGTTAAGTTTTTACCTGTAGATCTATCCCATGTTGAGAGGGCGGTGTTGAAATCCCCAAGAATTATCATTTTGGGATTGATTTCTCGCTTTAGACGTTGTAGGGTTTGCTTAATTAGTGTGGGAGGGGCCGTGTTGTGTGGATATATGTTCAGTATTGTGAAGTCTTCCTGGTGAATTGTACCCGTGACTAAAATGTATCATCCATCCGTGTCTCTTATGGTTTTCTTTGGTTTGAAGTCCATGTTGTACGATAACATAATGGCTATCCCTGCCTGTTTTCTGCTTCCATTTGCTTGTACAATTGTTGACCAGCCTTTTATTTTTAGGATGTGCCTATCTTTTGTGATGAGATGGATTTCCTGCAAGCAG
This sequence comes from Typhlomys cinereus, assembly GCA_023101885.1. NCBI lineage: Eukaryota > Metazoa > Chordata > Mammalia > Rodentia > Platacanthomyidae > Typhlomys > Typhlomys cinereus. The sequence continues at coordinate 3,286,728 of JALPQD010000208.1, read as the reverse complement.
CAGATTGATGGATTGTGATTTTTAATCCAAGTTTGTAATCTGTGTCTCTTGATCGGTGAGTTAATTCCATTAACATTTAGTGTTATAATGGAGAAACTATTTTTAATTCCAGACATTCATTATGTTTAGTAGTTTTTATAAGTATACTGCTTCGCTTTTAATGGTGTTATACTTGCCTTCTGTTCTCCTGAATATGCCTGTTTTTTTCTTCACGCTTGAGTATCATTTCTAGCATTTTTTGAAGGCCTGCCTGGTTTGGTGGACATGTTTCCCTTCAAGTTGTCTTTGTGCTGAAAGATTTTTCTTTCTCCCTCGATCATGACTGATAGTTTTGCAGGGTAGATAAGCCTGGGTTGACATTTTTGCTTATTCAATACTTGAAGTATGTCTCTCCAAGCTCTTCTTGCTTTTACTGTTTCCACTGAGAAGTCACTTGTTATTTAAAAGGTTTACCTTTAAAAGTGACTTGTTTTTTTCTCCCTTGAAGCTCTCCGCACCAGTTCTTTATCTTGAACGTGGAGTGTTTTAACTATTATTTGCCGTGGCGTGCTTCTGTTTGGATCATATCTGTTTGGGGTGCGGAACGCCTCTTGTATATGGATGGGCCTCTCTTTTTTTAGATGAGGAAAGTTTTTCTTGATGATCGTTTGAAAAATTTCCTCAGGGGTGGTATTTTGAGATTCTTGCTCTGTTATTCCATGAATACACATGTTGGGCTTCTTCAGGGTGTCCCATATCTCCTGAATATTTCTCTCAAGTATCTTTTTGGCTTTTCCAACCTCTTCCATTGAGCTGGTTAATACTCTCACTTTATCTTTAAGGTGTGAAATTCTGTTTTCTGCTTCATTAGTTCTGCTGCTAAGACTCTCTATGGAGTTCCAGGTTGAAGATAACTTGTCTTGTAGCTCAGTTTTAAACTCTGCTTGAGTCTGTTTTAACTGCTCTATGCCTGTTTTTGTTTCTTGCACCTCCCCCAAGTGTCTGTTGTGTTCCTCTTCAAAGCGATTGATTCGGTTATTTAATTCCTCCCGGATTTCCTCTTTCATAGTATTGAACATGGTAATGATCATATATTGAAAGTCATTATCATGGGTCAGGCTTTCTTGGCCATTTTCTGTGGGTTTGTTCTGGTTGGAGTCTAGGTCGCGGTGCGTCCCAGCTGGACTGCACACATGTACCGGCAGTGGAGTGGGGAAAGGGAGCAGGTATTACAGAAATTTATCTTTGAGTGTGTCACTAAGTGGGTTTGGTTCTAGGATCCACCTATTATGGAGTACATACAGTGCTTAATTTTCTGAGTCTAGGATACTTCACTCAATATAATTGTTTCTAATTCCATCCATTTCCTGGCAATTTTCATTAATTCATCATTTTTGATGGCTGAGTAGTATTCCGTTGCATAAATGTACCACATTTTCCTAATCCATTCATCAACTGGTGGGCATTTGGGTTGGTTCCACAACTTTGCTATTATAAACAGTGCTGCTATGAACACGGTGCTGCTTGTGCTGTCAAGGTGAATTTTTGCTGTATGAAGGATTATTCCCAAAAGTGGAATAGCAGGGTCGTATAGCATTTCAATCTTTAACTTCATTAAGAATCACCAGACGGCTCACCAGAGTGGTTGTATAAGCCTGCATTCCTACCAGCAATGTAGGAGAGTTCCCTTCACACCACATCCTCTCCAGCATTTGGTGCTGTTTGTATTGTGGATTTCATCCTGACCTGGGTGAGATGATATCTCAGGGAGGTTTTGATTTGCATTTCCCTGATGGCTAAGGATGTGGAGCATTTTTTAAGATATTTGTTAGACATTTCAATTTCTTCCCTGGTAAAATTTCTTTTAAGTTCGAAGGCCCATTTTTTTAATTGGGTCATTTATTTCCTTGGTGTTTAGTTTTCTAAGTTTTTTGTGCACTCTGGGTTATATAGGTCTGTCAGATATGTGGTTAGTGAAGATTTTCTCTCATTCTGCGTGTTGCCTTTGTGGTCCAGATACAATCTCTTTATCTCAACAGAAGCTTTTTAATTTCATAAGATCCCATCTGTTGAGTGTTGGTTGTAGTCACTATGCTATTGGATTTCCGTTTAGGAGCTGTTGGCCTACTCCAATCATCGTGTGGGAGTTCCCTACCTTTCAATTAAGGCTTTTATAGTCTCTGGCTTTATATTGAGGTCCTTGATCCATTTGGAATTAAGTCTTGTACATGGTGACAAGTACGGGTCCAGTTTTAATCTTCTGCATGTAGAGATACAGTTTTGCCAGCACCATTTGTTGAAGATGCTGTTCTTTCACCATTGGATTTTTTGGGCCCCATTGTCAAAGATCAAATGGCTGCAATTGTGTGAGCGTATATCTGGGTCTTCAACCCTTATCCATTGATCTGTGTGCTATTTTGGAGCCAGTACCAGGCTGTTTTTATAACTGTGGATTTGTAGTATAGACTAAGGTTTGGTATGGTGATACATCCAGCAGTGTTTTTGTTACTCAGGATTGTGTTTGCTATCCTGAGTCTTTTGTGCCTCCACATGAATTGTGAGATTGTTTGGTCAACTTCTTTGAAGAATTGCTTTGGGATTTTAATTGGTATAGCATTGAATTTGTATATTGCCTTTGGTAGGGTGGTCATTTTTTTGATGTTGATTCTGCCAATCCAGGAACATGGGAGGTCTTTCCACCTTCTGGTGTCTTCTGCAATTTCTTTCTTTAGAGTTTTAAAGTTTTCATTGTAAAGGTCTTTTACCTCCCTGGTTAGGTTTATACCAAGGTATTTCATTTTTTTAGGGGCTATTTGGGATTGAGTCTCTCAGGGATTTTTCACTTTTTTCATTCTGGGCATATAGGAAGGCCACTGATTTTTGTACATTTATTTTGTATCCTGCCTCCCTGCTGAACTTCTGTATTAGTTCCAGGAGCTTCGTGGTGGAGTTTTTGGGATCACTCAGGTATAGGATCATATCATCTGCAAATAGAGATAACTTGACTTCTTCCTTGCCCATTCGAATCCCTTGTATGTCCCTTTCTTGTCTTATGGCTTCAGCTAACACTTCAAGTAAAATATTGAAAAGAAGTGGTGAGAGTGGACAGCCTTGTCTAGTTCCTGATCAAAGTGGGAATGCTTCAAGTTTTTCCCCACTGAGTCTAATCCTTGCTGTGGGCTTGTTGTATACAGCTTTTATTATATTGATAAAGGTTGCTTCCATTCCAACCTTCTGTAGGATTTTGATCATAAAGGGCTGTTGGATCTTGTCAAAAGCTTTTTCTGCATCTATCGAGAGTATCATGTGGTCTTGAACGTTGGACTGTTTTATATGGTGAATTACATTTATTGATTTGCGTATGTTGAACCAAACTTGCGTGCCTGGGATGAAGCCTACTTGATCCCTGCGAATGATCTTTTTGAAATGCTTTTGAATCCCAATTGCTAAGACTTTATTGAGAATCTTTGCATCTGTGTTCATTAGAGAGATTGGCCTATAGTTTTCTTTTTTAATTGTATCTTTATTAGGTTTTGGGATTAAGATGATATTAGCTTCATAGAAGGAATTTGGTAGTTTTCCTTCCTTTTCTATTTGGTGGAACAGTTTAAGGAGTATTGGTGTTATTAGCTCCTTAAATGTATGGTAGAACTCTGTGCTGAATCCATCTGGTCCAGGACATTTTTTTGGTGGGAAGATTCAAGATTACTTCCTCAATTTCCTTATATGTTATAGGACTATTTAAATAATTCACAACTTCCTGATTCCATTTAGGTAAGTTGTGTTTACTTAGGAATTCATCCATCTCTTTTGTGTTGTCAAATTTTACAGAGTATAAGTTTTTGAAATATGACGTTATAGTTCTCTGGATTTCTTGGGGATCATTAGTGATAACTCCATTTTCATTTCTAATTTTGTTAATTTGGGTTTTCTCTCTCTTGATTTTAGTTAATTTAGCTAGGGGTGTATCAGTCTTATTGATTTTTTTCAAAAAACCAGCTTTTTGACTGGTTAATTGTTGATTTTCTCTATCGTTTTCTTAATCTCGATTTCAGATATTTCTCCCCTTATTTTGCTAAACTCCTCCCTTCTACTGCTTTTGGGATCAGATTGCTCTAGTGTCTCTAAAGCTTTCAGCTGCATTGTTAATTTATTTATTTCTGATGTTTCCATTGTTTTGATGTAGGCATTAAGAGCTATGAACTTACCTCTTAGGACAGCTTTCATTGTGTCCCAGAGATTTTGGTATGTTGTATTTTCATTATCGTTCGCTTTCAGGAAATCTTGAATTTCCTTTTTAATTTCTTCCTGAATCCAATTCTCATTCAGCTTCATCATGTTAAGTTTCCAGGAATTAGTGTATTTTCTGTTGCTTGTTGTGTTGTGGATGTCAAGCTTTAAGCCGTGGTGGTCTGATAAGGTGCAGGCTAGAATTTCAACATTCTAGTGTATGTGGAGATTCGTTTTGTGGCCCAATATTTGATCTATGTTGGAGACAGTTCTGTGTGCAGCTGGAAAAAATGTGTATTCTTTGGTGTGTGGAGGAAAAGTACAATAGAGATCTCTAAGGTCCATTTCATTAAGGGTTTGGTTAAGCTCCAAAGTGTCTCTGTTAAGTTTTTACCTGTAGATCTATCCCATGTTGAGAGGGCGGTGTTGAAATCCCCAAGAATTATCATTTTGGGATTGATTTCTCGCTTTAGACGTTGTAGGGTTTGCTTAATTAGTGTGGGAGGGGCCGTGTTGTGTGGATATATGTTCAGTATTGTGAAGTCTTCCTGGTGAATTGTACCCGTGACTAAAATGTATCATCCATCCGTGTCTCTTATGGTTTTCTTTGGTTTGAAGTCCATGTTGTACGATAACATAATGGCTATCCCTGCCTGTTTTCTGCTTCCATTTGCTTGTACAATTGTTGACCAGCCTTTTATTTTTAGGATGTGCCTATCTTTGTGATGAGATGGGTTTCCTGCAAGCAGCAGATTGATGGATTGTGATTTTTAATCCAAGTTTGTAATCTGTGTCTCTTGATCGGTGAGTTAATTCCATTAACATTTAGTGTTATAATGGAGAAAACTATTTTTAATTCCAGACATTCATTATGTTTAGTAGTTTTTATAAGTATACTGCTTCGCTTTTAATGGTGTTATACTTGCCTTCTGTTCTCCTGAATATGCCTGTTTTTTTCTTCACGCTTGAGTATCATTTCTAGCATTTTTGAAGGCCTGCCTGGTTTGGTGGACATGTTTCCCTTCAAGTTGTCTTTGTGCTGAAAGATTTTTCTTTCTCCCTCGATCATGACTGATAGTTTTGCAGGGTAGATAAGCCTGGGTTGACATTTTTGCTTATTCAATACTTGAAGTATGTCTCTCCAAGCTCTTCTTGCTTTTACTGTTTCCACTGAGAAGTCACTTGTTATTTAAAAGGTTTACCTTTAAAAGTGACTTGTTTTTTTCTCCCTTGAAGCTCTCCGCACCAGTTCTTTATCTTGAACGTGGAGTGTTTTAACTATTATTTGCCGTGGCGTGCTTCTGTTTGGATCATATCTGTTTGGGGTGCGGAACGCCTCTTGTATATGGATGGGCCTCTCTTTTTTTAGATGAGGAAAGTTTTTCTTGATGATCGTTTGAAAAATTTCCTCAGGGGTGGTATTTTGAGATTCTTGCTCTGTTATTCCATGAATACACATGTTGGGCTTCTTCAGGGTGTCCCATATCTCCTGAATATTTCTCTCAAGTATCTTTTTGGCTTTTCCAACCTCTTCCATTGAGCTGGTTAATACTCTCACTTTATCTTTAAGGTGTGAAATTCTGTTTTCTGCTTCATTAGTTCTGCTGCTAAGACTCTCTATGGAGTTCCAGGTTGAAGATAACTTGTCTTGTAGCTCAGTTTTAAACTCTGCTTGAGTCTGTTTTAACTGCTCTATGCCTGTTTTTGTTTCTTGCACCTCCCCCAAGTGTCTGTTGTGTTCCTCTTCAAAGCGATTGATTCGGTTATTTAATTCCTCCCGGATTTCCTCTTTCATAGTATTGAACATGGTAATGATCATATATTGAAAGTCATTATCATGGGTCAGGCTTTCTTGGCCATTTTCTGTGGGTTTGTTCTGGTTGGAGTCTAGGTCGCGGTGCGTCCCAGCTGGACTGCACACATGTACCGGCAGTGGAGTGGGGAAAGGGAGCAGGTATTACAGAAATTTATCTTTGAGTGTGTCACTAAGTGGGTTTGGTTCTAGGATCCACCTATTATGGAGTACATACAGTGCTTAATTTTCTGAGTCTAGGATACTTCACTCAATATAATTGTTTCTAATTCCATCCATTTCCTGGCAATTTTCATTAATTCATCATTTTTGATGGCTGAGTAGTATTCCGTTGCATAAATGTACCACATTTTCCTAATCCATTCATCAACTGGTGGGCATTTGGGTTGGTTCCACAACTTTGCTATTATAAACAGTGCTGCTATGAACATGGTGCTGCTTGTGCTGTCAAGGTGAATTTTTGCTGTATGAAGGATTATTCCCAAAAGTGGAATAGCAGGGTTGTATAGCATTTCAATCTTTAACTTCATTAAGAATCACCAGACGGCTCACCAGAGTGGTTGTATAAGCCTGCATTCCTACCAGCAATGTAGGAGAGTTCCCTTCACACCACATCCTCTCCAGCATTTGGTGCTGTTTGTATTGTGGATTTCATCCTGACCTGGGTGAGATGATATCTCAGGGAGGTTTTGATTTGCATTTCCCTGATGGCTAAGGATGTGGAGCATTTTTTAAGATATTTGTTAGACATTTCAATTTCTTCCCTGGTAAAATTTCTTTAAGTTCGAAGGCCCATTTTTTTAATTGGGTCATTTATTTCCTTGGTGTTTAGTTTTCTAAGTTTTTTGTGCACTCTGGGTTATATAGGTCTGTCAGATATGTGGTTAGTGAAGATTTTCTCTCATTCTGCGTGTTGCCTTTGTGGTCCAGATACAATCTCTTTATCTCAACAGAAGCTTTTTAATTTCATAAGATCCCATCTGTTGAGTGTTGGTTGTAGTCACTATGCTATTGGATTTCCGTTTAGGAGCTGTTGGCCTACTCCAATCATCGTGTGGGAGTTCCCTACCTTTCAATTAAGGCTTTTATAGTCTCTGGCTTTATATTGAGGTCCTTGATCCATTTGGAATTAAGTCTTGTACATGGTGACAAGTACGGGTCCAGTTTTAATCTTCTGCATGTAGAGATACAGTTTTGCCAGCACCATTTGTTGAAGATGCTGTTCTTTCACCATTGGATTTTTTGGGCCCCATTGTCAAAGATCAAATGGCTGCAATTGTGTGAGCGTATATCTGGGTCTTCAACCCTTATCCATTGATCTGTGTGCTATTTTGGAGCCAGTACCAGGCTGTTTTTATAACTGTGGATTTGTAGTATAGACTAAGGTTTGGTATGGTGATACATCCAGCAGTGTTTTTGTTACTCAGGATTGTGTTTGCTATCCTGAGTCTTTTGTGCCTCCACATGAATTGTGAGATTGTTTGGTCAACTTCTTTGAAGAATTGCTTTGGGATTTTAATTGGTATAGCATTGAATTTGTATATTGCCTTTGGTAGGGTGGTCATTTTTTTGATGTTGATTCTGCCAATCCAGGAACATGGGAGGTCTTTCCACCTTCTGGTGTCTTCTGCTATTTCTTTCTTTAGGGTGTTAAAGTTTTCATTGTAAAGGTCTTTTACCTCCCTGGTTAGGTTTATACCAAGGTATTTCATTTTTTCAGGGGCTATAGTAAATGGGATTGTTTCTCTCAGGGCTTTTTCACTTCTTTCATTCTGGGCATATAGGAAGACCACGGATTTTTGTACTTTTTTTTGTATCCTGCCTACCGGCTGAACTTCTGTATTTTTTCCCGGAGTTTCCTGGTTGAGTTTTTAGGAACACTCAGGTATATGGTCATGGCATTTGCGAGTGGAGATAACTTGACTTCTTCCTTGCCGATTTGAATCACTTTATCTCCCTTTCTTGTCTGATGGCTTCAGCTAAGACTTCAAGTACAATATTGAATAGAAATGGTGAGAGTGGGCAGCCTTGTCTAGTTCCTGATTGAAGTGAGAATGCTTCAAGTTTTTCCCTGTTGAGGGCGGAGGAAGTCGAGGCGTCCATGGTGGTTCCCGCATTCATCCGTGGTTCTACACACACACAGACACACACGCGTGGGCACACATACACCTGCACACACGCACAATTGAATAAATAAAAAAAATTAAAAAAAAAGTTTTTCCCCATTGAGTATAATCCTTGCTGTTGGCTTTTTGTATACAGCTTTTGTTATATTGATAAATGTTCCTTCCATTCCAGACATCTCTATGCTTTTGATCACAAAAGGTTGTTGGATCTTATCAAAAGCTTTTTCTGCATCTATCGAGAGTATCATGTGGTCTTGGACTTTGGACTGGTTTATATGGTGAATTACATTTATTGATGTGTGTATGTTGAACCAAACTTGTGTTCCTGGGATAAAGCCTACTTGATCCCCGTGAATGATCTTTTGATATGTTTTTTAATCCGAATTGCTAAGACTTCATTGAGAATCTTTGAATCTGTGTTCATCAGAGAGATTGGCCTATAGTTTTCTATTTTAAGTGTATCTTTATTAGGTTTTGGTATTAAAACAGTGTTAGCTTCATAGAAAGAATTTAGTAGTGTTCCTTCCTTTGCTATTTGATGGAACAGTTTAAGGAGTATTGGTTTTATTTGCTCCTTAAATGTCTGGTAGAACTCTGTGCTGATCCATCTGGTCCAAGATATTTTTTGGTGGGAAGATTTAACATTACTTCAATTTCCTCATATTTTATAGGACTGTTTAAATGATTCAAAATTTCCTGCTTCAGTTTAGGTAAGATGTGCTTTCTTAGGAAGTCCTCCATTTCTTTTGTGTTGTCAAATTTTACAGAGTATACATTTTTGAAATATGACGTTATAATTCTCTGAATTTCTTGGGTATCAGTAGTGATAACTTCATTTTCATTTCTAATTTTGTTAATTTGTGTTTTCTCTCTCTTGCTTTTGGTTAAATTATCTAGGGGTATACCAATTTTATTGACCTTTTCAAAAAAACCCAGCTTTTTGACAGGTTGATTGTCTGGATTGTGTTCCTAATCTCAATTTCAGATATTTCTCCCCTTATTTTGCTAATCTCATCTCCTCTACTGCTTTTGGGATTGTATTGCTCTAGTTTCTCTAAAGCTTTAAGCTGCATTGTTAAGTTATTTATTTCTGATGTTTCCATTGTTTTGATGTAGGCATTAAGAGCTATGAACTTACCTCTTAGGACAGCTTTCATTGTGTCCCAGAGATTTTGGTAAGTTGTATTTTCATTATCGTTCGCTTTCAGGAAATCTTGAATTTCCTTTTTAATTTCTTCCTGAATCCAGTTCTCGTTCAGCATCATATTGTTAAGTTTTTAGGAGTTAGTGTATTTTCTGTTGTTTGTTGTGTTGTAGATGTCCAGCTTTAGGCCGTGGTGTTCTGATAGGGCACAGGTTAGAATTTCAACTTTTTTGTATATGTGTAGATTCATTTTGTGGCCCAATATGTGATCTATTTTGGAGAAAGTTCAGTGTGCTGCTGAGAAAAATGTGTATTCTTTGGTGCGTGAGTAAAAAGTTTGATAGAGATCTGCAAGGTCCATTTCTTTCAGCGTTTGATTAAATTTCAATGTGTCTCTGTTAAGTTTTTGACTTGTTGATCTATCCCATGTTGAGAGGGCAGTGTTGAAATCCCCAAGAATTATCATTTGGGGATTGATTTCTCGCTTTAGACGCTATAGGGTTTTCTTAATGAATGTGGAGGGACCTGTATTGGGTGCATATATGTTCAGTATTGTGAAGTCTTCCTGGTGAATTGTACCTGTGACCAAAATGTAGTATCCATCTGTGTCTCTTCTGATTTTTTTTAGTTTGAAGTCCACTTTGTCTGAGAGCATAATGGCTACCTCTGCCTGTTTCCTGGTTCCTTTAGCTTGCAGAATTTTGGACCAGCCTTTCATTTTTAGGATGTGCCTGTCTTTTGTGATGAGATGAGTGTTGCAGTCAGCCTGCATAGTTGCTGATAAATGACATCACACAGCTTAAGGGAACAAGGAGTTTACTTTCTTACAACAGTCCGGTTACAGTTCTGAGTCCAGCTTGATGGGAGAGCATGCACCAACACCAGGGCTGAGAGAACTGGCCACACCATCACTGCATAACAGCTGAGAGATTGACAATCCTTACTTGCCAGACCAGCATGTCTGGCCAAGTATACAGAAGGATGCCAACTCTCTCAACCAGCTCTCTGTGATTTATCCAGGGCCTAATCCCACCCACCATGGGCTGGGTCTTTCCCATCAGCTAGACAAAGTCCTTCAGGTTTGCTCTGGGCTTAACTCAACCATCAACTCTCTACAACTGTGCCCAGAGCTCAAACCCTCAATAGTCAAATTGACATCTGTGCTTAACTATGACTATGAGTTTCCTGAAGGCCGCAGATTGATGGGTTGTGGTTTTTAATCCAAGTTTGTAATCTGTGTCTCTTAATTGGTGAGTTAATACCATTGACATTTAATCTTATAATGGAGAAATTATTTTTAATTCTGGACATTTTTTATGTTTAGTGGATTTTGTAAGCATATTGTTTGACATATATGTTTTGGTGATATTATACTTCCCTTCTGTCCTCCTGGATACACTTGTATTTTTCTTCAAGTTTGAGTATCTTTTCTAGCCTATTTTTGTTTCTTGAACTGTTTTTCTCAACTCCTCCAAGTGTCTATTGTGTTCCTGTTCAAAGTGGTTGATGCGGTTATTTAACTCCTTCCAGATTTCCTCCTTCATAGTATTTATCACAGTAATGATCATGCTTTGAAAGTCATTAACTTGGGCCTGGCTTTCTTGGCTATTTTATGTGAATTTGCTCTTTGGAATCTGTCATTGTGGGGTTAATTCTTTTGGTGAGAGACTTGTTTTCTTGGATTTTGTTTCTCATGGATCTGCACTTTGACTTGGGCATTGTTGTTTTGTCTCTTAAGACCTTTTAGCTTCTGTGTGTTTTTGAATGAACTCAATTAGTTGATATTACTACTCTCAGGCAGTTATTACTAGTGTTTGCCTTGGAGTTGGATACCTTTGTCTTTTGTTATTGTTATTTCCTGGATAGAGGTATTAGACTGTTAGTACATCAATTAAGACAGATTTAGCAGACAGGAGGTGAATATTAGTATGGTAGTGCACTTTTCTGATTTAGTACCCTGGTGATATGTGAAGGTGAGTGGTATAGTCCTTGAAGTTTTATATGTTTTGGGTGTGGCTATATGGAAAAGTTAATCTACAGTGATTAATATTTGAAAGGAGCAGGATGGTAAAAAGGGGTTTACATCTTTGGGCTGGATGTGAAGAATCTGTCCCAGATGATAGGATAGGATTATTTTAGAGGACTTCAGATGTATGGCATTTTTCCCTTAGAGCTTTGTTTGAATTTTCTTTGGACTCTGTTGATTTCTGCAGAGTAGTGTGTACTCCCTGGACCGTGAGTGTCCCAGGCAGGTGAAAAGGGCAGAGGCACTGGTGGAATGCATGCAGAGCACTTCACCTGGGACCTGGGGCATGGCCTAGAGGCTCACCCAGGGTAGCATGGATGATGCTCATGCTGGCCAGTGGGAGGAGGTGGGATGAGTTGGTGGGATTTGCCTGAGATGCAGGGTGACTGGGATCATCTGGGGCATGATGGTGAATGGGCTGGAATGAATTTAGAAGCATCTCAGAACAATTTTAAGATATACCTATAAATGTGATATTCAGTCATTTATTATATACTGTGTTTCTGAAGTAAAAAGTCAAAACCTTCAAAAGTAGTAAATAATACAAATGCATACATGCACACATACACACACACACACACACACACACACACATGTGGGGGGGTGGGCCTATGTGTGAGTGTGTGTGGGTTTGTTTTTAGAATGGTGAATCTAAGGACCTAGCATTGAGATTAAGTACTAGGTGGATTATGTAAGGTATGTATAAATCCTTACCAGACTCAAGCATAACTAAGAATCTATTTGGGATAGTTGTTAATCTTTGCACAATAGGACCCTCTTTTTGTACCATATCTACAGCAGTTGACTTAAGTATATTCCATTAGTGTAAAGGAACATATGAAAGTGGAACACCATTGACATATTTAGAATGAATTTTAATCATATAAATAATTAATTAATTGTAAATCAAGCTTATGATTTTAATAGATATGGCAGAATGTTTTATTGATTAGAGTTTTTGACAATGAATCAGATAATCTAATAAAATAATAAACTTCTTATCAATAGTAAAGTTCAAAAATTAGTAGGTGTATTCTGTCTTACAAGTACCTCAATGTGTCCTTATTGATTTTGAGGCTGGACTACATAAGTAGTATTTTTCTGCATAATTCAGTGACACTTCATTATTTTGGAAATAAAATTAAGTTTAGGCTTGGTCAAAGCAGAGAAACGCATGAGTATGATTTATATTTTACTTTTTCCTATCTAAGCATTGCTTCCCATGTGGAGGTTTATTATGAGAAAAGTACCTAATATTAATGTTTATGATGTGCTTGTCAAACTTATCTTCTAAATATTTTTGCCATGTATCAATCCTGCTGTCAGATTTGGTCATAAAGGCTTATTTTTGTCATGAGTGACAATTTCTGTAGAGACTCATAAGTGGTCAGAATGTTGAGAGCAGATAATTGTTGAAAGCTGAGCTCTAAATGAAGTATAGATAGCATCGCCTCAAAGATTTGGAGAACGTCGTGAAAGATATGTTAGAAAAAGTGTAAGAGCCACAGGAAATTGTTCAGTATTGTGAATTGCTGTCTTCTAGCATGGCATAGCCACTCTTTTTAAATTCCCAATAGCTGTATTTTTCAATACAACTTGTAAAAGATTGTAGTGTTAACTCCGAGTCACAGGGAGGAGAAGGCATCCCAGGACCCTATATTTCCTCAAAACAAATGCAGTTAATGCTTGCTGAAGGAAGGAGAAACATTTCCTTCGGTGGTAAAACCACTGGTAAGGTGCCTATATTCCTTCTTTTGCCACCGTCCTTCTCTGTCATGATACACTGTATCTCATGGAACTGTGAGCCTAAATAAGTTTTCTTTCAGTTTCTTTCATCTGGTGTTTGATCACTATAATAAGTAACTATTATCATATAATATCCTCTTTATTTACTCAAATAAATATGTTGAATTAACTGCCAGTTGAAAATCCCTGACCTGAAAACCTGAAATTTAATGTTATAAAACAAAGCTTTTTTGCGCATGCAGGATTTCATTCTTTTTGATTAGGCATATCCAACATGTAAAGTCACTAAAAAATTCTAAAATCTGAAAAACTCTCCTATCTAAATAATTTAGCTTTCAAATATTTCAAGTATACCTCTAGTGTATATTTAAATTGCTGTGTTTGATTTTATTCATATTTCTAAAAAATGCTTACAATTTTGGTGGCATTCTTTCATAAGGAATCCTTTCTTATATTTTTATGTATTTTATTTAGTAGTGTTGTATACATGGAAATAGTGAATTTATGATATTTTCACCCTTAATTCCCCATCCCATCCCTCCCTTTTTACCCTTACAACTTTTGCCCTTCCATGACAGACTCACTCTTACTGTCAAGTCTTTTCACTTGTGTGGCCCACTGATTTTCATCTAGTTTGCCTTGATGACATATACCTGATACAATTCATCCTCTAACAAGTATCATAGATCAGCACATATTACAATTGAGGAAAACATTTTTCTTTTCCTCCTAATCATTAGTTATCATCAGTCTCTCAAGGAGGTGTGAAGCTTCTTGAGATCTTTCCCCTTCCATGGTAGGATGTTGATAGGACAATTACTGTGTAGTTCTTGTAAATTTAGACATATCTGCCATGAGATCATGGATACTACACCTTGTCATGTCCAGGAGATATTGTCCACCACTGTCCCAATTCAGACTCTCACAGTCTTTTGTGGGCTCTATTTCCATGATGTTCCCTGAGCTTTGATGTCAGGGTAGGTGTGGCTTAGATTCCCTGTTTAAGGAATGTAGTCTGCATGTTATTTAGTTTCTGCAATCTGACCAACTGTGTTTTTCTGTAGTAGGTACCTTCTGTTGTAGAAGGAGGCTTTAAGGTTCAGTGATGTGTGCTCCTCCAGTCTTTGGGTATAATAACGGGTGTTTAAAAGGCACAAAGCTTCTTTTTGCTGTTCATTTTTCATATAATTCATCTTAAAGCAAAACAAAGTAAATAATTCTTGTTGATTCACCAGAGGCTGTTATGTCAGTGGCAAGAGTGATTTCACAGTGAGTTTGTGATGTCACAGTGAGTTTGGGACATCACAGTGTGGCTGAGAGGTCACACTGAGGCTATGATGTTACTGGAGATGTTGTGATGGCTCAGAGAGGCTGGGATGTCAGTAGTGATCCTGATGTCAAAATGATTTCACTGGTGAGGGTATGATATCACAGGGAGACTGCCATGTCAGTGGCAAGAATGATGTCATAGTGAGACTATATAGGATATCAGTGGTGAGGCTGTGATGTCACAGTGAGGGTGTGATATCCCTGGCAAGGCTAATGTCACAATGAGGCTATGATATAACAGGTAAGGCTGTGGTGTCACTGGTGAGGTTGTAAACTCAATGGCCACACTAACGTCAGTGGAGAGGTTGATGTCTCACAGGTGAGGATGTGGTGTCAATGGTGAGGCTCTGATATCACATTGAGGCTGTGGTATCACACTGAGGCTGTGATGTCATACTGAGACTGTGATGGCAGAGGCAAAATTGCGCTGTCACAGTGAGGCTGTGATGTCACTGATAAGGTTGTGATATCACAAAGTGTGATGTCAGTGGTGAGGCTGATGTCACAATGAGTCTCTTATATCATTAGTGAGGCTGTAGGTGTCACTGGTGAAGCAGTGGTATCACAGTATAGCTTTGATGGGACAGTGTGGCTATGATGTCACACTGAAGCTATAGTGTCAATAGTGAGGTTGTGGTGTCACCAGTGACACTCTGATGCCACTGTGAGCCTATGATGTCACTGTGAGACTGTGGTGTAACTGGTAAGGGAGTGATGTCATCATGAGAATGTGATGTCACTGTGGAGTTGGTGAGGTCACAGTGAGGCTGTGATGTCAGTGGTGAGGCTGATGTCACAATGAAGCTTTGATGGAACAGGTGAGGCTGTTGTGTAAATGGTGAGATTGTTACATCACAGAGAGTCTGAGATGTCAGTGGCAAGGCTGCTATCACAATGAGGCTGTGATGTCATTAGTGAAGCTGTGGTTTGACAGATGAAGCTGTGGTGTCACAATGTGGCTGTAATGGCACAGTGTAGCTATGATTTAACAGTGAGGCTGTGATGTCACTGGAGAGGTTGTGATGTCAAAGTTAGGTTGTGATGTCACTGGTTAGGCTGTGATGTCACCATGAGGCTGTGAGGGCACCATGGTGCTGTGGTTTCACTGCTGAGGCTGTCACCTCACAGTGACCCTGTGATGTCAGTGGTAAGGCTATAGGGTCATGGTGAGGCTAGGTAAGATGTCAATGGTTAGGGTGTGATTTCACACAGAGGCTATGATTTCAGGGGTAAGCCTGTGATTATACAAAGTGGATGTGATTTCACACAGAGGCTTTGATGTCAGAGGTAAATCTGTGATGTCACAATGGAGCTGTGATGTCATTGGAGAGGTTGTGATGGCACAGTGGGGCTGTGATGTCAGTGGCAAGGCTGATGTAACACTGAGTCTGTGATATCAGTGGCGAGGGTATGATGTCACAATGAGACTGAGATGTGAGTGGCAATATGATATCATACTGAGGCTGTGATATCACTGGTTAGGCTATGATGTCAATGATGAGATTATTACATGAGTGAGGCTGTGATGTCACAGTGAGGTTATGATATCAGAGGTGAGGCTGTGATATCACAGTGAGGCTGGGCTGGCACAGTGTGGCTGTGATGTCACAGTGAGGCTGTGATGTGACATAGAGGTTGTGATGTCACTTAGGAGGTTGTGATGTCATAGTGAGGTTGTTATGTCAGTAGTGACATTGCGGTGTCACAAGGAAACTGTGGCATTGGTGAGGCTATGATGTCACTGGTGAGACTCTAATATCACAGTGAGACTGTTATGGTGTCACACTGAGGCTGTGATGTCACAATCAGGATACGATGTCAGTGGTTATGCTCTGATGTCACAATGAGGCTGTGATGTCACAGCGAGGATATGCTTTCCTGGTGAGGCTGTGATGTCATTGTGAGGCTGTGAGATCACTGTGGAGGTTGTGATGTCAATAGCAAGGCTTATGTCACAATGAGACTATGATGTAACGGTTGATGCTTTGGTTTCACTGGGGGGGTTGTGAGGTCACTGTGTGGCTGTGAGGTCATTGAAATGCTGTGATGTTACTGGTGAGGCTGTCACATCACAATCAAGCTGTGATGTCAGTGGTGAGGCTGTGTTTTCATAGAGAGGCTAGGTATGACATCAGTGGTGAGACTGTGATGTCACAGTGAGGGTGGAATGTCAGAGGTGGGCATGTGATACCACAGTGTGACTGTGATATCACAGTGAGGCTGAGATGTCACAGTGAGACTATGATGTCAGAGTTGAGGCTGTGATGTCACCATGAGACTGTCAGTGGCAAGGCTGATGTCACAGTGAGTTTGTGACATCAGAGTGAAGCTGTGATGTCAGAAGTGAGACTGTGATGTCACCATGTAGCTGTTGTTTCAGTAGCAAGGCTGAAGTTACACTGAGATTGTGACAACACAGTGAGGCTGTAACATCACAGTGAGGCTATGATGTCAGCAGTAAGGCAGATGTCATGATGAGGATATAATGTAAGAGGTGAGGTTGTGATGTTACTGGTAGGCTGGTATGTTAGTGGCAAGGCTGATGTCACAGTAAGTTTGTTATGTTACAATTACTTTTTGACATCATTGGAGATATTGTGACCGCACACTGAGGTTTTGATGTAAGTGATGAAGCTATGGTGTCACAGTGAGGCTGGGATGTCACTGGTGAGGCTATGATGTTACCAGTGAGGCTATAATGTCAAAGTCTGTGATGCCATTGGTGAGGCTGACATGTCACAGTGAGCCTGTGATGTCAATTTTTAGGCAGTGTTGTCATAGTGAGGCTATGTTTGATGTCAGTGGTGAGGTTGTGATGTCATTGTGAGGCTATGATGTCAGAGGTGAGTCTGTGATATCACTGTGAGGCTGTAATGTCACAGTGAGGCTGTGATGTCAGTGGTGATGCTGAGATGTCACAGTATGGCTATGATATCACCATGAGACTATGATGTTAGTGGCAAGCCTGATGTCACAGTGAATTTGTGACAAGACAGTGAGGTTGTGATGTAACAGTGAGGTTTTGATGTCAGACGTCAGGCTGTCATGTCACACTGAACCTCTGATGTCAGTGGTAAGGCTGTAGTGTCATACTGTAGGTAGGATGTCAGTGGCAAGGGTGTGATGTCACACTGAGGCTATGATATAACAGGTGAGGCTGTGGTGTAACTGGAGAGGTTGTGATTTCACAGAGAGGCTGTGATGTCAGTGGCAAGGCTGATATCACAATAAGACTGTGATGTCATAAGTGAGGCTGTGTTTTCACTTGTGAAGCTGTGGTGTCAAAATTTTGCTTTGATAGCAAAGTGTAGCTATGATGTAACAGTGAGGCTCTGATGTCACTGGAGAGGTTGTGATATCACAGAGGAGCTGTGATTTCAGTGGAAAGGCTAATGTCACAATGAGGCTGTGATATCACCAGTGAGGCTGTGGTGTCACTAGTGAGGATGTGGTGTCACTGCTGAGGCTATGCTGTCAAAGACTGTGAATTTACTGTGAGACTATGACGTCAAAAGCTGTGATATCACTGATGAGGCTGTCATGTCCCAGTGAACATGTCAGTGGTGAATATGTATTGTCAGTGTGAAGCTAGGTAGTATGTCAGTTGTGAGGCTGTCATGTCACAGTGAGGCTATGATATCAGAGGTGACCCTGTGATGTCTCTGTATGGCTCTGATGTCATAATGAGTCTGTAACCTCAGATGTGAGGTTGTGATATCACTATGAATCTGTGAGGTCATCAGCAATGCTGATGTCAGAGTGATTTTGTGATGTCACAGTGAGGCTGTGGTGTCACAGTCAGGCTATGATGCAAGAGGTGAAGCTATCATGTCATAGTGAGCCTGTGATGTAAGTGTTGAGTCTATGGTGTCATAGTGAGGCTAGGTAGGATGTCAGTGGTGAGTATGTGATGTCACACTGAGGCTATGATTTTTGGAGTTGAGCCTATGATGTCACAATGTGGTTTTGATGTCACAATCAGGCTATAATACCAGAGGTGAGCCTGTGATGTCACAGTGAGGCTATGATATCACTGGTGAGGCTATAATGTCAAAAACTCTGATGTCACCAGTGAGGCTGTGGTATCACTAGTGAGGATGTTGTGTCCCTGGTGAGGCTATGCTGTCGAAGACTGTGACTTTACTGTGAGGCTATGATGTCAAAAGCTGTGAGGCTGTCATGTCACAGTGAGTGTATCAGTGGTGAGTATGTGTTATCAGGGTGATTCTAGGTAGGATGTCAGTGGTTAGTCAGACTGTCATGTCACAGTGAGGGTATGATATCAGAGGTCAACTGTGATGTTATGGTATGTTTCTGATGTCACAGTGGTCTCACTGTAGAGGCTGTGCTGCCAACGTGAGACTATGATGTCACTGTGAGGCTGTGATTTCCCTGCTGAGGCTGTGATGTTACAATGTGGCTATGATGTCAGCATGAGGCTGTGACATCACAGTGACACAATGATGTCTCTCTGGAGGCTGTGGATTCACTGGAGAGGCTGTGATATCACAGTGAGGCTCTGATATCACTATGAGACTGTTGTGTCACACTGCATCTATGATGTCACAGTAAGGCTGTGGTGTCACTGGTGAGGCTATCCTGTCAAACAGAGTAATGCACCTGGCGAGGTTGTGATGTCAGTGTTCAGATGGTGATTTCAGTGGTGAGTCTGATTTCACAGTTGAGGTTCTGGTTTCAATGGTGAGGCTCTGGCTTCACAGTGAGGATGTTGTGTCACACTGTAGCTGTGATGTCACAGTAAGGCTCTGATATAAGTGGTGATTCTATAAGATGACAGAAAGGCTGTGACTTCAGGGGTGATGCTATGATTTCACAGTGCAGTTAGGATGTCAGTGTTGAGGTTGTACCATCACAGTGAAGCTGTGTTGACAGAGGTGAAGCTATGATGTCACCATAAGCCTGTTTTGTCACTTGTGAAGCTGTGATGTCACAGTAAAACTGTGATGTCAGTGGTGAAAGACTATGAAATCACAATGAGGCTATGACTTCAGTGGTTAGGCTGTGATGTTAGAAGTGAAGATGATATGAATGATGACGCTGTGATGTCACAGTGAGGCTGAGATGTGGCTGGTGAGTCCATGATGCAACAGGAGAGGCTGTGATTTCACTGTGAGGCTGTAATGTCACCATGAGATTGTTATGCCATGGCGAGGCTGTGATGTCATTATGGAGGCTGTGAGGTCACAGTGAGGCTGTGATGTCAGTGGTGAGACTGATGTCACAATGAGGCTATGATGTAACATGTAAGGCTGTGGTGTCAATAGTGATGATATGATGTCAAATGTTGTGATGTAAATGGTGAGGCTGTCGTATTACAGTGAGCCTGTGATATCACCATGAGGCTGTGATGTCACAGTGAGGTTGTGATGTCACAGTGAACCTATGATATCAGAGGCGAGGCTGTGATGTCATCATGAGGATGTTATGTCAGTGGAAAGACTAATGTCAGAATGAGTTTATGATGTCACAGTGAAGCTGTGATATCACAGTAGGGCTGGGATGACACAGTGTGTCTATGATGTCCCAGTGAGACTGTGATGTCCCAGTGAGCCTGTGATGTCACTGAAGAGTTAGTGATGGCACAGTGAGACTATGATGTCAGTGGCCAGGTTGATGTCACAATGAGGCTATGAAGTCACAAGAGAGCCTGTGATGTCAGCGGTCAGACAAATGTCAGTGGCGAGGCTGATGTCACAATAAGGGTATGATGTAACAGGTGAGGCTGTGGTGTCACTGGGTCAGGCTGTGAGGTCATTGTGAGGCTGTGATGTCAGTGGTGATTCTGATGTCACAATGAGGTTACAATATAATATATGAGACTGTGCTGTCACTCGTGAGGGTATGATGTCAAAGGCTGTGATGTCAATGATGAGGCTGTCACATTATAGTGAGCCTGTGATGTCAGTGGTGAGGCTGTGGTGTCATAGTGAGGATAGTTAGGATATTGGTTGTTAGGCTGTGAAGTTATAATGAGGCTAAAATGTTCGAGGTGATCCTGTGATATCTCCGTGAAGCTGTGATGTCACAGGGAGACTGTGATGTCACAGTGAACCTATGATATCACATGTGAGGCTGTGATGTCACCATGAGGCTGTTATGAAAGTGGTGAGGCTGTTGTCACAATGAGTTTGTGACATCACAGTGAGGCTACGCTGTCAGAGTTGAGGATGTGATTTCACAGTGAAGCTGTGATGACACAGTGTGCTTATGATGTCACAGTGAGCCTGTGATGTCACTGGAGAGGTAGTGATGGGACAGTGAACCTGTGATGTCAGTGGTCAGGCTAATGTCACATTGAGGATATGAAGTTACAGGTGAGGTTGTGATATTAGTGGTCAGACTAATGCCAGTGGTGAGGCTAATATCACAGGTGAGGCTTTGTTGTCACGGGTGAGGCTCTGATATCACAGTGAGAATGTTGTTAACTCTGAGTCTGTGATGTCACAAAGCAGCAGTGGTGTCACTGGTGATATTATATATTATCAAAGACTGAAATGTCACTGTTGAGTCTGTGACATCAGTGTATAGATTGTGATATCACTAGTGAGGATGATGTCACAGGTAAGGCTGTGGTTTCAGTGGGAAGCTCTTTTGTCACAGTGAGGCAGTTGAGTTGTGTCACACTGAGGCTGTGATGTCAGTGTGAGGCTCTGATGTCATAGGTGGTTCTATATGATGACAGTGAGGCTGTGAGGTGAGTGGTGATGCTGTGATTTCACAATGAGCTTAGAATGTCAGTGGTGAGGCTATGTTGTCACTGGAGAAGTTGTGATATCACAGAAGGGCTTTGATTTCAATAGCAAGGCTGATGGCACAATGTAGCTGCGATGTCCTCAGTGAGGCTGTAGTGTCACTAGTGAGGCTATGGTGTCAGTGGCGAGACTGATGTCACAAAGAGGCTATGATGTAACAGGTGAGGTGTGGTCTCACTGGGTAGGCTATGATATCCAAGGCTGTAATGTCTCTAGTGAGGCTGTCATGTTACAGTGCACCTGTGATGTCTGTGTTGAGGCTGTGGTATCATAGTAAGCCTAAGTAGGATATCAATGGTGAAGCTGTAATATCACATTGAGGCCATGATGTCAGAGGTCACCCTCTCATATCACTGTGAGTCTGTGACATCACAGTGAGGCTGTGATGTAAGTGGTGAGGCTGATGTCACAATGAGGCTGTGATGTCAATGGTGAAACATTGATGTCAGTGGTGAGGCTATTAAGTGACAGTAAGTCTGTGATGTCTGTGGTAAAACTTTGATGTCACAGAGAGGATAGGATGACAGTGGAGATGCTGTGATGTCATGGTGAGGTTGTGATGTCATTGTGAAGGTGTGATGTCACTGCAAGGCTATGATGACACCATGAAGATATGTTGACACTGGTGATGCTATAATGTGAAACAATGTGATGTCACTGGTAGGGCACTAATGTCACAGTGAGGCTGTTGTGTCACACTGAGGCTGTGATGTCACAGTGAGGCCGTGGCATCATTGACAAGGCTGTCACAATGTAATGAATATGTGATGTCACAGTGAGGCCATGATGTCACTGGAGAGGTTGTGATGTCACTGTGAGGCTATGATATTACTGTGAGGATATGTTGACACTGGTGATGTTATAATGTCAAAAAGTGTGATGTCACTGGTAAGGCTCTAATGTCACAGTGAGTATGTTGTGTCACACTGAGGCTGTGATGTCACAGTGACGTTTCTGTGTCATTGGTGAGTCTATCACAACACAGTGAGCATGTTATGTCAGTGGTGAGGCTGTGTTGTCATAGTGATGCTAGGTAGGATAACAGTGATGAGGCTGTGATGTTACACTGAGCCTATGATGTCAAAGGTAAGGTTGTGATATCACAGTGAGGCTATGGTATCACTAGTGAGGCTATAATGTCATAGCCTGTGATGTCACTGTTGAGGAAGTGACATCAGTTGTCAGACTGTGATGTCAGTGGCGAGGCTGATGTCACAGTTGAGGCTGTGGTTTCAATGGTGAGGCTCTGTTGTCACAGTGAAACTGTTGTGTCACAAAGAGGCTCTAACATCATAGTGAGGCTGCTTTTTCACTGGTGATGGTGTTAGGTCACAGTGAGCTGTGATGTTACTGGTGATGCTGTGGTGTCTTAACAAGGCTATGTAGGATATCAGTAGTGAGACTGATGATAGAGTATGGCTATGTTTCAGAGGTGTGGCTGTCATGTCACAGTGTGGCTGTGGTGTCACTGTTGAGTCTGTATTGTCACAGTGAGGCTGTGGCATAAATGGTGTTGCTATAATGTCAAAAACTTTGATGTCACTGGTGATGATGTGACATGTGTGGACAGACTATGATATCAGAGGTGAGGCTGATGTCACAGGTAAGGCTGTGGTTTCAATGGTGAGTCTCTCATGTCACAGCTTTGTTGTGTTTCTGTGAGGCTGTGATGTCTCTGTGAGGTTCTGATGTGAGTTGTAAGACTGATGTCACAATGAGTCTATTATGTAACATTTGACCTGTAGTGTCAGTAGTGATGCTATGATGTGAAAAGCTGTTACATCACTGGTGAGTCTATCATGTCACAATGAGCCTGGGATGTCAGTGGTGAGGCTGTGGTGTTATAGTGAGACTAGATAGAATGTCAGTGGTGAGTCTGTGATGACACAGTGAGGCTATGATGCCAGAAGTGAGGCTGTGATGTTACAATGAGGCTGCTATGTCTGTGGCAAGGATGATATCATGCTGAGGTTGTAATGTCACCAAGAGGTTGTTATGTTAGTGGCAAGGGTGATGTCACGGTAAGTTTCTGAGGTCGCAATGAGTTTGTGATGTCACAGTGAGGCTGTGATGTCACAGTGAAGCTGTGATGACACAGTGTGCCTGTGATGTCAGAGTGAGACTGTGATACCACAGTGAGTTTGTGATGTCACAGTGCAGCTGTGATGTCACTGGAGAGGTTGTGATGGCATAGTGAGGCTGTGTTGTCACTGGTGAAGGTGTGATGTCAGTGGTAAGAATGTTAACAAAATAATGCTGTGATGTCATTGGTGAGGCAATGATGTCAGTGGTGAGCTTATTATGTGACAGTGAGGTTGTGATGTCTGTGGTGAAGCTTTGATGTCACAGTGAACATAGGATGTCAGTGATTAGGCTGTGACATCACAGTGAGGCTGGGATGTCACTGTGAAGGTGTGATGTCATTGTGAGGCTGTGATATCACTGTGGAGGCTGTGAGGTCACAGTGATGCTGTGATATCAGTGGCAATGCTGATGTGACAATGAGGCTATGATGTCACCGTGAAGCTGTGTTGACATTGGTAAGGCTATAATGTCAAAGAGTGTGATGTCACTGGTGAGGCTGTTAAGTCAGTGTTCAGACTGTGATGTCATTGGTGAGACTGATATCACAGTAGAGGCTTTGGTATCACTGGTAAGGCTCTAATATCACAGTGATGCTGTTGTATCACACTGAGGCTGAAATGTCAGAGTGAGGCTGTGGTGTTATTGATGAAGATGTCATGACACAGGGAGACTTTAATGTTAGTGTTGACGCTGTGCTGTCATAGTGAGGCTAGGTAGGATACTAGTAGTGAGGCTGTGATGTTACACTATTGCAATGTTGTGAGATGTAAGGCTCTGATATCACAGTGAGGCTTTTCATTCACTGGAGATACTGTGATGTCACACTGTGACATCACAGTCTCACTTTGACATCACAAAATCATTGTGATATCGCAGTCTCACTCTGATATCACAGGCACACTGTATCATCACAGCCTCACTGTGATTTCAATGGTTAGGCTGTGATGTCGGATGTGAGGCTGTTGTGAGTCATGAGGCTGGGATGATGCAGGGAAGCTGGGATGTCACCATGAGGCTGTGGTGTCACTGGTGAGGCTTTCATGTCACAGTGAGCCTGTGATGTCAGTGTTGAATGTGGTGTCATAGTGACCATGTTTTCTTTGGAGACATTGTGATGGCACAGTGAGTCTGTGATGTCAATGGCAATACTTATGTCACAAATAAGCTGCAATGTCATTTGTCACTATTGAAGCTGTGATATAACAGTGAGGCAATGGTGTCACTGGGGAGACTGTGAGGTCACATGAGGCTGTGATGTCTATGGCAAGGCTTATGTCACAATGAGGCTATGATGTAACAAGTGAGGCTGTGATGTCACTGGTGAGGTTAGGATGACAATGGCTGTGATTTCACTGGTGACACTGTGACATCAGTGGTCAACCTAATTTTAGTGGTAAGGTTGATGTCACATGTGAGGCTATGGGGTCAATGGTGAGGCTCTAATGTCACAGTGAGGCTCTTATGTCACACCGTGTCTGTGGTGTCAAGGGTGAGGCTATGTCAAAGACTTTGATGTCACCGGTGAGGTTGTGACATCAGTGTTCACACTGTGACGTTAGTGGTAAGGTTGATGTTGCAGGTTAGGCTGTGGTTTCAATGGTGGGTATCTGATGTCACACTGAGGCTGTTGGGTCACACTGAGGCTGTAATATCACAGTGAGAATCACATGTCAGGGGTGATTCTATGAGATTACAGTAAGGCTGTAACATCAGTGGTGATGCCATGATTTCACAGTGAGGTTAGGATGTCAGTGGTGAGGCTGTGTCATCCCAATAAGGCTGTGATGTCAGAGGTGAGGCTGTGAAGTCACGGTGAGGCTGTGTTGTCAGTGGTGATGTGACATCACAGAGAGGTTATATCTATATTTTAGATATTAATAATTGTTTCTTCTCCATTCCTCTACACCTACCCTACAAAAATTACTTTGCTTCTACTGTTCCCTCTATAAACCATGCAGTCCCCTTCCAAAGGTCTCAATGGAATGTCCTTCCACAGGGGAGAAAAACAGCCATACTATCTGTCAACACTTTGTTGCCCATGCTGTTTGCCCTTTACAAGATCTATGTAATGTAGTCCATTACATAGATGATATCTTAGTCGCCCATAGAGATAAGGCCTCATTAACTCCTTGGTCCCACCCTTACTGGCTAATCTTGAATCAATAGGGCTCACTGTAGGCTCTGATAAAATTCAGACTGTTCCTCCTTATGTGTTTTTAGGAGCTTCCATTTCCTCCATTGTCAGAACTGGCCAATTGACTATCTCACTTTAGAAAGTCCTTATGCTCATTGAGCTAAAACAGCTCTGTGGAACAATTAATTGGCTACCGTATTTGCCTGTTACAACTGCTCAACTCCAGCCTCTTTTTTCCCTCCTAAAGGGGGACTCTCACTCCTCTTCCTCATGGACCATGACCTCTGAGATCCATGAGGCCATTGCCCACCTAAATAGGCATGCCTTCTTGCAGAGATATGATCCTTCTAAACCCATCCTCAACATTGTTCTTATCACCCCTATCACTCCTCTAGTGCTCATCTGGCAGGAAGGGCCTCTCCAATGGTGCCACACTAGCTAGTCACATTTGCCCAAAATAACTTCCCAGACTGAATCCATCCTGCGACTGGCAATCCAATGCTGCAAGCATGCCCTTATGACCTATGGCATTGAGCCTTCCTCCATCATTACCTCCATTATGGCTGAGCTACAGCCCACCTTGATTGCTAATAATCCTACTGTTTTTGCCTTGCTACAAGGTTTCATGGGCACATTGGACTCCCACCTCCTTTCTCACAGACTGTTTCAAGCCTTTCCTACCCTGCCTCTAAAATTTCACTCTTATGCTAATCCTTGCTCACGGCTCATTCCTCATGCTGCCACTGCTTTCACTGATGCCAATAAATACTTTTATTCCTACCTCCTTAGAAAGCCCCTAAGCTGAATGTCTTCTGACGGCCCCCCAATCCCAGCTCAGTCCAATTGGGTGAACTCCTTGCTGTGAAGGCAATTTTGGAGGCCTATCCTGAAGCTTTAAATATTTTCTCTGACAGTTAATATGTGGTACAAACCACTCATATTCTCCCCTGGGAAAACTTTCGCCCCTCTATCGGCACTCTCGATAGAGCATTGTGAGCTCTTAGGGAGACTCTAGAGGCATGCACAACCCCTTTCTTTATTCAGCACATTCGCTCCCATTCTAACTTACCCAGTCCTTTGGCAGCTGATAATGCCACCATTGATTCTTATATCCAAGTTCTTTCTGTCTCTCCTTTACAACAGGCCCAACAACTACATCATAGGCTTCACTGTATCCCTTCTTCATTAGCCTGGCTGTTTCCTGCCTATCTATTCAAACTTGCAAGCACCTCATTAGGGCTTATTACAAATGTGCTCCACTATTGCCTTTAGGGACCTTACAGCCACAGGGGGTCAACCCCCACAGCCTCAAGCCTAACGACCTCTGCCAAATGGACATTACCCACATCCCTTCCTTTGGCAAACAAAAATATGTCCAAGTAATTATTGACACTTATTCCAAATTCATTTTTGCTCTTGCTGCCTTGTCCGAAACTGCTTCTCAAGTCATCACTACACTGCTGGCAGCCATGGCCTCCATGGGTATACCCTGGGCCATTAAAACTGATAATGGCCCTTGTTTTGCCAGTAGTCATTTTTGCTCTTTTGCACTTCCTGGCACATAACACATGACAACGGTATCCTTCATAACCCCCATGGGCAAGCTATCATAAGTGCTCCAATCACACCCTCAAAGATTTAATAAAAAAGGGGGAAGTAAAAGGGGATACCCCCTTTTGTCATCCTAACAAAGGCCCTCCTGACCCATACCTTCCTTACATTTAATTCAGATGGGGCATCTCCTGCAATCTAACAATGGGGAGGCCTTTGTCATGTACTCTCACCCCTTCCCCTGGTGTGATGGAAGGATGCCCTTACAGATTCTTGGAAGGGCTCTGACCCCCTACTAATCCAAGACAGAGGATATGCTTGTGTCTTACCAGAAGGAAACAACACCCTAATTTGGATTCCTGCTCAGAATGTCCGGCCAGCGACCAATGAGATGACTGACCGAGAAAATGCAGGAATGTACACTTGAAGAAGAGTCCTAATGACTCCACTACCCCCCACAAAACCGGCCCAAACCCCAAATGCAGATAGAGATGACAAAAACATGGCAAACTCATTCCATTGTCTGGGGAGACATGAAATATCTCACATAGCAGACACAGGAGGTGGCTCCTGAGCCCAATCTGTCTGCTTCAACCGTGTTTTTACTCATGTGTGCCATTATTACTGCCAACTCCCAGGCACACGCAGAAGATCTCTGAGCCATTACGCCATTCCCTGCCCTCCCCCTCCCAGTGGCCCAGGATAGCACTGTTTTCCCAGTGGTCTTCTCAGATATAGATTTGGAACTTCCTGACCAAAAAGACATTAATGGGACTTGGGGACTAAACAACACCCTGTGCTTTGCCACTGCATTTGCCCTTTTCCTACTAATTTCCTTACTCCTACATTGTGTGCTAGCCTCCATTAGAAAAAGTCAATCCACCCAAATTTTGACCACCCAGGTTCTGACCACCATTATTAAAGAGAAAGGGGGAGATGTAGACAAACATGGAGTACAGGCCTAGGTTACTGCAGTGGCAAGGTTGCTGAGTGAGCAAAAACCACTCTTTACAAGCCAGTTATGCACACTTGGTGGTGGCCTGGCCTGCTACCAGCAAGGCGCTCAGTGTCCTGAGGCAATCTCCCTGCCTCTTTGTGACTTAGAATGGCAGTTAGAACTTGTGGTCTGGTTAGCCTCCAAAAAGGAGCCCCTGTGTACATGCCAGTGGTCCAATTGGCCAGCTCACCCTATATAAGCCTTTCTTCCTGCACAATAAAGTGAACGCTACCTTTCCCCCGCATGGTGTTTCCGGGGCCTGTCTCACTGTCTCTTAGTGGCACTGTCGTCCTCACCCCTGTCATGTCCCATGAATAGCTCTGGCTGGGCCACTGCAACAACCAGCAGAGCTGCTGGTCGCTGTTATTGTGCCTGCCCCTGCAACATCAATGTGATGCTATGATGTCAAAAACTGTGATGACACTGCTGAGACTATCATGTCACAGTGAGCCTGTGATATCAGTGATGAGGGTGTGGTGTCACAGTGAGGCTAGATAGGATGCTATGATGTCAGAGGAGAGCCTGTGATGTCACCATGAGGCTGTAGTGAAGATGTGATATAAGACATGAGGAAATGATTTCACAGTGAGGCTGTGTTGTCACCATTAAGTTGTTATGTAAGTGGCAAAGCAGATGTCATAGTGAGTTTGTGACATCACAGTGAATTTGTGACATCACAGTGAAGCTATGAGGATGGAGGCAGGGGTGTCACATTACAATGAGCCTGTGATCTCAGAGGTGATGCTATGGTGTCATAGTGAGGCTAGGTAGGATGTCATTGGTAAGGGTGTGATATCACATTGAGGCTCTGATTTCAGAGGAAAGTCTGTGATGTCACAGTGTAGCTGTGATGTCACAATGAGACTAAATATCAGAGGTGAGACTGTGATATCACAGTGAGCCTGTGATATCAGTGGTGAAACTATGATATCAAAGACTGTGGTGTTACTGGTGAGGCTATGACATCAGTGGTCAAACTGTGATGTCAGTGGCAAGGCTGATGTTGCAGGTGAGGCTGTGGTTTCAATGGTGAGGCTCTGATGTCACCGTGAGACTTTTGCTTCACAGTGAGGCTGTGACATTACAGTAAATCTCTGATGTCAAGGATGATTGAATGAGATGACAGTGAGGCTGTGATGTCACTGGTGATGCTGTGATTTCACAGGGAGCTTAGGATGTCAGTGGTGAGGCTGTACCATCACAGTGAGGGTATGATCTCAGAGGAGAGGCTGTGCTGTCACTGGTGATGCTGCGATTTCACAGTGAGTCTGTGATTTCAGTGGTGAGTGAATGTGAAATCACAGTGAGACTGTGATACCACAGTGAGGCTGTGGTATCACCATGAGGCTGTGGTGTCACTGGTGGGGTTGTGATGTCACACTGAGCATGTGCTGTCAGTGTTGAGGCTGTGGTATCATAGTGAGGCTAGGTAGGTTGACATTGGTGAGGGTGTGATGTCACAATGAGGTTATGATTTCAGAGATAAATCTGTGATGTCACAGTGAGCTTGTGATGTCACAGTGAGGCTATGATGTTAGAGGTGAGGCTGGGATTTCACAGTGAGGCTTTGACGGCAATGTGTGACTGTAATGTCACAGTGAGTCTGTGATATCACAGTGAGGTTATGATGTCACAGTGTAGTTGTGATGTCACTGTGAGATTATGATGTCAGTAGTGACACTGTGGTTCACAGGATGGCTATGGCATTGATGAGGCTATGGGGTCACTGGTGAGATTCTCATGTCACAATGAGACTGTTGTGTTATACCGAGGCTGTGGTGTCATTGTAAGATGGTGATATTACAGTGAGGCTGTGATGTTACAGTGAGGCTGTGATGTCACAGGTGAGGCTGTGATGTCACCATGAGACTGTTATGTAAATGGAAAGACTGATATCACAGTGTGGTTGTGATGGCACAATGAGGCTGTCAAGCCACAGTGAATCTGTGATGTCACTGGAGACATTGTGATGGCACAGTGAGGCTCTAATGTCAGTGGCGAGTCTGATGTCACAATGAGGCTACAATGTCAGTGGTGAAAATGATGTCATAGTGAGCCTATGATGTCACTGATGAGTCTATGTTGTCACTGGTAAAAGTATTATGAGCAGTGATGGTGCGATGTCTGCAGAGAAGTTTTGATGTCACATTGAAGCTAGGATGTCAGTGGTGAAGCTGTGATGTCACACTGAGGCTATGATGTACTGTGAGACTGGTATCGCTGGCCAAGCTATCACATCACAGTGAGCTCTAGATGTTAGTGGTGAGGCTGTGGTGTTATAGTGAGGCTAGGTGTCAGTGATGACGGGTGATGTCACATGAGGTTATGATTTCAGAGGTTAAGCTGTGATGTTATGGTGAGGCTATGATGTCAGAGGAAAGGCTGTGATGTCACAGTGATGCTGTGGTGCCAGAGTGTGGCTGTGATGCCACAGAGAAGCTGTGAGGTCACAGTGAAGTTGTGATGTCACAGGCAGGTTGTCATGTGACAGTGTAATGATTACTCCTAACTATTGCTGTGAGACAGCACCCAAAGCCAAGCAACTTAAAAAAGAAAGGGAGATTTATTCAGCTTACAGTTTCAGAGGGAATGTACAGTTTCTCATAATGGAGGCAGCATGGCTGGCTGGCCAAAGGTGGAGGAGGCTAAGTCACTGCAATCATCTTCAAAGCTGATAGTGGCAGACGGATTGCTGCCAAGGCAGACTTCTCCTAAAGGTAGGGTGGGATTAATCCACTTCAAGGCCCACTCCTTGTGACTGCCTTCCTCCAGCAAGTCTTCACGTCTCATGGTGACATGACATTGCTAAACACATGAGACTGTGGGGGACACATTTCAAACCATGATAGACAGTGATGTTGTAATGTCAGTAGTGACACTGTGGTGTCACAAGAAGTCTGTGCCATTGGTGAGGCTATGGTGTCACGGTAAGGCTCTAATGTCACAGCGAGATTATTGTGTCACACTGAGGGCATGATGTCACACAGGCTATGATGTCAGTGGTGGTGATGTAATGTCATGGTGAGGCTGTGATGTCACAGTGAGTCTGTGATATCACAATGAGGTTGTGATATTACTCGTGTCACTATAGTTTCACAGGGAGCCTGTGGCATTGGTAAGGCTGTGATGTGATTCGTGAGGCTCTAATGTAACAGTGAGGCTGTTGTGTCACACTGATGCTGTAATGTCACAGGGAGGCTATGATTTCATAGTGAGGCTATGATGTCACACTGAAGCTATGATTTCAGAGGTGAGGGTGTGATGTCACAGTGAGTTTGTGATGTGATAGTGAGGCTATGTCACTTGTGTGACTGTGATGTCAGTGGTGAGGCTCATGTTACCCTGAGGCCGTGATGTCACTCATGAAGGTATGATGTCACAATGATGTTTTGATGTCACTGATGAAGGTATGATGTCACAATGAGGCTGTGATGTCAATGGTGAGAAAAATGTCATAGTGAGGTTATCATGTTACTGGTGAGGCTAGGATGTTACCAGTGAGGCTATTACAAGACATTGAGGCTGTGATGTCTGTGATGAAGCTTTGATGTCACAGTGAGGTTAGGGTGTCAGTGGTGAAATTGTGATGTCACAGTGAGGCTGTGATATCATTGTGAGGCTGTTATGTCACCATGAATTTGTGATTTAACTGTGGAAGCTGTGTGGTCAGAATGTGGCTGTGATGTCAGTGGCAAGGCTAATGTCACAATGATGTTATGATTTAGCAGGTGAGACTGTGGTTTCACAGGGGAGGCTGTGAGGTCACTGTGTGGCTGCAATGTCTGTGGTGAGGCTAATGTCACAATTTAGCTATGATGTAACAAGTGAGGCTCTGATGTCAATTGTGAGGTTATGATGTCAATGGCTGTGATGTCTCTGGTTAGGTTGTGACATCAGTGGTCACCCTTACATTAGTGGATAGACTGATGTCACATGTGATGCTATGGTGTCACTGGTGAAGCTCTAATGCCACAATAAGGCTATTATGTCACACTGAGGCTGTGATGTCACAATGAGAATCTGATGGCAGGGTTGATTCTATGAAATGAGAGAAGCTGTAAAGTCAGTGGTGATGCTGTGATTTCACAGTTAGATTAGGATGTCAGTGGTTAGGCTGTGCCATCTCAGTGAGCCTGTGATGTCAGAGGTGAAGCTGTGATGTCATAGCGAGGCTATGTAATATGTGAGTGTTGGGGGTTTGATGTCACTCTGAGGCTATGATTTCAGAACAGAGCCTGGGTTACAGTGAGGTTTTGATGTCATAGTGAGACTATAATGTCAGAGGCGAGGCTATGATATCACAGTGAAGCTGTGATGACACAGTGTATGTGCTATCCCACTGAAGCTGTGTCATCCCTGGGGAGATTGTAATGTCACAGTAAGATTGTGATGTAAGTAGTGACACTGTGGAGTCACAGTCAGGCTGTGGCATTGGTGAGGCTATGGTTTCATTGGTGAGGCTTTAGGTCACAGTGAGGATGTTCTGTCAAACTGAGGCAGCAATGTCATAGTCAGGCTGTGTTGTCACAGTGAGGCTCTGATCCCGGGGGTGATTCTATGAGATGAGTGTGAGGCTGTACATCAGTGGTGATGCTCTGATTTCACAGTGAGTTTAGTATGTCAGTGCAGCTGGGATGTCAGAATTGAGCCTATGGTGTCACTGATGAGGCTCTAATATTACAATGAAGCTGGTGGCTCACACTGAGGCTATGATGTCACAATGACAATATGATATCAGTGGTGATGCAATGATATAACAGTGAGACTGTGATTTCCTGGTGAGGCTCTTATGTCACTGAGAAGGTTTGATGTTATGGTGAGGCTCTGGTGTCACTGGTAAGTCTATGATGTGAGATCACTGTGAGGCTATGATGTCAAAAGCTGTTATATCACAATGAAGCTATCATTGCAGAGAGCCAAGGGCATTGCAGGAGTAGCAAAACTGAAAAAAAGCAACAATCCATAATTCAGAACCTCAGAGACTCTATATCAACCACCTGGAACCAGGCCAGCCTAAACTCTCCCCATCCTGAAGCTCAGGGAAATTTGCGGAAGAGGGGGCAGTAAGATTGTAAGAACACCAGGATGGGGAGGAGTAATGATATGCAAGATACTCCACACAAGTTAGGTCCGAAGCAATCATAATTGGACATTGCATGACCTGCACAATGACCAACACATTGTTGACCCCTCAAAGTCTAGCATGGACTAAGGCACTAGGATCCTTAAATTAACAGCCACAATAGTGTTCCTATATTTAAGAGGAACACAAGAAAGAATTCTAGGAAATGCCACTGAGTCCTTATACCTCATCAGAGAGGAGGACACAGAAGAAAGTTTGACATACACATTAAAGTATGCTCCAGGGATGGGGGGAGGAGGCACTGGGAGATAGGGAGGGAGGGGAGGAAAGGAAGGAGAAAAGGGGGGAGGGAGCAAGGAGGTCCAGGGAGGGATGTAGGGAGGAAGGAGATTGGTGTACCTATTAAGTTTGCATGAGCATAAATAAATAAATAAATAAATAAATAAATAAATAAATAAATTTAAAAAGATGTGATGTAGCCCAGCCCCCAACCACTCTGGAGCCCCACGCGTCCTGGTGGCGAGCACCCAGGCCGACTGCGGCTTGGCCTGCGCCCCCGGCCCGGACCCCAGCCCCCTCCGTGCCACCTCACCCCCGCCCAAGGTGAGTGAGTGAGAGAGAGAGAGAGAGAGAGAGAGAGAGAGCCCAACCCAGCCCCCAACCACCCTGGAGCCCCACGCATCCCGGTGGCAAGCACCCAGGCCGACTGCGGCTTAGCCTGGGCACCGCCCCAAACCCAAGCCCCTCGCATCCTCCCGACCCATATGCCTAGCCACCCCCCTGGATCCCAGGTGAAGAATTCTGCCATTGAGCCAGGGATCAAAAGAGCCCAGCCCAGCCCCGCCCCCCACCCGGGAGCCGCCCGGCCAGCAGCACTACGCTGCGCAGCCGCCGGCTTTGCCTCTGGGGCCCCGCCCCTCTCCGCGCCCACCTTCCAGATCGCAGGTGAAGAATTCTGCCATCAACATCAGACCCTCTGCCTCTCTGGCCCACCGGGGACCTATGCACGTGGTCCACGGAAGACCCACTGCTACTCAGAATTCAATAGAGCCCAAAGGAAACTCAAGCAAAATTCTAAGGAATAAAGGGAACACAGGCCATACATCTGGACTCCACTACAATCATTATATCACGTGGGCGAGTTTCTTCTCATCCAGCCCAAAGATAAGTAAACTTTTTCTTTTCAACTTACTGATCCTTTAAAGTATCAATGCTGTAGATCAACTTTCTCATACAGCCACCCCACAACATACAACTCCAGGGAGTACACCACTCACCCCCACATTTCACCAAGCAACTAAATCGTAAAAGTGCACTACCAAACTAATATTCACTCCCTGGTAACATAACCTGACTTAACTGACGTACTAACAGCCTAGTAGCCTCATCTAGGATATAATAATAACAATACACAAACATACCCAATCCAAGGCAAGCACTAGTAATAACTGGCAAGCATAACAATACTAACTACGTCGATTCAGTGAAAAACACAGAAACTGAAAGGTCCTAAAAAACAAAACAACAATGTACAAGTCAAAGTGCAGATCCACGAGAAACAAAACCCAAGAAGACCAATCTCCCGCCGAAAGAATCAATCCCATAATGAGGGATTCCGACCAGAACAAATCCACAGAAAATAGCCATGAAAGCCAGACCCAACATAACGACTTTCAGAGTATGATCCTTACCATGATTAATATTATGAAAGAGGAAATCCGAGAAGAGTTAAACAACCGTTATCAACCACTTTGAACAGGAACACAGCAGGCACTTGGAGGAGTTGAGAAAAACAGTTCAAGAAACAAAAATAGGTATGGAGCAATTAAAACAGTCTCAGGCAGAGTTTAAAATTGAACTAAAAGACAAGTTATCTTCAACCCAAAACTCAACAGAGAGTCTTATCAGCAGAACAAATGAGGCAGAAAATAGAATTTCAGATCTTGAAGACAAAGTGGGAGAATTAACCAGCTCAATGGAAGAGATTGTTAAAGCCAAAAAGATACTGGAGAGGAACATTCAAGAGATATGGGACACCAGAACAAGAATCCCAAAATACCACAGCTGAGGAAATATTTCAATTCATCATAAATGAAAACTTCCCACAATTAAAGAATGAGAGGCCTATTCAAATACAAGAGGCATTTCGCACTCCAAACAGATGCAACCAAAATAGAAAATCGCCACAGCAAATAATAGTCAAAACACTCCACATTCAAGACAAAGAAAAGGTGCGGAGAGCTTCAAGAGAAAAAAAACAAGTCACTTTTAAAGGTAAACCTAGTAGAATAACAAATGACTACTCAATGGAAACAGTAAAAGCAAGAAGAGCTTGGAGAGATATACTTCAAGTATTAAATGAGCAAAAATGCCAACCCAAACTGATATACCCGGCAAAACTATCTGTCATGATTGAGGGAGAAAGAAAAATTTTCCAGCACAAAGACAACTTGAAGGGATACATGTTTACCAAACCAGGCCTTCAAAAAATCCTAGAACTGATACTCAAGCTTGAAGAAAAGAACAAGCGTATCCAGGAGGACAGAAGGGAAGTATAATACCAACAAAACATAAACATCAAACAACATGCTTATAAAATCTACTAAACATAAAAAATGTCCAGAATTAAAAATAATTTCTCCATTATAACATTAAATGTCAATGGTATTAAGTCACCGATTAAGAGACACAGATTACAAACTTGGATTAAAAACCACAATCCAACAATCTGCTGCCTTCAGGAAACTCATCTCACCACAAAAGATAGGCACATCCTAAGAATGAAAGGCCGGTCCAAAATCTTGCAAGCTAATGGAACCAGGAAACAGGCAGGGGTAGCAACTATGCTTTCAGAAAAAGTGGACTTCAAACCAAAGAAAATCATAAGAGACACAGATGGATACTACATTTTAGTCACAAGTACAATTCACCAGGAAGACTTCACAATCCTGAACATTTATGCACCCAATACGGGCCCCTCAACATTCATTAAGAAAACCCTACAGCGCCTAAAGCAAGAAATCAATCCCCAAACGATAATTCTTGGGGACTTCAACACCACCCTCTCAACATGGGATAGATCAACAGGTCAAAAGCTTAACAGAGACACTTTGGAACTTAATCAAACCCTGAAAGAAATGGACCTTACAGATCTCTATCAAACTTTTTACCCACGCACCAAAGAATACACATTTTTTCTCAGAAGCACATGGAACTTTTTCCAAAATAGATCACATATTGGGCCACAAAACGAATCTACACATATACAAAAAAGTAGAAATTCTAACCTGTGCCCTATCAGACCACCACGGCCTAAAGCTGGACATCCACAACACAACAAACAAGAGAAAATACACTAACTCCTGTAAACTTAACAATATGATGCTGAATGAGAACTGGATTCAGGAAGAAATTAGAAAGGAAATTCAAGATTTCCTGAAAGTGAATGATAACGAAAATACAACTTACCAAAATCTCTGGGACACAATGAAGGCTGTCCTAAGAGGTAAGTTCATAGCTCTTAATGCCTACATCAAAAAAATGGAAACATCAGAAATAAATAACTTAATGATGCAGCTTAAGGCTTTATAGAAACTTGAGCAATCTGATCCCAAAAGTAGTAAAAGAGAGGAGATTAGCAAAATAAGGGGAGAAATATCTGAAATCGAGATTAAGAAAACGATAGAAAAAATCAACCAGTCAAAAAGCTGGTTCTTTGAAAAAATCAATAAGATAGATACACCCCTAGCTAAATTAACCAAAAGCAAGAGAGAGAAAACCCAAATTAACAAAATTAGAAATGAACAGGGAGTAATCACTACTGATACCCAAGAAATCCAGAGAATTATAACATCATATTTCAAAAACTTATACTCTGTGAAGTTTGACAACACAAAAGAGATGAATAAATTTCTAAGTAAACATATCTTACCTAAATTGGATCAGGAAGTTGTGAATTACTTAAATGGCCCTATAACATATAAGGAAATTGAAGAAGTAATCTCGAATCTTTCCACCAAAAAATGTCCTGGACCAGATGGATTCAGCACAGAATTCTACCAGACATTTAAGGAGTCAATAACACCAATACTCCTTAAACTGTTCCATCAAATAGCAAAGGAAGGAACACTATCAAATTCCTTCTATGAAGCTAATATCGTCTTAATCCCAAAACCTAATAAAGAGTCACTAAAAAAAGAAAGCTATAGGCCGATCTCCCTGATGAACACAGATGCAAAGATTCTCAACAAAGTCTTAGCAAATCGGATTCAAAAACATATCAAAAAGATCATTCACAGGGACCAAGTAGGCTTCATCCCCGGCACGCAAGGTTGGTTCAACATACGAAAATCAATAAAAGTAATTCATCATGTAAACGAGTCCAAAGTCCAAGACCACATTATACTCTCGATAGACGCAGAAAAAGCCTTTGACAAGATCCAACAGCCTTTTATGATCAAAACGCTAGTGACAGTAAGAATGGAAGGAACCTTTATCAATGTAATATATAAAATATAATATAATAAAAGCTGTATACAACAAGCCCACAGCAAGGATTATGCTCAATGGGGAACAATTGGAAGCATTCCCACTTCGATCAGGAACTAGACAAGGCTGTCCACTCTCACCACTTCTATTCAATATTGTACTTGAATTCTTAGCTGAAGCCATAAGACAAGAAAGGGACACAAGAGGGATTCAAATTGGCAAGGAAGAAGTCAAGCTATCCCTATTTGCAGATGACATGATCCTATACCTGAGTGATCCCAAAAACTGCACCAGGAAGCTCCTGGAACTGATTGAGAAGTTCAGCAGGGTGGTAGGATAAATGTGCAAAAATCAGAGGCCTTCCTATATGCCCAGAATGAAAAATGGGCCCTGGAACTTAAAAGAAACTTTAACAGGGATGAAATTAAAATGTCTAACAAATATCTTTAAATATGTTTCACATCCTTAGCCATCAGGGAAATGCAAATCAAAACTTCCCTGAGATATCATCTCACCCCGGTCAGGATGGCAAAAATTCACAATACAAACAACACCAAATGCTGGAGAGGATGTGGAGAGAGGGGAACTCTCCTACATTGCTGGTAGGAATGCAGGCTCATACAGCCACTCTGGCGAGCCGTCTGGAGATTCTTAAAGAAATTAAAGATTGAAATGCCATATGACCCTGCTATTCCACTTATGGGAATACCTCCCCATGCCAGAGGTTCACTTCGATAGCACAAGCATGATCATGTACATAGCGGCACTGTTTCCAATAGCAAAGTCATGGAATCAACCCAAATGTCCAACAGTTTACGAGCGGATAAGGAAAATGTGGTATATCTATACAATGGAGTACTACTCAGCCATCAAAAATGATGAATTACTGGAATTTGCTGGGAAATGGATGTCATTAGAAACAATTATATTAAGTGAAGTATCCCAGATCCAGAAAATTAAGTGCCGTATGTACTCCCTAATAGGTGGCTCCTAGTACCAAACCCACCCAACCCATCTTGAGACACTCATAGGCAAATCTATGTATTACCTACAGTAATTGCAAGGATTATGAACATTAGGGATGGGGTTGGAGTGCTACACCAGAAACAAAGAGAGAAGTGACTATGTTACAGCAGAGAAAATATGCCTCCATCAAGGACTGCAAGTAGGTAATGTGACACCTGGTTAAGTTCACAGACGTTCGTTCCTCATTATTTTCAACTGAGAGGGTATGATCTCACCAGAAGGGGAGGGCATATAGTCTGCCAGACAAAGGTAACCATTTTGCAAATGGGTGATTGACCCCTCCCTCACTGAGGTTTCCTACTTTTATTACATCTTCCCTTGAATGTGCTCTTATAATAAGACTCCAGTTTAACAGCTTTTTTTTCTCTGGCCAGGGGGGTGACATACAGTGCCCAGCAGAGACCTTTATTGTGCATGCCTGACTCTCCTCTGGGCACTCCTCTTCAATGACGTACAAGGACCCAGTGGCATTTCCCTGAACCCTTTCCTGTGTTCCCCTTAAGCATAGGAACACTACTGTGGCCATCAATCCCTTGCCTCCAAGGATCTTGGTGCCTTTAGCAGATGCTAGACTTTGTGAGGTCAATAGTGTGAAGGTCATTGCAGGAGCAGCAAAACTGCAAAAGAAAATCAACAAACCACAATCCAGAACTTCAGAGACTCTATATCAACCACCTAGAATTAGGCCAGACTAATCTCTCCCCATCCTGAAGCTCAGGGAAATTTGCGGAAGAGGGGGCAGTAAGATTGTAAGAGCAAAAGGATGGAAGGAGCAATGATTTACAAGATACTCCACACAAGTTAGGGCTGAAGCAATCATAATTGGACATTGCATGCCCTGCACAATGTCCAACACACTATTGACCTCACAAAGTCTAGCATCTGCTAAAGGCACCAAGATCCTTGGAGGCAAGGGATTGATGGCCACAGTAGTGTTCCTGTGCTTAAGGGGAACACAGGAAAGGGTTCAGGGAAATGCCACTGGGTCCTTGTACGTCATTGGAGAGGAGTGCCCAGAGGAGAGTCAGGCATGCACAATAAAGGTCTCTCTGGGAATTGGGGCGGGAGGCACTGGGGGATGGGGAGGGAGGGGTGAGGTGAGGGGAGCAGGGGGTTCGGGGGGATAGGAGGGAGGGAGGGAACCGGTGTACCTATTGTGTTTGTATGAGCAGAAATAATAATAATAAAGTTAAAAAATTAATTAAAAAAATTCCTTTGAGCCCTGAGTATTGCAAAAGATTTGCTTTTAGCATACCTTCCCCTAACTTGAAAAGGCTTTATCTAAGATATCAATGGAGGGTGCTTCCTCAAGGGATGAAAAACAGACCTACCCTATGTAAATTTTTTTTTTACTTAGCCCTAGCAGATACTAGACAAAAATTTCCAGAAACATATATAATTCATTATATGGATGATGGGTTGTCCGACTATGGAACAGACTGAGAATGTATTAACTGAAGATAAAAATTTACAAAAATTTGGGTTAGTTGTAGCTCCTGAAAAAAAAGAAAAGGAACCTCCCCTAAATTATTTAGGTAGGGTAATTAATGATGAAGGCATTAACATTCAAAACATGTCTCTTAGAAGAGACTCATTAAGGACACAATTATTTTCAAAAATTATTAGGAGATATTAATTGGATAAGACCTTATTTGAAGTTAACTACAGGAGAATTAAAACCTTTGTTTGATATACTAAAGGGAGACACCCTGCTTAACTCACAGAGAAATATAACTCCAGAAGGTGAAAAGGCATTACAAAAAGTAGAAGAAGCTATCAATTCGAATTGGCTAACTAGACTAGATTATAATAAAAATGGTATCTGATAATATTACAAACTCATTACTCTCCAACAGGGTGTATCAGGCAGGGAGCTCCTATAGAATGGCTTCATCTACCAAGTACTATGACAAAAATGAGTGCTTCATATCTGTATATGGTTGCTTTGATTATAGTCAAAGGAAGAATTAGAAGTAGGGAATTATTTGGATATGATGTACAATTTATTATTATTCATTATATAAAACAACAATGTGAACCTCTATTTCTATTGGAA
This sequence comes from Typhlomys cinereus, assembly GCA_023101885.1. NCBI lineage: Eukaryota > Metazoa > Chordata > Mammalia > Rodentia > Platacanthomyidae > Typhlomys > Typhlomys cinereus. Next base: position 3,246,142 of record JALPQD010000208.1, on the reverse strand, counting down.
GATCAATGGGCTATTGCATTCCAAGGATTTACAGGAGAAGTGTTATATCATCTCCCATCAGATCCTTTGCTAAATTTTGTCAAGCAAACAAAGATTATATTTCCTCACAAAATGAGTTTACAGCCACTAAATGATGCTGTAATGATATTTACTGATGGGTTTTCAAATGGAAAATCAGTAACGTTAATTTAAAAAGGAAACCAATTATAAAACCCTCAGAAAAAATTTCTGCTCAGCAAGCTGAGTTTATTGCAGTTATAACTGCTTTTGAGACAGTCTCCGCACCTTTTAATCTTTATACGGATTCAGGTTATGTGTTCAAACTTTTTCCAGGCATAGAAACAGCTACAATTTCATTGCAATGAGTGGTTTCTAACTTATTAATAAATTTACAAGGATTAATTCATAAAAGAAATAATAAATTTTACACTGGACATATATGAGGTCATTCGAATTTGCCAGGATCATTATCTCAAGGAACTATACTGGCAGATACATTTACTAAAGAAATATTGGTATCCACTGTTACTGTGGCTCAAGAAAATCATAGTCTTCACCATCAAAATGCATTAGCTCTTAAGAGAATTTAATATTATTTGGGAACATGCTAGGCAAATTGTCAAAGAATGCTCTAATTGTCCTCAGAACTTCTCTAATCTATCGATGGGAGTAAACTGTAGGGGTCTAAATCCTAATACTTTATGACAGATGGATGTGACTGACTCACGTTCACAAGTTTGGAAAATTGGCTTATGTTCATATGACATAGATACTTTCTCTAATATGATTATGTCTACTGCTAGAACTGGGGAAGCAGTTAAGGATGTCATTCAACATCTCTTTGCCTGCTTTGCAGTTTTGGGGATGCCTCATAGTATAAAAAACCGATAATGCTCCAGCCTATCCTTCTAAAGCCATATGTATATTAGAAAGATTTATTAACGTCACAATGGAAAGGACCTGATGTACTTTTAACTTCAGGGTGAGGCTACGCTTGTGTTTTTCCACAGGATGCCGATTCCCCCATATTGGTCCTGGATTGACTCATCCGGCCAGCCTACAAAAAGAAAGATGTCTCTGGAAACACCACATCGGTCCGGTAGACCACAGATGTCCAACCGAGAGTCACTAGTGACCCCAATGAAAAATCTCCATCTTTGTTCCACTCCTCTCTCCAAGGACAATCAAGCTGTATCGCCACCCACCTGGGGACAACTTAAGAAGTTAACTTCTGAGGCTGAATGTGTTGTTTCCACTGGATGACGACGACCTACTCCTGAAACTATCTTTCTGGCCATGTTAGCTATTATTGCCACACAGGTATCTCTGCTTAAAGCTGATCAATCATTTTGGGCCTATATTCCAGATCCACCAATCTTCCACCCTGTTTCCTGGGGGGAAGATGATAATCTTAAAATATTTACCAATGATACCTATTTAATTGGTGGATTTTCTGATTCTTTGGTTCCTCACAAAACTTATAAAACCATTGATTTTGTTCTTACTGACTCACCTAGTGATTCCCTTGATAAGGACAAAAGTAAAAGAAATATATGGGAGTTTATAATGATGACTTTAGGTCATCATAATTTTAATGACACAACAGTGGAACTAACTTCTCCACCTGCTTTAGACAATTGTCAGGATAAACTAGCTAAAAAAGACCAATTTTGGAACTATAAGGATCTTAAAAAAGACTTTCCCAAATGGATTTATTGCGGATTTTATCATAAAGTGTTTCAATAAATGCCTGTAGATTCACATGTAACAGTATTAGATTACTCAGTCTCTACTCCAGAATAGGATTATGCTCAAGATTTAAAGAGCAATTTTCTAAAATTTACCCATACCCCCTTTCTCATGGTGGGAGAAAAATTAAATAGATGGATTATGCCTGGATGGGTCAGTCCTACCTATCAAAGCAAGTCTGATAAGCATAATAGGACTACCCTATATTGAAGTTTATACAGATTGTTGGCTGCTACTAATATTGTCCTCTTTAAGAACCTTTAGAGCCATCATACCAACTCAAGGCTTTACATGCTTGTGTAAATTCTCCTCATGCATTACTTATGTGAACAGATAGAAGCTTTAACATTACTTGCATACTAGGATCTTATTATATAACATGCAATTTTTGTGTACTGACTAATTGCATTAATTCTGCTTTGTCAAAAAAACATTACTACTTTTTTGATTGTTAAACGACCCTCCAATGTTATGCTCCCTGTTAAGCTCTCAGTAGATTGGTATGATAATTCAGGATTAGAGGTATTTAAAAGACTAAATGCATTGATTAGGCCTAAAAGATTTGTAGCTATGCTTATTTAAGGAATATCGGCATTAATTAGAATTATTACTATTTTTCCTTATTGACTGCTGCCCTTGTTTCTGAAGTTCATACGGCTAATCATGTTAATAATCTCACACATAATTTGCACTAGCTGCTCAAGAGAAAATACACCAAAAGTTAGAAACTAAATAAATGCCCTAGAAGATACAGTCTTTATTTAGGAGACCAAATAGCCAACATAAAAGCACAATTAACTATACGTTGCCATACTAACTATAAATTTATTTGTATTACCCCATATCCTTATAATCAGACAGATAAACCATGGGAGAAAATACAATCTCACATATTAGGAATTTGGCATAATACAGATTTAGGACCAGACATTAGAGATTTACAAACTAAGATATCAAACATTAGTAAAGCTCACTTAGAAGTAACTGGTATAGGACAGATGGCAGAAACTCTTTGGAACAATATATCAACATATATTAATCCTACAACATGATTCACTATGTTGATTCATATTGGCGTGAAAATTTTTATCATAATCATTGTTATAATCCTCTTTCCAGTCATATTCACATTGATCTCATCATCTTTCAGACAGCTCGACATCAAATTCGAGAACTCAAAATTAAAAAATAAAAAGGAGGGAAATGTCTCATCCTTTATACAACCAATCTGGTAGACAAGGTCTCAGTTTGGAAAAAATGGATTCAAAGAAACATCTTTTGGAAAAAGGACATGGCATTATTTGAAATAAATAAGAAAAATAAGTAAAGTACAGGAATTGTCAGGCCTTGATGTTTCGGCCCAGTTGGAGCTTAAAGCCTGCTCCCTGGGAATGTCACAGTAACTCCCATGGGTAGGTGCTAGGAATTCCTTTTTAGGTAATTTAAGTTTTGCCTCTGGCAGGAGGAATTCTTCTGGGAATTGGGTGTGCTTTCTACCTGTTCTTAGGTTTTTTTGAGGACTAGCTTCCTGATCTCTGATCTAGAGAAAAAGCTTGCTTTTAACTTTAAATTTAATTGCAACTAGAGATTTTATGTCTAGTCACACACAGTAAGTAGACTTGTTAGCCATAATGTATACACTGATTTTAAAGAAATTAGGGAGCAACTTTAAGAGTCTTAAACATAGGTGGGTAAAATTCCCACCTATGAACTAACTCAGACATTCTAGAAGTATGAGACTATGCTATCTGTTCACTAGAACTTTAAAAGGATGTTTAATCTTTCTTAGATTGTAATTTACACTCTCATAAGAGGAATTGTTCTTTTAATAATTATATTGCTTAAGTGTTTCCTTCAGCAGTTCTCCATCAACAAGACCATGCTACAAGTGCTTATGGTCCTAGAACATCCAAGCCATGGCCTCCCTAGAGACATGGTTCAAGCTTGGATTGCAGAGATTCGTGAGGCCTTGGTCTAACTACTATCCAAATATCGTGACATGCCGTCCAGAAGAGAGATCCTTCCAGGGCTGCTAGCCAATAATGGGTAAGGTTCCTCACGAGGGTGGTATACAACCTAAGCCATGTGAAGTCCATTATGCTGGACCCCCTCTGAGGCAAGGTCAGCAAGGTCAGAGCAAAGAACTCTGGCTCCCACTGACTGCCAAAAAGGATGGATATGTAGGAGGAATGGACCAGGCAGGCCTGTATTGTCTGTATGGACTGCATGCAACTTCCCAAGCTAGAACCTGCTGCCATGCCTGGTGCTAATGTTAACCCACCTGACTTAGATGACCAATTCGAACAAGACAAGAGCAAAAGCTCACACTTGGCCTTATGGGATGTTGGGCACATGTATAGTTAATTGTAATGAAAAACATGTTCCTTTTTGAAATCAAAAAGAGCTCAATCATCCTCTGTGTATTTTTAAAATGTAGTCTCTGTTAAGACAATGACAACTATGTGGACTCAACCCCATGGCTATTTGGTGGAGTATTTCAGATTAGCTAGATTTGGAAATACTGGGAAAATGTTTCTGTTAAATGCCTTTACCCTCAAGCAATGGGTTAGGTTCTTGAAAAAATGTCTGGTTCTTGAAAAAATGTCCACCCTAAAAGTGATTTCTGTTGATTAGAAGAATATGTGTCTGTTTGCAGGTGCACATTCTTCACCCCAAAATTTTCTGAATAAAAGCTGTCACAAAGTTTCAGTAAAGGGGTCCAGATTCACTGAGCCTAGAGAGTTGCATGTTTCTGTTCTCCATTCTTCCGAAGCCTTGCCCTCACCTGGTCTGGGAGAACCCTGGTCTTGAGGTCGCAGCTCTGGCCTGTGGCACACAGTGAGCCTGTGATATCAGTTGATAGGCTTTGATGTCAGAATTGTGGCTGATGTGAATGATGAAGTTGAGATGTCACAGTGCGACTTGGATGTCACTGGTGAAACTGTGATGCCACTGTGAGGCTGTGATGTCACTGAGATGTTGTTGTGTTACTGGTAAGTCTGTCACATCACAGTGTGCCTGTGATGTCATTGATGAGGTTGTGGTGTCATAGTGAGGATATCAGTGGTAAAGCTGGGATGTCACAGTGTGGCTGTGATGGCACAGTGATACTGTGATGTCACACTGAGTTTGTGAAGTCAGTAGTGACGATGTGGTGTCACAGGGAGGCTGTGTCACTGGTGAGGCTGTGGCCTCACTGGTGAGTCTCTCATGTCACAGGGAGGCTGTTTTGTCACACTCAGGCTATTGTGTCACACTCAGACTGTGATGTCCTGGTGAGGCTGTGATGTCACAGTGAGGCTGTGATGTCAGCAGTGGAGCTAGGATGTCACCATGAAGCTGTCACATCAGTGGCAAGACTGATATCACAGTGAGTTTGTGACATCACCATGAGGCTGTGATGTCACAGTAAGTCTTGGATGTCACAGTGTGTCTGTGATGGCCCAGTGAGGCTGTGATGTCACAAAGAGGCTTTGATATCAAGGGTGAGTCTGTGAGATGACAGTGTGTCTGTGATGTCTGTGGTGATGCTGTGATTTCAAAATGAGGTTAGAATGTCAGTGATGAGGCTGTTTTGTCACAGTGAGTCTGTGGTGTCAGAGGTGAGGCTGTGATGTTACAGGGAGGGTGTGTTGTCACTGGTGATGCTGGTATGTTACAGTGATGTTGTTATGCCAATTGTGAGAGCTTATGACATCAGAGTGAGGCTGTGATGTCACAGAATAGGCTGTGATTTCAGAAGTCAGGTTGAAGTGAGTGATGATGCTGTGAGGTCACAGTGAGGTTGGGGTATCTCTGGTGAATCTATAATGTCACAGTGAGTCTGTGATGTCACTGTAAGTCTGTTGTGTCACTGGTGATGTCATATCACAGTGAGCCTGTAATGTCAGTAGTGAGGCTGTGGTGTCATAGTGAATCTAGGTAAGATATCAGTGGTGAGCACTTGATTTCACTGAAGCTATGATTTCAGAGGTAAGGCTGTAATATCAGTGGGGCTGTGATATCACCATGAGGCTGTGATGTCACAAGGAAGCTGTGATGTTAGAGATGAGGATGTGATGTCACTATGAGGCTGTTATGTCAGAGGCAAGGCTGATGTCATAGTGTGGGTGTAATACACAGTGAGGCTGTGAGACATAGTGAGGTTGAACAGTGGGCTGTGATATCACTGAAGAGATTAAGATTGCACAGTGAGGCTGTGATATCAGTGGTAAGGCTGATATCACAATGTAGCTGTAATGTCACTGGTGAAGTTGTCATGTTACAATGAGGCTGCTGTGTCACTGGCGAGAATAAAGTCATAGCGAGACTATGATGTCACTGTTGAGTCTATGATGTCAGTCATGAGCATCTTATGTGACAGTGAATCTGTGATGTCTATGGTGAAGTTTTGATGTCACAGTGAGGAAGGCAGGGTGAGGCTATGATGTCAGTGAGGCTGTAGCATTTCTTTTGAAGGTGTGATGTAACTGTGAGCCTGAGATGTCACAGTGAGGCTGTGATGTCAATGGCAAGGCTGATGTCACAGTGAGGTCACTGTGAGGCTGTGATGTCTGTGATAAGGCTGATGTTACAATGAGGCTATGATGTAACAGGTAAGGCTGTGTTGTTACTGGGGAAACTATGATGCCAAAGCCTAAGGTGTCAGTGGTCAGACTAATGTCAGTGGCTAGGCTGAGGTCACAGGTAAAGAAGTGGTGTCACTGGAGAAGCTCTGATGTCACAGTGAGGCTGTGTGTCACACTGATGCTGTGATGTCAAGATGAGACTGTGGTGTGAGTGGTGAGGCTATAATGTCAAAGACTATGAGATGTCACTGGTGAAGCTGTCATGTCAGTGGTCAGACTGTGATGTCAGTGGGGAGGGTGATGTC
>JALPQD010000208.1:3117973-3239510 GCA_023101885.1 Typhlomys cinereus | reverse complement strand
TTGTCTTGAAAACACATCCGAAAATTTTGGAACTCAACAATTGGGTTCAAATTTCGGCGTAATTTTTCCATATCTAACTAAACCTTCTGAATCATGACAAAAACAACAAAATTATTTTTATTTGCACATTAGCCACATAAAGTTTATTATTGTGAATTGATCCGAAGTATCTATTTATTATATGAAGCATGTTGCTAGGAGCCTTTTCCTTCTTTTTATGTAGTTCATCGGATTATAACACCAGTATTCCTCTTTCTTTAGCGTTACCATGCCATCCCAGTAAATACATTGGGAAAAAAATAGGTGTGGAACATAGGGATGTCAGCTCCTTTATAGACTGCCTCAACATTTACAATCGAATCTGGGGTGCGATTCCAATTCCTCATAAATATCATGCTTTCTATGCATGCATGGGAAAATGGGAGGCAAGGAGAATCAGAAGCTCAAGATTTCCTTCCTACGCGAGTGATTATGAGCCAGTGCCGATACATAAGACCCTGCTTTAAAAAAGGAAGGTGTCCATTTGCCAGGCTACTTCCATTCCTAAATGTCATATCTACAGGTAGTATTTAGTTCCGTTTGGCATTGTGAAAAGCATTTGAAATAATTTTAAAAAATCATCATTTATCAACTAATGTTGTACACATACAATGAGAGACAACAACTCAGACTACCCATCACTATTTTTCCAGCTCTTAATTCCAAGCTCAGAATCTGCACAATGCAATGGCGATGGCAGCTAATTTCATTATTTATCGAGGTAGGCCAATGAACTGAACGTTTAAACCTAATTAGAACTGTTACTTAGACCTGTAAATCTGTCAATGATATACTGGGAAAATATTAATCACAAGAGAAGAGCAAAAGGCATGAAGATGAAGGCTTCTTGGTTAAGGTAGCCATCATAAATGAAGTATATTCAAAAGAAAGGCCAATATTTGGCAAACCATGCTGGACTTAACTGCATTTATATTCTCAAGGACTAAAGAATGTATGGGTGTAGGATGACCTTTCTGGCTTTGAAATTACAACATCAAAGTATAACATTAAGTTTGTTATCAGCATGTAAGACCCAAAAAGCCAGTATTATTTATACCAAAGTCATTTTAAAATAATATTGATTTGCTCTTTGACATCATTAGGTGTGAACAACAGAGACCAGGCCCGATATAATTATCCATGGGATATTCTTCTGGTCCATTATAACAGAACTGAAAAAGTAAAAAGGGATTCATAATGGTAGTAAAAGGTACAACCCTTAAGGATTTTTGTACTTTTGTAGCAATAAATCAAATTTTGGTTGAATCCCATTAGCAACAAATATACACATCCGCTTTTTTTTGTTTTAACACAAAATTGTGTTAGTTGTTATCTGGTATTTTTGTGATCTCTGATTACAAGATGTTTTCCCCTGCTGATTTGGCAAAGAGTCCACACAGCATAGCGTCTCAAAACACACAGGAACAAAGGATAAATACTGTGTTACCTCCTCTGTCAATCATCAGAGGAAACAAATATCGCAGTTTTGCATATCCACAGAACAAAACTGCCATAGTTACGCACGCCTTTTCATCCCAAACCATCTCATTCCAGTGACCTTTCTTCTCCTATCCATGATTTTGATTTAGACGACTGATAAATAGGGTATTGCAGAATGTGACCAATTTCTTATGAGAGCCAATTTATTCTTTCTAAAAATACTCTCTGAAGACGAGTATATGCGCGGTGGGTGAGCCGTACACTGCGGTGGTCAGCTGTGGGGTTGACCGTAACTTGACAGACCCCAACACCATAACGTACCCTACATTAGGGCGCTGTTATTAACACATACTAGTTGCATGTGTATTTTTATACAGTGCCAGTGATTACAACTATGTTTCAGTTCTCTTTGAGTAAGGTCACTGAATTACTGGAATTTGCCGGGAAATGGATGTCTTAGAAACAATTATATTAAGTGAAGTATCCCAGACCCAGAAAATTAAGTGCCATATGTACTCCCTAATAGGTGGCTCCTATACCAACCCCACCTGCCCCCATCTTGAGACACTCCAGGTAAATCTATGTATCACCTACAATAATTGCAAGGATATGAACAGAGGGATGGGGTTGGGGGCCACACCAGAAACAGGAGAGAAGTGACCTGTTCAGTAGAGAAATAGGCCTCCATCAAGGACTGCAAGAAAGTATGTGTGACACCTAGTTAAGTTCACGACTTCGTTCCTATCATTTACAACTAAGGGGGTATGAACTCACAGAAGGGGAGGCATATAGTCGCAGATTAAAAAGTAACCATTTTGCAAATGGGTGATTGACCCCTCCCCATTGCCAAATGGCATATGACCTTACGATTCCACTTTTGGGTATAAGTATACATCTACCCTTGATGTGCTCTTATCGTAAGCCTCCAGGTTTAACAGTTTTTTGCTCTGGCCAGGGGGTGACATACAGTGCCCAGCAGGATGGAGTGAAGGCATTTAGGCAGCAACAACATGCAAAAGTAAATCAAACAACCCACTACGAGAACTTCAGAGACTCTATATCAACCACACGAACTAGGCAGACTATCTCTCCCCTTCCTGAAGCTCAGAGAAATTTGCGGAGAGGGGGCGGTAAGAGTGTAGAGCAAAAGGATCGGAAGGAGCAATGATTTGCAGATACTCCACACAAGTTAGGCCGAAGCAATCATAATTGGACATTGCATGCCCGGCACAATGTCCAACACACTATTGACTCACAAAGTCTAGCATCTGCTAAAGGCACCAAATCCTTGGAGGCAAGGGATTGACAGCCACAGTGTGTCCTTGCTTAGGGGACACACGGAAAGGGTTCAGGGAAATGCCACTGGGTCCTTGTACGTCATGCGAGAGGGTGCCCAGGAGGTCAGGCATGCACAAAAAGGCTCTCTGGGATTGGGGCAGGTCACGGGGATGAGGAGGGGGGGAGGTAGGGGGAGGGGAGCAGGGGTTCGGGGGGATGAAGAGGGAGGTAGGGAACTGGTGTACTTATTAAGTTTGTATAAGCTGAAATAATAATAATAAATATTTAAAAAAAAGAAGTGAGGCTGATGTGAGTATTGACACTAAGATGTCACAGTGATGCTAGGATTTCACTGGTGAGGTTGTGATGCCACAGTGAGCCTGTGATGTACAGTGAGGCTGTGATGACACAGTTTGTTTGTGATGTCACACTGAGGGTTTGATGGTACAGTGAGCCTGTAATGTCACTGGAGAAGTTGTGATGGCACAGTGAGACTGTGATGCCAGTGGTGAGAATGATGTCATAATGAGGCTATGATATCACTGGTAAGGCTATGATGTCAGTAATGAGCCTATGATATGACAGTGAAGCTGTGATATATGTGGTGAAGGTTTGATGAGCTAGGATGTCCGTGCTGAGGTTGTGATGTCATAGAGAAGTAGAGATGTCATTGTGAAAGTGTGAGGTTGTGATGTCACCCTGAGGTTGTGAAGTCACTGAAGATATTGTGAGGTCACAATGAGGCTGTGATGTCAGCGACAAGGGTGATGTTACCATGAGGATATGAAGTAACAGTGAGGCTCTGGTGTCACTGGGAAGGCTGTGATGTCTGTGGCAAGGCTGATGTACAATGAGGCTATGATGTAATAGGTGAAGCTGTGATGTCACTGGTGAGTCTAGGATGTCAAAGTTGTGATGTGATAGTGAGGCTGTTGTCTTATATTGAGGCTGCGATGTCATAGTGAGGCTCCTATATCAGTGGTGATTCTATGAGAAGAAAGTTTAAGGCTGGGATATCAGTGCTGATGAGATTTCACAGTGAGGTTAAGATTTCAGTGGTGAGGCTGTGCCATCACAATGAGGCTGTGATGTCAGTGGTTAGGCCGTGATGTCAAAAGTGAGGCTGATGTGCGTGATGAGGCTGAGAAATCACAGTGAGGCTGGAATGTCACTAGTGAGGTGTCATGCCACAATGAGGCTCGATGTCGCCATGAGGCTGTGATGTCACTGGTGAGGCTTTGATGTCCCAGTGAGCTTGTGCTATCAGTGGTGATACTATGATGTCACAGTGAGGCTGTGATGTCAGTGATCCTCTGATGGCACCATGAGGCTGTTATGACAGTGGCAAGGCTGATGTCACAGTGATTTTGTGATGTCACAGTGAGTTTTTGATGTCACCATGACTCTGTGATATCATAAAGATGCTCTGATATTAGAGGTGAGGCTGTGATATCACAGTGAGGCTGTGATGCCACAGTGAGGTTGTGATATCATTGGGGAGGTTGCGATGTCACAGTAAGTTTGTGATATCTGTAATGACACTGTGGTGTCACAAGGAGGCTGGAGCACTGGAGAATCTATGGTGTCACTGGTGAGGCTATCATAAGAGTGAGCCTGTCATGTCAGTGGTGAGGCAGTGCTGTCATAGTGAAGTTATTAAGGAGGTTAGTGTTGAGGTTATGATTTCACTCTGAGGGTATGATTTCAGAGACGAGCCTGTTGTGTCACACTGAGGCTGTGATATCACAGTGAGGCTAATTTTTAATGTGGCTGTAATGTCAAGGTGAATCTATGATGGCACAGTGTGGCTGTGATATCACAATGAGGCTATGATGTCACAGTGAAGTTGTCATGTGACTGGGGAGGTTGTGATTTCACAGTGAAGCAGTGAAGTCACTGTGGAGGCTGTGATATAAGTGGAAAGGCTGATGTCACAATGAGGCTATGATGTAATTCATGAGGCTGTGGTTTCACCATGGGGCCATGAGTTCAGAGTGAGGCTGTGAAGTAAATGGCATGGGTGATGTCACAGTGTGGCTATGATGTAACAGGTGATGGTGTGTTGTCCCTGGTGAGGCTATGATATCAAAGGCTATGATGTCACTGGTGAGACTGTCATGTCACAATGAGCCTGTGATGTCAGTGGTGATGTGTTCTCATAGTGTGGCTAGGTAGAATATCACTGGTAAGGGTGTTTTGTTATGGTGAGGTTATGATGTCAGAGGTCAGCTTGTCACTGTGACATTGCAGCATCACCAGTAACAATACAGCCACACTGTGACATCACAGCCTCAGTATGACACAACTGACTCAGTGTGACATCAGAGCCTCACCATTAAAACCACAGCCTCACCTGTGACATCAGCTTTGCCACGACATCACAGTCTGACTGCTGATGGAACAGCCTCACCAGTCACATCACAGTGTTTGCAAACATAGACTCACCAGTGACATCACAGTCTCACTGTGACATCACAGTCTAACTGTGGCATCACAGGGTTACCTCTGAAATCATAGCATCAGTGCTACATCACACTCTCACAGCTGAAATCCTAGCCACAATATGGAACCATAGCCTTACCACTGACATCACAGGCTCACTGTGAGATGACATCCTTACCAGTGACATCACAGCTTTTGCCATCATAGCCTCTCAGTGACATCACAGTCTTTGACATTATAGCCTCACCAGTCACACCACAGCCTCACCAGTGACACTACAGCATCACTGGTGACACCATAGCGTCATTCTGAAATCAGACTTGCCCCTGACATCACAGACTCATTGTGACCTCATAGTCTCCACTGTCACATCACATCCCATGGTGAAATCAAAGCCTCACCTATTACTTTATAGCATCATTGTAACATCAGCCTTGTCACTGACATAACAAATTCTATGTGATAATACAAACTCACCAGTGACATCACAGCCTCTCTGTGACATCAGCCTTAACCTTGATATCACAGACTCTCTGTGTTGCAGTTCACCTGCATGGTTGCTGATAAATGACCATCACACAGCTTAAGGGAGCAAGGAGTTTAATTTCTTATGAAAGTCCAGTTATAGTTCTCAGTCCAGCTTGATGGCAGAGCATGCACCAACACCAGGGCCCAGGGAACTGGCCACATCATCACTGCATAATGGCTGAGAGATGGACAATTCTTACTTGCCAGACCAGCATGTCTGGCCAAGTGAGCAGAAGGATGCCAACTCTCTCAACCAGCTCTCTGTGATTTACCCAGGGCCTAATCTCACCCGCCATGGGCTGGGTCTTCCCCATCAGCTAGACAATCTCCTTCAGGTTTGCTCTGGGCTTAACTCAACCATCAACAGAGCTCAAACCTTCAACAGTCAAGCTGGCACCTGTGCTTAACTATGAGACTCTGTGACACCACAGCCTCACTGTGACATCAGAGACTCACCAGTAATAACACAGCCTCATCTGTGTCATCAGCCTAGCTACTAACATCACACTCTGACCATTGATGTCACAGCCTCATCAGTTACATCACAACCTTTCACATCATAACTTCACCAGTGACACCACAGCCTCACCTGTTTTATCATAACCTCATTGTGAAAAAAGCCTTGCCACAGACATCACAGACTCGCTGTTACCTCACAGCCTCCCCAGTGACTTCACAGCCTCACTTGTTACATCACAGCCTCATGGTAACCTCACAGCCAAACAGTGACATCACAGCCTCAACAGTGATGCCACACAGCTTCATGGTGGCATCACAGCTTCACCACTGACATTTTAGCCTCATTGTGACATCAAAGCTTCACTAAACACATCACAGCCTCACTGTCACAAAGCAGGCTCAAAACTGACATCATTGCCTCACTAGTGACATTATAGCCTTACTTTAACATCATTCTAATGACTGAAATCACAGCCTCATAATGACATCATACCTTCACCTATAATTTTACAGCCTCATTGGGACATCAGTTTCACCACTGACATCATAGACTCACTATGACATCACAACCTCTTGAGTGACATCACTATCTCACTGTGACATGACAAACACACTGTGTCATCAGAACATCATTGTGACACTGCAGACTCACTGTGACTTACACATTCACTTTGACATCGGAGCTTCACTCTGACATCATAGCCTCACTGTGACCTCACACCCTCCTGAGGCACAGCACAAACTCACCTATTATATCCTAGCATCATTGTGACATCAGCTATATCACTGACACCATAGCCTCTACAATGAGCTCACAACCTCACTGTGATATTATAGCCACACTGTACCATCACAGCTTTACTAAGAAATCATAACCTCACTGTGACATCACAGCCTCACCTCTGACATCATAGCCTTACTGTGATATCAAAGCTTTACCCCAGACATCACGGTCTCTCTCTGTCACATAATTGGATCATCAGAATCATCATATTGTCACTGGTGATATCATAGCCTTACTTTGACATCATACTCACCACTGACATCACAGCCTCATTGTGACATCATACCTTCACTAGTTACATCACAGTCTCATTGTGACTTCACCCTTACCACTGACATAACATCCTCATGGCGACATCACAGCCTCATCTCTGACATCTTAGTCTCAGTGTGATATCACGGCCTCACTGTGACATCATAGCCTCACCAGTGATATCCAACTTAGCCTCACTGTGACATCACAGCCTCACTACTGACATCACAGGCTCACTGTGACCTGACAGCCTTGCCAGTTATATCACAGCCTTTGGCATTATATCCTCACCAGTGATTACATAATAGCCTCACCTATGACATCATAGCCTCATTGTGACCTCACAGGCTCACCACTGATATCCTACCTATCCTACCACTGATATGACACCACAGCCTCACCACCGACATCACAGGCTCATTGTGACTTGACAGCCTCAAAAGAGACACCACAGCCTCACAGTGCCATGCCTAACTCTCCAGTGACATCATAACCTCACTGTGACATCATCCTTACCACTGACATAACTGCCTCATGGTGACATCACAGCCTCAATAGGATACCACAGCCTTACCTGTGACATCACAGCCTCATTGTGATATCAGCCTTAGCACTGAAATCCCAGCCTCTCTTTCACCTCACAACCTTTCTAATGACATAACAACCTCACTGTGACATCATAGTAACACTGTGGTATCACAGCGAGCCTCACTGTGATACCACAGCTTCACCAGTGACACCAAAGCCTCACCTGTGACTTCATAGCCTCATTGTGACATCAGCCTCGACACTGATATCACAGACATTCTGTGATGTCACCACCTCACCAGTGGAACATAAACCTTATCAGTAATATCACAACCTCTCTTTGATATCATTGCTTAACCAGTGACATCACAGCTTCACTGTAACACCACAGCTTCACCACTGACATCACAGCCTCACTGTCACAGCACAACCTCACCTGTGACATCCTAACTGTCATGGTTTGAAATGTGTCCCCCACAGTCTCAGTGTTTGGCAAGGTCATGTCACCGTGAGAGGTGGAGCTTTGCCAGAGGAAGGCAGTCACAAGGGGTGGGCCTTGAGGTAGATTAGTCCCACCCTACCTCTAGGAGAAGTCTGCCTTTGCTGCAAGCAGTCTGCAGTTCTCAGCTTCCAAGATGTCTGTGGTGATTTAACCTCCTCCAGCTTTGGCCAGCCAGCCATGCACCTCTGCTTTGAGAGACTATACCTTCCCTCTGGAGCCATAAGCTGAATAAACCTCCATTTATTCCTTAAGTTGGTTGACCTTGGGTGCTCTCTCACAGCAATAGTTGAGAGTAACTGTTACACTAACCTCACTGTGAAATTATATCACCATTGATGTCTCTATCATCTGATGGAATCACCCCCAATATCAAACCCTTACTGTGACATCACAGCCTCAGCTTGACACAAGAGCCTCACTGTTATATCAGAGTCTCAGCACTGAAACCACAGCCTCACCTGTGACATCAGCCTCACCACTGATAGCATAGTCTGAACACTGACGTCACAGATTCACCAGTGCCATAACAGTCTTTAAAATTATAAGCTCACCAGTGACACCACAGCCTCAGTGTGACAACACAGCCCAACCTGTGACATCAGCCTCATCTCTGATATCACCATCTGACCACTTATGTCACTGCCTCACCAGTGACATCATAGCCTTTGGCATCATAGTCTCCCCAGTGAAACGAGAGACTCACTGTGACTAGAGTCAGTGTGACACAACAGGCTCATTATGATATCAGAGCCTCACCAGTGACACCACAGCATTACCTGTCACATTGGCATCACCACTGACATTGGTCTGACCACTGACTTCGCAGCCTCAGCAGTGACATCACAGTCTGGCATCAGCACAGCCTCCCCTGTTACATCATAGCCTCATTATAACATCACAGCCTCACTGTGATGGCACAACCTCACCACTGACATGTTGAACTCATTGTGAAATCAGAGCATCACCACTTATGCCCCAGCTTCACTGTTATCTCTAGGAATCATCCCTGACTTCAGAGCCTCATTGTGATATCACAGCCTCAGTGTCACACAACATCCTCATTGTGACATCAGAGCCTCACTACTAAAACCAGAGCCTCACCTATGGCATCAGCCTCACCACTAACATCACAGTCTGACCACTGAAATCACAGCCTCACTGTGATGTCATAGTCTTTCATCACTGACATCAAAGCCTCACTGTGACATCACAGCCTCACCAGTGACAACACAGACTTACCGTGGCATCATAGCCTCACCATGATGGCATAGGTTCACCTCTGACATCACAGCCTCACTGTGACTGGACAGTTTCACCACTGACATCCAAACCTCACTGTAAAATCACTGAATCACCACTGATGTCACAGCCTCATTGCGATGGCACAGCTTCACTACTGACATACTAACCTCACTGTGAAATCACAGCATCACCACTGACATCACAGACTTACTGTCATATAATAAAATCACCTCTGACATCAGAGCCTCACTGTGACATCACAGCTTTATATTGACACAACAGCCTCACTGTGACATCAGAGCCATACCTTTGACACCACAGCCTCATCTGTGACACCAGCCTTGCCATGGACAGCACAATCTGACCACTGATGTCAGAGCCTCGTCAGGGACATCATAGCCTCATTTTGACATCACCCTTGGCACTGACATCACATCCTCTCTGTGATATCACACCCTCACCAGTAACTTCACAACCTCTCTGTGAAATCAGCCACAAACTTTTTGTGACACCACAACCTCCACAGTAACATCACAGCCTAACCAGTGAAATCACAGTGTCACTGTGATATCATAGCCTCTCACTGCTGACATTCTATCCTCACTGTGAAATCACAGCATCACCACTAACATCAGAGCCTCACTGTGACATCATAGCATCACCAGTGACAACACAGACTCATCTCTGACATCACAGCTTCATGGTGATATCACAGCCTCACCACTGACATCCTAGCCTCACTGTGACATCAAAGCTGCAACACAGACAGCACAACCTTACTGTCATGTAACAGTCTCATCACTGACATCATAGGCCCACTAGTGACATCATAGCCTCATTATGAATCATTCCAGCTACTGACATCACAGATTCCTTGTAACATCAGCCTAGCCACTGACATCACCAACTCTTCCTTCACAGCACAGCTTCAGTGAGACAACACAGGCTCAGTGTGACATCAAACCCACACTGTGTCATCACAGCCATACTGTGACAACACTGTTTCACTGTGACATTACACCCTCACAGTGACCTCACATCCTCTCCAGTGACACCGCACTCTCTTCTGTTATATCATAGCCTCGTTTTGACCACAGCATCACCTCTGACATCACAGCCTCACGGTGAAATTACAAACTCACCTCTGACATCGTAGCCTCAATGCGACAGCACAGCCTCACCACTAATTTCACCACCTTACAATGACATCATAGCCTCACCAGTGGCATCACAGCCTCTAACATCATACCTTAGAGGTTACACCATAGCCTCACCAGTGACACTAAAGCCTCACGGGGGACATCACAGGCCCATGGTGACATCAGCATTGGCACTGAAGTCATACCATATCTGTGACATCACATCTCCAGTGACATCACAGCATCACCTGTTACATCATAGCATTACTGTGACATACAGGCTCACTTATGACATCATAGCCTCATCATGACATCACAGCCTCAGCACTGATATTCTACCTAGACTTACTATGACACCACAGCCTTTCCACTGACATCACAAGTTCACTGTGATGTGACAGCCTCACCAGTGACATCACAGCATTTGTATCGTAGCCTCACCAGTGACACCACAGCCTCACTTGTTACATCATAGTCTTATTGTGACATAAGCCTCACAAGAGACATCACAGCCTCCACAGTGACCTCACAGCCTCACTCTGACATCACATCTTAACAGTGACATCATAGCCTTACAACAATCTCACAGCCTCACTGGGACATCACAGCCTCATCAAGAAATCACAGGAAGTCAGTGTCATCTCATAGAATCACGCCTGACATCAGAACCTCATTGTGATATCACAGACTCAGTGTGACACAACAGCCTCACTGTGACATCAGAACCTCACCATGGAAACCACAGCCTTACCTGTGACATGAGCCTCCCCAATGATGTCACAGTCTCACGGTAACATCTGAAACTCATGTGGTATCATAACCTCACTGTAACATTACAGCCTCACTGACATGGAATAGGCTCACCACTTAAATTGTACCTCACCAGTGACATCATATTCACACTATGACATCATTCTTTCCGTAGACATCACAGCCTCCTTGTGACATCAAACATTCACCAGTGATATCACAGACTCAATGTCACATTAGCCTCCCGACTAATATCACAGTCTCATGGTGACATCAGTACCTCACAGTTTCCTCACTGTAACATCACAGCCTCACTGACATGTAATAGCCTCACCATTTACATAGTATCTCACCAGTGTGACATCAGAATGACATCATTCTTGCCATGAACATCACAGCCCCCTTGTGACATCAAATCTTCAGCAGTGACATCACAGCCTCACTGTGACATCAGCCTCACCACTGTCATTACAGCCTCCATAGTGATCTCAGAGCCTCACTGTGACATCACAACCTCACATTAACATCACAGCCTCACAGTGACATCACATCTTCGCAATTATTTCAATGCCTCATTCGGACATCACAGCCTCACCAGGAAATCACAGCCTTACTGTGATATCACAGCCTCATTGTAACATCACAGCCTCAGTGTGACACAACAGGTTTATTGTGACATTAGAATCTCACCAGTGACACCACAGCTTTACTGTGACATCACAGCCACACCTCAGACATCACAGCCAAACTGTGATTGCATAGCCTTACCACTGACATCCTAACCTCACTGAAATCACAGCATCACCATTGATGTCACAGCATCACTGTCATTTCATAAAATTAATGCTGACATCAGAGCCTCACTGTGACATCACAGACTCAGAGTGATACAACAGTCTCACTGAGACATCAGAGCCTCACCATTGAAACCACTGCCTCACCTATGACATCACCCTCCCCACTGACATCACAGTCTGACCACTGACATGACAGCTTCACCAGTGACATCTCATAGTCTTTGACATTATAGCCTCACCACTCACACCACAGTCTCATCTTGACATCACAGCATCAGTGTGACACACAGCCTCACTGTGACATCAGAGCTTCTCCAGTGACACCACTTCTTTACCTGTGACCTCCCCTAGCCACTGACATAGTCTGACCACTGACACCTTAGGCTTTGGCATCATAGTTTCCCCAGTAACAACACAGCCTTACCTGTTACATCATAGCCTCATTGTAACATCAGCCTTATCACAGACATCACAGCCTCACAGTGACCTCACTGTGACATCAGCCTTGCCATTGACATCACAGCCTCACTGTGACATCTCAGGCTCACAGTTACATCACACCTTCAAAAGAAATGCTACAGCCTCACTGACATCATAGCCTCACCCTGCCTTCCTCACTGTGACATCAAAACTTCACCATAGACATCACAGATTCACTGTCACATAAGATGCTCATGACTGACATCATAGACTCAACAGTGACATCATAGTCTCGCTATGACTTTATTCTCGCCAGTGACACAGCAGCCTCATTGTAACATGACAACTTCACCAGTGACATTACAGCTACATTGTGATATCAGCCTTACCACTGATATCACAGCCTCACTGTGCAATCTTAATCTCTTCAGTGATATCACAGCCTCACTGTTACAACCTCACTATGTCATCACAGCCTCACTGTGATATTACACCCACACTATGACATCAGCCTTGCCTCTGACATAACAGCCTCATAGTGACATCACATCCTCATCTCTAACATCACAGCTTCCTTGTGACATCACAGCCTCATGGTGATATCACAGCCCCACTGATATTACAGCCTTACCTCTGAAATCATAGCTTCAGTGAAATCAAGTGCTCACCACTGATATCTTACCTAGATTCACTATGACCACCACAGCCTCACTACTGACATTACAGGCTCACTGTGATATGACATCACCAGTGACACAACAGACTTACAGTGACATCACAGACTCACTGTGACATTATAGATTCACCAGAGATACCCCAACCTCACTGTGACCTCACAGCATCATCACTCACTTCAACCTGACTAAGATCTTTAAATATTAAAAAAAACTCACTTAATGAAGTCAGTATTGCCTTGGATTTTTTTTTTTTTACAAATGTTAAGAACCCACCAAGAAAGAAGACTTATACAGGTTTCTCTGTCAATGGCAAATCTCCAATCACCTAACATCTTCCAAGGAGAGCCCATCTGGTAAAGGCTCAATGATTTCTCAGTAACAACACAAAATGGGGTCCTCACATTCAACACAAAGATCTGAATAAGACATGCCATATCAAAGTACAGCAATATTTAATCAATTGTGTTTATAGACAGAAGTTATGCTTCTAAGTGGTATAATTGTCTAAAATGATATACTTGCTGGAGCATTAGGAAAACGTCTGAACAGTAAATCAAACATCTCATTTTCTTCACACTCCTTGTTCTGTCTTCAGTGAAAGCTGTGGTCCTGGTTTCAGAAAATCCTCCCAGGAGGGTAAAGTTGCCTGTTACTTTGACTGCACACCCTGCCCAGTGAATGAGATTTCCAATAAGGCAGGCAGATTTGTGTTTCATAAGGAAATTCTCAATACTTGTTGCCACAGTAACTCCAGAATAATCTCAGACACCTAAGAATGGATGGAAAGGAAATTTGATTTTTTTACATCAGTGAGCTGAAAAGCAGCTAAGAGTCCCAAATTGCTCAGCAAGCAGTTTCAGTTTGTTCTTGTAATTTATATGGTAAGAACTGAGGTGGGGGAGAAAGGGGAGCCCTAGCCATATGGAACTTACAAAAGCCAAAGTGATGGTTACTTAGCAATAGCCAGAGGCAAGTTGATTACAGATTTTTCAGAACTTTGCGTGATTCTCAGTATTACTAAGTAGCCCAGATGCAAGGCTGCAGGAGTGGGGTGTGGCGCAGAAGCTTAACTCTTGCTACAATTTTTTTTACCTAGGAACAAATTAATGGTTTATTTTCCCATATCATACTGAAAAGTCAGCAGTTCTTCCACTTAAAAAAAAAAAAAAACAAGACCTGTTCACAAACCATAATTCAGAACAGCAAAGACTCTACATAATTCACCTGGAACCAGAGCAGCCAAATATCTCCCCATCTTAAAGCTCAAGGAACCTTGAGGAAGATGGGGCAGCAAGATTGTAAGAGCCTAAAGATGGGAGGACCAATGATATGTAGATACTCCACACAAGTCAGAGCTGCAGCAGCCAGGACACAGCCACAATATGATTGGACCTTGCCTGACCTGCACAATGGCTGACATGTCAACAACCCCCCAAAATCAAGCACGGATCACAGGGGAGAAGGCTTCAGGCTGTAGAATCCTTAGAGGCAAGGGGTTAAACAGTCATAATAGAGTTTCTATAATAGCAGGCAGCCCAAGAAGGGCACCAGGTTCTGCCACTGAGTCCTGAACCCTCACTAGTATGGACGACTCAGAGGGAAGTTCAGCACACACATAAATCGATGTTCTGGGAGATGGGAGAAAGGAAGAGGGAGGCACCAGGTGAGGGGGAGGGAGGGGGTGAGGAGAAGATGGAGGAAGGGGGGAAAGTAGAATGTGGGACAATGGGGAAGGGAGGGGGAGGGAGGACGGAGATACCTATTGTATCATTAGGCAAAAAAAATGTGTAAGAAATTTCTTTAAGAAGACCTTTCTCATATAAAGGCTGAGGGCTACCATAATCTATGGATTAAATACCATCATTTAGATGGTAATTAGTTGTCCTATCTATTTAGCAAACCGATACGTTGCTTCTCCTCTAGGTCCTGTGACCTCCCCATCCCTGTGTTTGAATTTTGATAGGGATACATTGGATCCATATATAGGCCCAGCAGGGTAAACAATGTCACAATACTAATTCTGTCAGGGCAGTATAGATGTTTGATAGATGCTTCTGTCAGGAAAGAAAGTCCTCCAGAGAGCCTTTCTTTCAGGAATAAATCCACACACTATATTAAAAATGAAGCGATATCCCATCAAAGGCTTATTTTATTTTGAGTATGTAGGGTGTGGGAGTGTTTATATGTGGGGTTGTGCATAAAAGAGGTGTTGCCTGTGGAGGACCAAGGGTGACATCAGGAATCCTCTCAGACTGATCTTCTTTCTTATTGTTTTATCTGGGGTTTCCCAGGCTCTGTCTTCCAGGGCCAGAAGTGCAAACCACTATCCTTTCTTCCCAAACTTTATAATTTTATTATTTATTATTATTTATTCAACTGTGTGCATGTGTGTGTGTATGTGTGCGCATCTGTGTGTGTGTGTGTGTGCGTGTGTCTGTGTGTGTAGAACCACGGACGAATTCGGGAACCACCATGGACGCCTCCACCTCCTTCTGCCCCGGGATTCACAGGCTTCGCCCTACCAGGACCAGAAACGCAGGCCGTCACCGCTTCCGCCTGGCGTCTATACGTGGGATCTGGGATCCGAACTCAGGACCTTCCGCCTGCAAGGCGGAGGCTTAACCCCTGAGCCACCTCTCCAGCCCTCTTCCCAAACTTTTTATGTGGGATCTGGGAATCCAAATTAACTTCCTTTTGCTTGTACAGCAAAAGATCTAACCTCTCCATCCCTCAAGACATACTTCAAAAGACACTAACTTCATGCCCACCTTAGCCAATGCAGTGTAACTGAGTACATAAGTTTCTTAAAACAATGATATAAAGGGATACCATTTCTTCAAAGCACCATATACGTGAACTGAAAAAGAAACGATAGGTTTCTCCATATACCAATACAGAATGGGTTATATTCACTTGGCATTGTTATCTTTTTTTTTTTTTTTGGTATTCAAAGCAAAAAAGGACAATGAGGTTATTCTGATCAATATATTGATGATAGAGCATTCTGCTGACTTAACTTCTTGTTACACATTCAATTACAGTTTATTGAATATTTTGTCTTTATAACTGACACCTTCAAAATCTGAGTAGATTTATGAAAAGAAGTGGTGACATGCTAAATGATATCTACCATGGTAACTTTCTGAATCGCTTTTTGAATAAATTTTTATTTGTGGGGCTGGGGATTTGGTAAAGATGATAGAGAGTTTATTTGGCTTCCATGTGTCCTGGGCTCTGTATCAAGCATTTCATAAACCTAGTCAAGTGAACTCGTGACCAGATATGGAGCAATGTGTGATGTGTCCAGACCATTAATATGCCAACACAGAATGAAACAGATGCTTCCCCAAAACTGTAACATTTCTTGATTATGAAGACCCCTTGGGGATGCGTCTAGCTTGCATGGCCTTGTGTTTGTCTACACTCGCAGGCTTTGTACTTGGCATATTTGTGAAGCACCAAGACACTCCCACTGTGAAGGCAAATAACTGCACTCCCAGCTACATCCCACTCATTGCCCTTAAATTCTCTTTTCTCTGCTCCTTGCTCTTCATTGGACATCCCAACATGACCACCTGCATCCTGCAGATGATTGCAATTGGAGTTGCCACTGTGGATGTGTCCACGTCTTGGCCAAGAAAATCACTGTGATTCTGGCCTTCAAGCTCACTGCTGCAGGAGGAAAGATGAGGTGGCTGCTGGTTTCAGGGGCACCAAACTACATCACTCCCTTCTGCACCCTGATCCCACTCATTCTGTGTGGAGTCTGGTTGAGAACATCTCCTCTCTTTGTTGACACATACACACTCTGAACATGGTCACATCATCATCCTGTGCAACAAGGGCTCTGTCACTGCCTTCTACTGTGTCCTGGTATACCTGGGCTCTCTGGCCCTGGAGAGCTTCACTGTGGCTTTTCTGGCCAGGAACCAGCCTGATACCTTCAATGCTGAACTTTAGCATGCTGGTATTCTGCCGTGTGTGAATCACCTTCCTCCCTGTCTACCATAGCACCAAGGAGTAGGTCATGGGTCTGTGGAGTCTTTCAGCTGTGGACTGTTATGCTGGACCTTTGTTCTTAAGTGCTACATCATTTTGTTAAGACCAGATAGAAGCTCTATTCAGGGACTCAGGGATAGAACATACCATAAGGACGGTAAACCTCATTAAATCTATTGTAAAGTTTTAGCAAGTATACAAGGTAATAAATTTCATTGTGGATTTTGCACATGTGTTATATTATATTAGTTCTCACTCAAACCCTCACCTGTTGATCTCACTTATCCATGTTGCTTACCTCCTGCTTATCTCTTTCTTCACCTTTCTCAAAGTCCCCATTCCTTATTTACACAACATGTATCCCATTATCCTATCTGTCCCCACATACAGCACCCCCCTTATGATCTCTTTTCCCTTCTCCTGGTCCCCATTGCATATTCACATCCTGTGTACACACATGAGTATTAAGTGGAAGGCTTGTTAACTACAACAGGAGGCAGGCTGCTCATACTGTATGAGTATCAGGAAGCAGAGAAAGAACAGGAAGCAAAACTTCAAGGACCACCACCAATGAGGTCCTACCTCCAGCAAGGCCCCACCTCCTAAAGATTGCATACACTTCTCAAACAGCATCACACCTACTGGGAACCAAGTGTGTAAACCCTTGTACCTTTGGGGAAAATTGAACATTCCTATCCCAACAAAACCTCGACCAGTTATGGTGGTTAATATGTGACTAATTTAACTGAATCTAGAATCACCTGGGCATATTTATAATGGAAATTTCATTGAGGTGAAAAGATCCACGCTAAATGTGGGCCACTTCATTCCCTGAGCAGGGGTCCAGCACTGGATCAAAAAGCAGAAAGCAAGCTGAGCACCAGAGTTCATCACACTCTGCTTCCTGACTGTGGATGCCATGTGACCAGCTGCCTCATGCTCCTGCCTCCATACCTTCCCACCATGATGGACCTCACTCTTGAACCATGAGCCCAAATGACGTTTCCTTCCTTACACTACTTTTTTCAAGTATTTTATCACTCGCATGAGACAAAGTATGGAGAAGAGAGAATTCACAAGTTAATAAAAATTGCAAACGAAAAAGGATAGGTTAGGACAGATTCCAATGAAACCCAGAGAATCACTCAGAAGCGTTTTCAAGGTATGTTCTAAAAACAATGTAACATTTAGAAGAAAGGGATAAATACCTAGATACCTATGACCTATTTGAATTAAATCAGGAGGATACAAAATATTTGAACATGCATAGCAATGAGGGTGAAGCAGTAACACAGAGCCTCCTACCCAAGAAAATCCAGTGTGGGCAAACAGGCTTTTCTATGAAACCAAAGTATTTCCATGTTGATGTCAGCCTTATCACAGTTTGAAGGGTGACTTGTCCCCCCACAGGCTCATGTGTTTCTATCTGTAGTTCGAGATGGTCCTGGCACCGTTAAGAGGTGGAAACTTCCTGGAGGAAGGCAATCACAGGGTGGATCTTGAGGTAGGTTAGCCCCAACCTGCTTGAGTGAGTGAATCTGCTCTTGAGTTTGCAGCAGCAGCTCTTGGCCTCCGTGATATCATCAGTGAGTTACGCTGCCTCAGCTTCTACTAGCCAGCCATGCTTTTCCCAAGGTGAAGGATTGTAACTCCCATCTGAAACGATATGCTGAATATATCTCCTTTTCTGCCTTCAAGCTGATTGAGCCTGAGTGTCTCATAGCAGCAACACAGAACAACTGATACAAGCCTCCATTTCATCAGGAAATTTTCTGAGAATTGCTTACCCCACCTATTTGAAAAACTCAAAAAAAGTCCATAACTTCTACTGTGCTGTGCATTTCTTAGTTTGTCAGGTTGTGTTTTGCATCCCTTCTTAGCTTCATAGATTGAACATCTGTTTGCTAGTCAACCAGGAAACAGAATGTGTGGCTTAGTCTCAAACCAATGAGGGTAAAGGACAGATACAACCCTGCATTAGGGATAAAAGATCACGTGGGGGAGAGGGGCTAGGCAGATGCTCAGAGGTTAAAGCCTTTGACTCACAAACAAAAAGGACCTGAGTTCAGATCATGTGGACTGTCTAACCATTGTATCCTTTGCTGATCCCACTTGCAGAGGCTGAACTCCTTTCTGCAGAAGTAAATATGCTTTGGCAGTATCCAGGTCTGTTGAGTGACTGGTTTTGACACTGAGGATCGTCATTTCTACACCAGAACAAGATGGATTAGTTGCTAAATTCATCAAACCATGAACGAAAAAGCTAACACCCAACCCCCCCCCCCAAGCAGTAGGCAGGATGGGAGCACCAGCAAACCTATTCTTCAAAGAACAGAGCGGCACCATAACAAACTAGATGACACCTTGCTGGTGACTCCCTGCTTATCAGCGATGCCAAGCATGGGCCCTGAACATGGGCTCCAAGGCTGGAGGAGGATGTCAGGTGTCCTGCTCTATCTCTGTCCATCTTATTCCCTAAACCTGGGGCTAGGCAGGTGGTCAGGGAGCACCAGAAATTCTCCCACCTCTGACCTCCCTTAAGTCCTGAGATCCCAGCCACCCTCAGCTTATGTTGGTGCGGACAACTCGGCATTTTAGGTGCACTTATCGTATAGCTTGAGTGTGAATTTTTCTCCTACTGATTCCTATGACTGAAAACATGGTTTCCAGCTGACAACACTATTTGGGATCGTTAGGAGGTGGAGCCTACCTGGAGGAGGTATGTCACTAGGGATTGGACCTTGAGGTTTATAATCTGACCCCACTTCCTTCTTTTTCCTTCCTTCTTTCCTTCCTTCTTTTTCCATTCCTTTCTTCATCACTTCCTTCCTTCCTTCATCCCTTCCTTCTATTCCTTTTTTTCTTTCTTGTTCATTTCCCTTTTCCCTCCACTTCCTTCTTCTCTTCCTCTTTTCTTCTCATTCTCCCCCTCCTCCTTCTCTCTCTTTCTGAATATGGCTTCAAGCTCATGGTCAGCCACCCATTCCCATCGCCTTGAATCTCTCTGCCAATCATGGCTTTCTCTATCTCCTCTGGACACATGAGCCAAAATATCAGCACTTTGTCCCTCAAGTTGCCTCAGTAACTTCTGGAGTGTGTGTGTGTGTGTGTGTGTGTGTGTGTGTGTGTGTGTGTGTACCATAAGATACCATGTGTGCCTGTGGAGGCCCAAGTTTGTGACATCAGGAATCACCCTGGATTGCTCAAACGCCTTATTGCTTTGCTCCTGCGGTTTTGTCAGGGCCCTTCTTCCAAGGCTGAAATTATAAGTCACTATCACATCTGCCTGGCATTTGATATGGGATCTGAACTCAGGTCTTTTGCTTGTGAGGCAAAGACTTTAACCCCTGAGCCATCTCTCTTCACATTATCGCTTAGAGAATCCCTTGTTAGTTCACAGGGAGCCTCATTATCTCATTATCACCACTTATGACTGGTCTCCAAATGAAGGTTTCAGTAAAAAGGCTCCAGGTCTCCCCTTCTGCCTAAAGGCTTGATGTAATATCTCCTGGCCCCCCTTTTCTAAAACCTCAAATTTTGCCATGTCATGTGTTATGACCAACCCTGGGGGCTGGATACAGCATGTAGACATGTCTGCACATGGGGTAGATGCATGCTTGTGGGTGTTTGTGCACATTATTGTGCATTCTTGTGCACTCTGAGGTATCAGGGATCATCCGTAATCACTCTTCCACATTTACTGTTTTGAGGCTGTGTCTCTTGCCAGGAGAAATGGTCTGGTTAGCCGTATTGCTCAGGGGATTCACAGGCTGTGATTTCCAGGCATGGAATTATAGTCAGGCCACCATACCTGCCTCACAATATTTACATTGCACCTGGGGATCTGAACCAGATTCCTCGGGTGCACAGCAAACATTTTAACCACTGAGCTGTCTCCCCAGCCCACCATTTGGTCTTGAGACACAGTCTTGCTGTTCATCCCAGGGAACAGGGAACTTCATGCCTTGGTGTCCCCAATGCCAGGAGGTTTTATTTGCAGCCACTTTTTTGAGTTCTGTATCTCCAAAGCATTTCTTTTCTGATGTCCTCTTATGGAGACCCCATTTCCCAGCACAGCCTCTGCTTCTCTCTTACTCAATGCTCATCTCTCTGTCTTCATGCTCCCAAGATGGCCACATTCTCTGATGACAGGAGGATGTCATGGCTGTGATTTCTGGTGTACTGGCATCACTCCAGAACCCCATCTTGAAGGCATATGGTATGGGTACATTTTCAAGAGGATACCTAAAGCTCACTTCTTTTTTTTTTATTAAAAATTTAATTATACATTTTAAAATTTTTTACCAGTTCCTCCTCCCCCCCTCCTCCCCTCCCCCTTCCCCAGTGCCTCCCCCCAATTCCCAGAGAGCTCCTTTATTGTGTACGACCTAACTCTCCACTGGGTCCTCCTCTCCGATGACATATAGGACCCAGTGGCATTTCCATAAGCCCTTTCTCTTGTTCCCCTTAAGCATAGATCACTACTATGGCTGTCAATCCCTTGCCTCCAGGGGTCTCGGTTGCCCTTAACAGATGCTAGACTTTATGAGGGCAACAGTGCACTGGACATTGTGCAGGGCATGCAAAGTCCCATTATGATTGCTTTGGCCCAACTATTGTTGAGAATCTTGCAAATTGTTGCTCCTCCCATCCTTTTGCTCTTACAATCTTACCGCCCCCTCTTCCGCAAATGTCCCCTGAGCTCCAGGATGGGGAGAGATTAGGCTGGCCTAGTTCTATGTGATTGATATAGAGTCTCTGAAGTTCTGGATTGTGGTTTGTTGATTTTCTTTTGCAGTTTTGCTGCTCCTGCAATTCCCTTCACTCCATTCTGCTGGGCACTGTATGTCCACCCCCTGGCCAGAGACAAAAAAGCTGTTAAACTGGAGTCTTGTTGTGATAGCACATTCAAGGGTAGATGTAATAAGAGTAGGAAACCTCACTGAGGGAGGGGTCCATCGCCCATTTGCCAAATGATTACTTTTTATCTGCTAGACTATATGCCCTCCCCTTCTGGTGAGATCAGGAAAGAACATCTGTGAACTTAACCAGGTTTCTTAAGCTGAGACAGTGGTGAAACCCTTGTACCATGATTCTTCTCAAAAGTGACCCCACTCTGGGAAACCAGTGGTATCTTATAGCTCCCCACACTTGTGGGGTCTCCTTCACTGTTCAGAAGAGATCTAAAGAGGACCCCCCCACACACACACGAGGGTGGACTTGACATGATTTTTTTTTATTCAGCTCATACAAACTTATTAGGTACACCAGTTCCCTCCCTCCCTCCTCTTCACCCCGTACCCCTTGCTCCCCCTCCCCACCCCTCTCTCTCCCCATCCCCCAGTGCCTCCCACCCCAATTCCCAGAGAGTCCTTTCTTGTGCATGTCTGATTTTCCTCTGGGCCCTCCTCTCCGATGACGTACAAGGACCCAGTGGCCTTTCCCGAACCCTTTCCCGTGTTCCCCTTAGGTATAGGAACACTGCTGTGGCTGCCAATCCTTTGCCTCCAAGGATCTTGGTGCCTTTAGCAGATGCTAGACTTTGTGAGGTCAACAGTGTGTTGGACAATGCGCAGGGCATGCAAAGTCCAATTATGATTGCTTCAGCCCTAACTAGTATAGAGTATCTTACATATCATTGCTCCTCCCATCCTTATGCTCTTACACTCTTACCGCCCCCTCTTCCGCAAATTTCCCTGAGCTTCAAGATGGGGAGAGACTAAGCTGGCCTAGTTCTAGGTGGTTGATATAGAGTCTCTGAAGTTCTGGATTGTGGTTTGTTGACTTTCTTTTGCAGTCTTGCTGCTCCTGCAATGCCCCTCACTCCATCCTGGTGGGCATTGTATGTTACTCCCCTGGCCAGAGACAAAAAGCTGTTAGAGTCTTGTGATAAAAGCACATTCAAAGGTAGATGTAATAAAAGTGGAAAACCACAGTGAGGGAGGGGTCTATCACCCATTTGCAAAATTGTTACTTTTTATCTGCCAGACTATATGCCCTCCTCTTCTGGTGAGATCACTCCCCCTCAGTAGAAAATGATCAGGAACAAAAGTCTGTGAACTTAATCAGATGTCTCATCACTTATTTGGGTCCTTGGTGGAGGCCTATTTTCCCTGCTGTAACATGGTCCCTTCTCTCCTTCTTTCTGGTGTGGCCCTCCGACCCCATCCCTCCTGTTCATAATCCTTGGAATTACTGTCTCTAGGTGGGCTGGGTGGGTTTGGTACTAGGAGCCACCTATTAGGGAGTACATACGGCGCTTAATTTTCTGGGTCTGGGATACTTCACTTAATATAATTGTTTCTAATGACATCCATTTCCCGGCAAATTCCAGTAATTCATCATTTTTGATGGCTGAGTAGTACTCCATTGTATAGATGTACCACAGTTTCCTTATCCACTCGTCAACTGTTGGACATTTGGGCTGATTCCATGACTTTGCTATTGTAAATAGTGCTGCTATGAACATGGTCGTGCTTGTGCTATCGAGGTGAACCTCTGCTGTATGGAGGGTTATTCCCAAAAGTGGAATAGCAGGGTCATATGGCATTTCAATCTTTAATTTCTTTAAGAATCTCCAGACGGCTCGCCAGAGTGGCTGTATGAGCCTGCATTCCCACCAGCAATGTAGGAGAGTTCCCCTCTCTCCACATCCTCTCCAGCATTTGTCGTTGTTAGTATTGTGGATTTTTGCCATCCTGACTGGGGTGAGAAGTTTTGATTTGCATTTCCCTGATGGCTAAAGAAGTGGAGCATTTTTAAAGATATTTGTTAGACATTTTAATTTCATCCCTGGTAAAGTTTCTTTTAAGTTCCAGGGCCCATTTTTTAATTGGGCCATTGGTTTCCTTGGTGTTTAGTTTTCTAAGTTCTTTCTGCACTCTGGACAATAGAGCGCTATCAGATATGTGGTTAGTGAAGATTTTCTCCCATTCTGTGGGTTGCCTTTGAGCTCGCGTTACAATCTTTTATTTGAACAGAAGCTCTTTAATTTCACAAGATCCCAACTGTTGAGAGTTGGTAGCAGTGACTGTGCCATTGGATGTCTGTTTAGGAACTGTTGGCCTAGCCCAATCAGCTCGAGGGACTTCCCTATCCTTTCAAATATGGTTTTTATAGTCTCTGGCCTGATATCAAGGTCCTTGATCCATTTGGAATTAAGTCTTGTACATGGTGACAAGTACGGGTCCAGCTTTAATCTTCTGCATGTGGAGATCCAGTTTTGCCAGCACCATTTGTTGAAGATGCTGTTCTTTTTCCATTGGATTCTTTGGGCCCCTTTGTCAAAGACCAAATGGCTGTAACTTTGTGGGCTTATATCTGGGTCTTCAATCCTTATCCATTGATCTGTGTGTCTATTTTGGAGCCAGTACCAGGCTGTCTTTACAACTATGGATTTGTAGTATAGACTAAGGTTTGGTATGGTTATACCTCCAGCTGTGTTTTTGTTACTCAGGATTGTTTTTGCTATCCTGGGTCTTTTGTGCCTCCATATGAACTTTGAGATTGTTTGGTCAACTTCTTTGAAGAATTGCTTTGGGATTTTGATTGGTATAGCATTGAATCTGTATATTGCCTTTGGTAGGATGGTCATTTTTACAATGTTGATTCTGCCAATCCAGGAACAAGGGAGGTCTTTCCACCTTCTGGTTTCTTCTGCTATTTCTTTCTTTAGGGTTTTAATGTTTTCATTCTAAAGGTCTTTTACCTCCCTAATTAAGTTTATACCAAGGTATTTCATTTTTTTAGGGGCTATAATAAATGGTATTGTTTCTCTCAAGGCTTTTTCACTTCTTTCATTCTGGGCATATAGGAAGGCCTCTGATTTTTTGCACATTTATTTTGTATCCTGCCACCCTGCTGAACTTCTCAATTAGTTCCAGGAGCTTCCTGGTGGAGTTTTTGGGATCACTCAGGTATAAGATCATGTCATCTGCAAATAGGGATAGCTTGACTTCTTCCTTGCCGATTTGAATCCCTCTTATGTCCCTTTCTTGTCTTATGGCTTCAGCTAACACTTCAAGTACAATATTGAATAGAAGTGGTGAGAGTGGACAGCCTTGTCTAGTTCCTGATCGAAGTGGGAATGATTCCAATTGTTCCCCATTGAGCATAATCCTTGCTGTGGGCTTGTTATATACAGCTTTTATTATATTGATAAAGGTTCCTTCCATTCCTACTGTCTCTAGCGTTTTGATCATAAAAGGCTGTTGGATCTTGTCAAAAGCTTTTTCTGCATCTATCGAGAGTATCATGTGGTCTTGGACTTTGGACTGGTTTACATGATGTATTACATTTATTGATTTGCATATGTTGAACCAACCTTGTGTGCCGGGGATGAAGCCTACTTGGTCCCCATGAATGATCTTTTTAATATGTTTTTGAATCCGATTTGCTAAGACTTTGTTGAGAATCTTTGCGTCTGTGTTCATCAGGGAAATCGGCCTATAGTTTTCTTTTTTAAGCGAATCTTTATTAGGTTTTGGGATTAAAACGATATTAGCTTCATAGAAGGAATTTGGTAGTGTTCCTTCCTTTGCTATTTGATGGAACAGTTTAAGGAGTATTGGTGTTATTAACTCCTTAAATGTCTGGTAGAACTCTGTGCTGAATCCATCTGGTCCAGGACATTTTTTGGTGGGAAGATTCGAGATTACTTCCTCAATTTCCTTATATGTTATAGGACTATTTAAATAATTCACAACTTCCTGATTCAATTTAGGTAAGTTGTGTTTACTTAGAAATTCATCCATCTCTTTTGTGTTGTCAAACTTCACAGAGTATAAGTTTTGAAATATGATGTTATAATTCTCTGGATTTCTTGGGTATCAGTAGTGATAACTCCATGTTCATTTCTAAGTTTGTTAATTTGGGTTTTCTCTCTCTTGCTTTTGGTTAGTTTAGCTAGGGGTGTATCAATCTTATTGATTTTTTCAAAGAACCAGCTTTTTGACTGGTTGATTTTTTCTATCGTTTTCTTAATCTCGATTTCAGATATTTCTCCCCTTATTTTGCTAATCTCCTCTCTTCTACTACTTTTGGGATCAGATTGCTCTAGTTTCTCTAAAGCTTTAAGCTGCATTGTTAAGTTGTTTATTTCTGATGTTTCCATTTTTTTGACGTAGGCATTAAGAGCTATGAACTTACCTCTTAGAACAGCTTTCATTGTGTCCCAGAGATTTTGGTAAGTTGTATTTTCGTTATCATTCACTTTCAGGAAATCTTGAATTTCCTTTTTAATTTCTTCCTGAATCCAGTTCTCATTCAGCATCATAGTGTTAAGTTTCCAGGAGTTAGTGTATTTTCTCTTGTTTGTTGTGTTGTGGATGTCCAGCTTTAGGCCGTGATGGTCTGATAGGGCACAGGTTAGAATTTCAACTTTCTTGTATATGTGTAGATTCATTTTGTGGCCCAATATGTGATCTATTTTGGAGAAAGTTCCGTGTGCTGCTGAGAAAAATGTGTATTCTTTGGTGCGTGGGTGAAAAGTTCGATAGAGATCTGTAAGGTCCATTTCTTTCAGGGTTTGATTAAGTTCCAAAGTGTCTCTGTTAAGCTTTTGACCTGTTGATCTATCCCATGTTGAGAGGGCGGTGTTGAAGTCCCCAAGAATTATCGTTTGGGGATTGATTTCTTGCTTTAGACGCTGTAGGGTTTTCTTAATGAATGTGGAGGGGCCCGTATTGGGTGCATATATGTTCAGTATTGTGAAGTCTTCCTGGTGAATTGTACCTGTGACTAAAATGTAGTATCCATCCGTGTCTCTTATAATTTTCTTTGGTTTGAAATCCACTTTGTCTGATAGCATAATGGCTACCCCTGCCTGTTTTCTGCTTCCATTTGCTTGTAGAATTGTTGGCCAGCCTTTTATTTTTAGAGCGTGCCTATCTTTTGTGGTGAGATGGGTTTCTTGCAGGCAGCAGATTGATGGATTGTGATTTTTAATCCATGTTTGTAATCTGTGTCTCTTGATTGGTGAATTAATTACATTAACATTTAGTGTTATAATGGAGAAATTATTGTTAATTCCAGCCATTTATTATGTTTAGTAGTTTTTATAAGTATATTGCTTCGTTTTTAATGATGTTATACTTGCCTTCTGTTCTCCTGGATATGCCTGTTTTTTTCTTCACGCTTGAGTATCATTTCTAGCATTTTTTGAAGGCCTGGTTTGGTGGACATGTATCCCTTAAAGTTGTCTTTGTGCTGGAAAATTTTTCTTTCTCCCTCGATCATGACTGATAGTTTTGCAGGGTAAATCAGCCTGGGTTGACATTTTTGGTCATTCAATACTTGAAGTATGTCTCTCCAAGCTCTGCTTGCTTTTACTGTTTCGACTGAGAAGTCATTTGTTATTTTAATAGGTTTACCTTTAAAAGTGACTTGTTTTTTCTCCCTTGAAGCTCTCAGCACCAGTTCTTTATCTTGAATGTGGAGTGTTTTAACTATTATTTGCCGCGGCGTGCTTCTATTTTGGTCGTATCTGTTTGGGGTGCGGAATCCCTCTTGTATATGGATGGGCCTCTCTTTTTTTAGATGAGGAAAGTTTTCCTTGATGATCGTTTGAAAAATTTCCTCAGGGGTGGTATTTTGAGATTCTTGCTCTGGTATTCCATGAATACGCATGTTAGGCTTTTTCAGGGTGTCCCATATCTCTTGGATATTTCTCTCAAGTATCTTTTTGGCTTTAACAACCTCTTCCATTGAGCTGGTTAGTACTCCCACTTTATCTTCAAGGTCTGAAATTCTGTTTTCTCCTTCGTTAGTTCTGTTGATAAGACTCTCTGTGGCGTTCTGGGTTGAAGATAACTTGTCTTTTAGCTCAGTTTTAAACTCTGCTTGAGTTTGTTTTAACTGCTCTATGCCACTTTTTGTTTCTTGCACTGTTTTTCTCAACTCCTCCAGATGTCTGTTGTGTTCCTCCTCAAAGCGATTGATTCGACTATGTAATTCCTCCCGGATTTCCTCTTTCATAGTATTGAACATGGTAATGATCATATTTTGAAAGTCTTTATCCTGGGTGGGGCTTTCTTGGCCTTTTTCCGTGGGTTTGTTCTTGTTGAAGTCTAACATTATGGGATTAATTTCTTCAGTGGGAAATTTGTTTACTTGAGTGTTGCTTCTCATGGATTTGCACTTTGACTTTGGCATTGTCATTTTAACTCTTAAGATCTCTCAATTTCACTAAACTCAATTATTTGGCCTGGGGTCCTGGTGGGCGGGGCGGGCAGACACTTACCTAGGTCGTGGGGTGAGGCCCGGCTGGACCGTGTGCTTGTCCGGACGGGTGGAGCGGGGTGGGGTGCAAAAGGGGGGATGGGGGCGACGGCGTGGAGCTATTTAACCCGAGGGCAGCTGGGGCAGGGCCCGGGCGCAGGGGGAGGTCCTCCTCGTCCCTCGGCCCCGGGGGCGCGGCTCTGGCTGGATGGTGGGAATTGGAGCCGGGTCCTGTGGGCCGACCTGGGGTCCTGGTGGGCGGTGCGAGGGGGGGGTACTCACCAGCTAGGGCGCGGGGTTGCGGCCCGGCTGGAGGCGGGCGCGCATCCCGACAGGCGGAGCGGGTTGGGGTGCAAAAGGGGGGATGGTGGCGACTGCATGGAGCTATTTAACCGGAGGGCAGCTGGGGCGGGGCCCGGGCGCAGGGGGAGGTCCTCCTCGTCCCTCGGCCCCGCACGCGCGGCTCCGGCTGGATGGTGGGAGTCGGAGCCGAGTCCCTGTGGGCCGACCTGGGGGCCTGGTGGGCGGTGCGCGGGGAGGGGGGGGTACTCACCAGCTAGGGCGCGGGTTGAGTTGACGTGATTTTAACAAAGGTCTACAGAAAAGATAAAGGTCTCTCTCTTCTACCTTCCTGCGTGCAATCTGCATGTTATTGTTGTACCTTGTCAGCAACTTCTTGCCTGTAAGCCAGGGCTGTTGCTAACTCCTTATTCAAAGTAGAAGGAAGTGGCTTGGTATGGGAGTAGTTTCAGCCTGGCTGGGTCTGAGTCTCCAGGGAAGGAGGAGGAGGTGGAAGGAAAGGTGGAAGAGAATTGCTCTCTCTTCAAATTTTATTGGACATTTGAGCAAGGGTTCCCTGCAGCCCCAAGGCTATAGCCTGGAGGGGGCTCTGGCCAGCTGTAGAGTCCCATTGCTCCTTCAAACTCTTGTCCAGGTTCCCAGAGGGTGAAAGGGATGTTAGGCAATAAAGAGGGGGTAGAAAGGTAGGGAAGGGATGGAAAAAATCATCAGCCCTCTGCCCACCCTGGGGTAGGACCTCTCTGAAGGGTCTCCAGTCCAGCCATCCACAAAGCTCTATGATGCTGGGGGCAGCCCTTCACTGCCATTCTTCAGCTACGTGGCTGAGACATGTCCATTGGCCAGGTGCCCGGGTGCCCGGCCTCGGCAGCTGTTGATGGTAGCTGCCTATGACTCTTGCACCATCTTGTTCTTCAGCTGTGAACCTTCTTTAGAGGACATACCATCACTGGAGTCTGATTTGTCCACATCGCTATGAACATCCTTTCTCATCTGTAGATATGCAGAGGGAGGAAGAGCTCAGAGCAGGAGGAGGAGCTTGGAGTATGTGATGGGTAGTTACTGACACCCAGACACCTAGGTCCCTGGGGAAACCTATAGAGATTGTCTAACTGATGGGCAGAGACCCACCCCACAATAGGTGGGTATCATTCCCTGGACAAATGGATAAAACAGAGATTTGGCAGTATGGCAAACCAGAAAGCATGCCCTTCTATCAGTGCTTCCTGAGGATATGGTATTGACCATTCCATCAATTCCTGATAATATACTATGTGACCTGCATCCAGGAGCATAGTAAACCCTTTGTTCCACTAAATCATTTGTGCCAAGGACTTATCACTACATCCGAAGACCAAGTTGTTTTTGGTACCAGAAAAGTGGGAGGCAAGGGGTGCTGAGGAATTTATACAGCTGGGATCCTGGGCACGCCAATGAATGATGATCTTATTTGAGTAATTGATGTGGGAAGACCAAGCTGTCAAGGTTTCAATATGAGTTACTCCCTTCCCCAACTCCGCAAAGGCACATGGGTTTGCATTATTAGCTTGTGATGGTGTTTGGGGAGGGTATAGTATACATGAGTGGTGGAGCTTGGCTGGAGTAAGGCCTGTCAACAGGGGCCAGCCTTGAGGATTGGAAGCCCTCCCTTGCTTCTTCTCTCTGCCTCCTGATAGCTGTGGTGACCTGAATCATTCTCCTGATTCCACCTCCAGGCCATCCTTTTGTTATGGAATTCCCACCATATTGGAATATATATATATATATATATATATATATATATATATATTTTTATATATCCTCTCTGGAACCATAAGTCTTAATAACTCTTCCCTTCTCCCTTGAGTATGAACATTGTCTCACAGTAATAAAGAAGAGCTACTGCACCCCCCCAGCCTTTATGGGGGTTAGGCCATTCCATAGGTAGGGTGTCTGTAATTAAACGACAATGGACACAGCTGCCATATATGCACATGTGCCCCCATGGCACTGCAGTTTCTCCCTTTGCTGCTGTGAGATGACACTCAAGCACAAGCAAATTAAGTGGAGAAAGGGATATTTATTTGGCTCACAGTTCCAAGGGGAGACATAGTCCAGAACAATGTATAGCAGAAAATAGAGGCAGCTCAAGTCTCATCTGTCCTCATGGAGGCTGAGAGAGCCCTCTGCAGGGTGCTAGAGCAGACTACTAGAGGAAGTAGGACGGGGCTCACCAGGCTCAAGATCCACCCTCTGTGACATTCCTTCCTCCAGCAAACCACAGACTAAAGGATCCAGGACCTTCCCAAAAATTCACAATGGCCAAGGATTCCAATGCACAAGCTCGTGGCAGGCAACTCACATTCAAACCACATCACATGGCTTTCTGCTCTTGCTGTGCATGTGATGCATTTGTTCTGCCATGATGGACTCACACACACACACACACACACACACACACACACACACACATACACACACACACCCTGGAACTGTGATCTGGCATAGACCTCCTCCCTTCTTCCACTATTTCATTAAGGCAAGATGTCATGAATGTCAAGTAAAGGCTTGTGACTGGGAGGGAGAAATGCCCATTAGCTGACCACAGGGGGGGCTCCCTATGTGACCTGATTTCATGAAACCACAGGGCACATGCAGGATGAGGCAGAACCAGTACACAAGCAACACCTGGAGGGTTATCAGGAGTGTACTGAAGAAGTAGTAGACAAAGAAGGGGCCAGAGTTCTTTTTTTTTTCCATTCATCTATTTATTTATTTCTGCTCATACTAACTTAATAGGTACCCCGGTCCCTTCCCTTCTGCCACCCCTTGCTAGACCCCCTTAACCTTCCCCTTTTTCCCCTTCCTTTTCCCCCTCCCTCCCTAACTTCCAGTGCCTCCCCCCCCCATCCCGTGAGCATCCTTTAATGTGCATGTCAAACTTTCCTCTGGGTCTTCCTCTCTGATGAGGTGTAAGAACTCAGTAGCATTGCCTAGAACTCTTTCTTGTGTTCCCCTTAAGTATAGGAACAATATTGTGGCTGTTAATTCCTAGCTTCTAAGGATCCTAGTGCCTTTAGTCCATGCTAGACTTTGAGGAGTCAATAATGTGTTGGTCATTGCTCTGGTCATGCAAGTCCTATTATGATTGCTTCAGTCCTAACTTGTTTATAGTATCTTTCATATAATTGCTCCTCCCCATCTTTAGGCTCTTACAATGTTACCGCCCCTCTTCCACAAATTTTCCTGAGCTTCAGGATGGGGAAAGTTTAGGCTGGCCTGTTCCAAGTGGTTGATATAGTCTCTGATGTTCTGAATAATGGTTTGTTGTTTTTTTTTTTCAGTTTTGCTGCTCCTGCAATGCCCTTGTCTCCATCCTGATGGGTATTGGATGTCACCCCCTTGCCAGAGATAAAAAGCTGTTAAATTAGAGTCTTATTATAAGCATATATTCAAAGGTAGATAGAATTAAAGTAGGAGACCGTGGTGATGGGGGTAAGTCTCCTATTGCCAAATGGTTACTTTCTATCTGCCAGACTATATCTCCTTCATTCTGGTGAGATCATATCCCATCAGTTGCAAATGATTAGGAAGGAAAGTCTGTGAATTTAACCAGATGTCTCATTACTTACTTTCAGTTCTTGATGGTGGCCTATTTTCTCTGCCGTAACGTGATCCCCTCTATCCTTGTTTCTGGTGGGGCTCTCATTCCCAATCCCTCCTGATTATAATCTTTGCAATTACTGTAGGTATTACAGAGGTTTATCTTTGAGTATCTCTAAGTGGGTTTGGTACTAGTATCCACCTATTAGGGAGTACATATGGCACTTAATTTTCTGTGTCAGGGATACTTCACTCAATAGAATTGTTTCTAATTTCATCCATTTTCCAACAAATTGCATTAATTCATCATTTTTGATGGCTGAGTAGTATTCCATTGTATAAATGAACCACATTTTCCTTATCCACTCGTCAAATGTTGAACATTTTGGTTGGTTCCATGACTTGCTATTGTAAACAATGCCAAACATGGTCGTGCTTGTGCTATCGAGGTGAATTTTTGCTGTATGGTGGATTATTCCCAAAAGTAGAATAGCAGGGTCATATGGCATTTCAATCTTTAACTTTTTAAGAATTGCTCATCCTCTCCAGAATTTGGTGTTGTTTGTATTGTGGATTTTTCCATCCTGACCGGGGTGAGATGATATCTCAGGGAAGTTTTGATTTGCAATTCTCTGATGGCTAAGGATGTTGAGTATTTTCTAAGATTTTTGTTTGACATTTTAATTTCATCCCTGGTAAAGTTTCTTTTAAGTTCCAAGGCCCATTTTTTAAGTGGGCCATTTGTTTCCTTGGTGTTTAGTTTTCTAAGTTCTTGGTGCACTCTGGATAATAGAGCTCTATCAGATATGTGGTTAGTGAAGATTTTCTTCCATTTTGTGGGTTGCCTTTGTGCTCGAGTTACAATCTCTATCTGAACAGAATCTCTTTAATTTCCCAAGATCCCATACGTTGAGTGTTGGTTGTAGTGACTGTGCTATTGGATGTCCATTTAGGAAATACTACACTAGCACGAACAGCTCAAGGGAGGTCCCTGACCTTTCAATTAAAATTTTTATAGTCTCTGGCCTTATATCAATGTCCTTGATCCATTTGTAATTAATTATTGTACATGGTGTCAAGTATGGGCCCAGTTTTAATCTTCTGCATATGGATATCCAGTTTCGTCAGCACCATTTGTCGAAGATGGTGTTCTTTGTCCATTGGATTTTTTGGGCCCCTTTGTCAAAGATCAAATGGCTGTAGTTGTGTGGGCTTATATCTGGGTCTTCAACCCTTATCCATTGATCAGTGTGTCTATTTTATAACCAGTACCAGGCTGTTTTTATAACTTTTGATTTGTAGTATAGACTAAGGTTTGGTATGGTGATACCTCCAGCAGTGTTTTTGTTACTCAGGATTGTTTTTGCTATCCTGGATCTTTTGTGCCTCCATGTGAATTTTGAGATTGTTTTGTCTACTTCTTTAAAGAATTGTTTTAGGATTTGAATTAGTATAGCATTGAATCTGTATATTGCCTTTGGTAGGATGGTCATTTTTATGATGTTGATTCTGCCAGTTCTGGAACATGGGAGGTCTATCAACTTTCTGGTGTCTTCTGCAATTTCTACTTAGGTTTATAACAAGGTATTTCATTTTTTAGGGGCTATATAGTAAGTGGGACCGTTTCTCTCAAGGCTTTTTCACTTCTTTCATTCTAGGCATATAGGAAGGCCACTGATTTTTGTACATTTACTTTGTATCCTGCTACCATGCTGAACTTCTCTATTAGTTCCAGGAGCATCCTGGTGGAGTTTTTGTGATCACTCAGGTATAAGATCATGCTATCTACATATAGAGATAACTTGACTTCTTCCTTGTCAATTTGAACCCATTTTATATCTCTTTCTTGGCTTATGGCTTCAGCTAAGACTTCAAGTACAATATTGAATAGAAGTGGTAAGAGTGAAGCAGGAATGCTTCATGTTTTTCCCCATTGAGTATAATCCTTGCTCTTGGCTTGTTGTACACAGCTATTATTATATTGACAAAGGTTCCTTCTCTTTCAATTATCTCTAGAGTTTTGATCATAAAAGGCTGTTGGATCTTGTCAAAAGCATTTTCTTCATCTATGGAGAGTGTCATGTGGTCTTGGACTCTGGATTATTTTATATGGTGAATTACATTTATTGATTTGCATATGTTGAACCAACCTTGTGTGTCTCGAATAAAGCTTACTTGATCATTGTTAATGATCTTTTTGATATGTTTTTGAATCCAATTTGCTAAGACTTTGTTGTGAATCTTTGCATCTGTGTTCATCAGGGAGATTGGCCTATAGTTTTCTTTTTTAAGGGCATCTTTATTAGGTTTTTGGAATAAGACTGCATTAGCTTCATAGAAATAATTTGGTAGTGTTCCTTCTTTTGCTGTTTGATGGAACAGTTTAAGGAGTATTGGTGTTATTACCTCCTTAAATGTCTGGTAGAAATATGTGCTGAATCCCTCTGGTCCAAGACATTTTTTGGTGGGAAGATTTGAGATTACTTCATCAATTTCCTCATATGTTATAGGACTATTTAAATAATTTACAACTATCTGATTTAAGTTAGGTAAGTTGTATTTACTTAGAAATTCATCCATCTCTTTTGTGTTGTCAAATTTCACAGAATATAAGTTTTTGAAATATGATGTTATAATTCTCTGGATTTTTTGGATATCAGTAGTGATAACTCCATTTTCATTTCTAATGTTAATTTGGGTTTTCTCTCTCTTGCTTTTGGTTAATATACTATGGGTGTATCAATCTTATTTATTTTTTCAAAGAACCAGCTTTTTGACTGGTTAATTTTATGTATCATTTTACCAATGTCGATTTTGGATGTTTTTCCCCTTATTTTGCTTATGTCCTCTCTTCTATTGTTTTTGGGATTGGATTGCTCTAGTGTCTCTAAAGCTTTAAGATGCATTGTTAAGTTATTTATTTCTGATGTTTCCATTTATATCACGGTGGTCTGAGAGGGTACAGGCTAGAATTTCAACTTTCCCGTATATGTGGAGATTCGTTTTGTGGCCCAATATGTGATCTATTGTGGAGACAGTTCCATGTGCTACTGAGAAAAATGTGAATTCTATGGTGCGTGGATGAATAGTTGGATAGAGTTATGTAAGGTCCATTTCAGTAACGGTTTGATTAAGCTCCAAGTGTCTCTGTTAAGATTTTTACCTGTTGATCTATTCCATGTTTGAGAGGGCGGTATTCAAATCCCCAAGAATTATCATTTTGGGGTTGATTTCTTGCTTTAGATGCTGTACGGTTTGATTAATGAATGTGGGGGGTGCCCACATATTGGGTGCATATATGTTCAGTATTGTGAAGTCTTCCTGGTGAGTTGTAGCTGTGACTAAAATGTAGTATGCATCTGTGTCTCTTATGATTTTTTTTGGTTTGAAGTCCACTTTGTCCGATAGCATAATGGCTACCCCTGCCTTTTTTCTGGTTCCATTATCTTGCAGAATTTTTGAACAGCCTTTTATTTTTATGATGTGCCTATCTTTTGTGGTGAGATGGGTTCCTGCAGGCAGCAGATTGATGGAATTTGATTTTTAATCCAAGTTTGTAATCTCTGTCTCTTGATCAGTGAGTTAATTCCATTAACATTTAATGTTATAATGAATTAATTATTTTTAATTCCAGACATTTATGTTTAGTGGCTTTGTAAGAGTATTGTTTCATTTTACATTTTGGTGGTATTATACTTCTCTTCTGTACTCCTGAATATGCTTGATTTTTTCTTCAAGCTTGAGTATCATTTTTATAATTTTTTTAAAGCCTGGTTTGGTGGACATGTATCCCTTCAAGTTGTCTTTGTGCTGGAAGATTTTTCTTTCTCCCTTGATCATGATGGACAATTTTGATGGGTATATCAGCCTGGGTTGACATTTTTGCTCATTCAATACTTGAAGTACGTCTCTCCAAGCTCTTCTTGCTTTTAGTGTTTCTACTGAGAAGTCATTTGTTATTTTAATAAGTTTACCTTTAAAATTGACTTCTTTTTTTTCCCCTTGAAGCTCTCAGCACTGTTTCTTTGTCTTGAATCTGGAGTGTTTTAAGTATTATTTGCCGTGGTGAGTGTCTATTTTGGTCATATTTTTTTGGGGTTCAAAATGCCTCTTGTATATGGATGGGCCTCTCTTT
Organism: Typhlomys cinereus; assembly: GCA_023101885.1. Classification (NCBI taxonomy): domain Eukaryota; kingdom Metazoa; phylum Chordata; class Mammalia; order Rodentia; family Platacanthomyidae; genus Typhlomys; species Typhlomys cinereus. The sequence continues at coordinate 3,203,003 of JALPQD010000208.1, read as the reverse complement.
TTTAGATGAGTAAAATTTTCCTTGATGATAGTTTGAAAAATTTCCTTAAGTGTGATATTTTGGGATTTTTGCTCTGATATTCCATGAAAATGCATGTTAAGCTTCTGCAGGGTGGCCCATAACTCTTGAATATTTCTTTCAAGTATCTTTTTGTCTTTAACAACCTCTTCCATTGAGCTACTTAATTCTCCCACTTTGTCTTCAAGGTCTGAACTTCTATTTTGTTCTTAGTTAGTTCTGCTGATAAGACTCTCTGTTCAGTTCTGGGTTGAAGAAAACTTGTCTTCTAGTTCAGTTTTAAACTCCTCTTGAGTCTGTTTTAACTGCTCTATGCCTATTTTTGTTTCTTAACTGTTTTTCCCAACTCTTCCAGTTGTCTGTTGTGTTCCTCTTCAAAGTGGTTGATGTGGTTATTTAACTCCTCCTGGATTTTCTCTTTCATAATATTGATCATGATAATGAACATGTTTTGAATGTCCTTATCTTTGGTCAGGCTTTATTGGCTATTTTCTATGAATTTGTTCTGGTTGGAATCTACCATTATGGGGCTAATTCCTTCAGTGGGAGATTTGTTATCTTGGGTCTTGTTTCTTATGGATTTGCACTTTGACTTGGGCATTGTTGTTTTATCTCTTGAGACCTTCTTTCAATTCCTTCATGTTCTTGACTGAACTGAATTATTTGGCCTGGAGTGGCGCTTGCTCTGACTGGTTGGTGAGAGGAGCTGGGACTGGTAGCTGGGGAGCGGTCCAGATGTCTTTCCCAACCTGCGGCAGCACCTGCTCTGATTGGCTGGTGGGAGGAGCTGGGACTATTGGGGACCTGGGGTTTGGGGGTGAGCAGGGGTTGTTACCTAGGGTACAGTGTGTCTTGGCTGGACTGCGTGGGACCCAGGTGGGTGGGGGAAGGACAGAGGTGCTGGTGGTGAGTGCAATTTCCCTTTAGAGCTGGGGAGTGGCCCAGGGGTCCTCCCCGGCCTGGTGCAACGCCTGCTCAAACTGTCGGGAGGAACTGGGACTAGTGGGTTACCTAGGGCGCAGTGCATGCTGGCTGGACTGCGGGCATACTGGGTGGGTGGGGGAAGGGGACCAGAGTTCTTGATGGAGTCAAAGATCATAGTGTAGATGATCCTGCCATGGAGGAATAAAGGAGTTTCACTAAACTCTGTGGCTAACTCGAATCTTCCCAAAACTTCTAGGGCTCCCCAGTATCACTGCCCCTGGATCTTCAACTAGACATCACACATACACACACATTTCATCTATAGAACGCACATGTTTGCTCCCTGGCCTTTCTCCACCATCAATTCCAAGGGAATGTCTACTCTCCCATGGTCCTTTTTGGGGATTGCCTCCTCTTAGACTCCAGACAACTCTGTCAAGCACTCATAGGGCAACTGTTAAGCCTATCACAAACAGGGTCCTGCAGAATGTCCTTGACTCCCAACCCTGGCAATGCCTTCCCTCTGACAGATGGCAGCATCCATTCCCTCCATGTGCCTCCTCCCTTTTGGCCTTTCACCACAAAACTCCACCCTGCCTTGCTCCAGGAAGCCCAGACTGGCTCTGAACCTACATAGCTGAGGACGACCTTTGAACTTATGTAGCTGAGGATGACGTTTGACCATGTGCCTCTGAGTTGTGTGTGTGGTGCTGGGGATGGATGCCAGGGCTTCGCACCTGCTTCAGCACTCGTCTAATCATGACTCCTCACATTGATCCATTTGCCCCTGGATAGTCCATTTTTTTCTTGTGTGTGTGTGTGTGTGTGTGTGTGTGTGTGTGTGTGTGCATCAGAGGGCAACGTGTATCTCTGTGGAAGATCAAGGGTGACTCAAGAATTATCCTAGATTACTTCTACCTCCTTTTTGCTTTGCTCTCAGATTCTCCAGGTGCCACCTTCCAGGACCGAGGTGCAGCCCACTGACATTTCGACTTGGTATTTTTATGTGGTACGTGGGATGGTAATTCAAGACCTTCTGTTAGTGAGACAGAGTCTTAACATCCAAGTCATCTCTTCAACCCCTGGCTAATCTATTTTTTGTGTCTTCAAGAGCACATGTACCCATCTCTGTTTCCTCCTCCTCCTCCTTCTCTTCCTCTTCCTCCTTCTTCTCTTTCTCTTTCATCTCCTCTTCTCCTCATCTTCCTCTTCTTTCTCCTTTTCCATCTCTTCCTCCTCTTCTCCTTTTCCTCCTCCTTTCTTCCCTTGCTCTTTGTCCTCCTCCTTTCTTCTCTTCCTCATTCCCCTCCTCCTCTCCCATCTCTTCCTCCTTCATTTTCTCCTCCTCCATCTCTTCCTCCTTCATCCCCTCCTCTTTGTCCTCTTCTATCTCCTTCTCCTCCCTCTCCTTTCTTCTTCTCTTCCTCCTCTTTTACTCATCCTTCATCCCTCTCCATCCATCTTTCTCCGTTTCCCCATCTTCCACTTTCTGGAACCCAGAACTTTTCTACTCTGAACTACAACCCCAATCCCAGCTTTTTTCTCTTATAACTATGGTCAGAGGTTCCCCACCAACATCAGAGAGCCCCAGACCTCCACCTCATCCCCAAGTTTTGCTGGCTGCTAACAATCTCCATGGGTTGGTGAGTGTCATAGTTAAGCACAGGTGTCAACTTGACTCTTGAGGGTTTGAGCTCTGGGCACAGTTGTAGAGAGTTGATGGTTGAGTTAAGCCCAGAGCAAACCTGAAGGAGATTGTCTGGCTGCTGGGGAAGACCCAGCCCACGGTGGGTGGGATTAGGCCCTGGATAAATCAGAGAGAGCTGGTTGAGAGAGTGGGCATCCTTCTGTATACTTGGCCAGACATGCTGCTCTGGCAAGAAAGGATTGTCCATCTCTCAGCCGTTATGGTGGCCAGTTCCCTCTGCCCTGGTGTTGGTGTGTGCTCTCCTGTTAAGCTGGACTATGAACTGTAACCGGACTGTCGTAAGAAAGTAAACTCCTTGTTCCCTTAAGCTGTGTTCTGGTCATTTATCAGCAACCATGCCGGCGGACTGCAACAGTGAGTCCTGCATGACTTCTTCCTTGTAAGTCCAGTGCTGTCTTGCCTGCCCCCTGTCTACACCTCAGGCCCAGTAGGAAGCAGCTGGGTTTGTGTGACCAGCATAGCTCTTTGTAACTAGAGATACAGTTTCATTCTCTGCGGGCTGTTCCCCATGCTGCCACCAGATGGCAACAGTGAGCAATGCAATCAGGCTACCTTTGTGGAGTTTGGATTTGGTTTTCTCTGCCAACTGCCCCCTAGGGCTATTAGCTCTCTCCAACCAACCCACAAAGTCCTCCCAGTGCTTCAGATGGCCCTCGTGATATGACTTGCCCCACCAACTGCTCCAACCATGCCCGTTCATGTTCTTCCAACATTTGGGCCACAGTCTAACCTCATGGGCCTTTGCACATGCCCTTCCTTTGGCCTGGACCATGCTTCCCGAGTATTAGCTCGTTCCTGTGCCTCCAGTTTTCTGGCTAGCACACTGCCATCCCTGGAGCAATATCCATCCAAAGCAGATGGCATCCACTCCTGCTTTCTGCTGCCTCCCTGACATCCCCAATTTTTATTTTTTTGCCTAGTTACACAAGCTCAATAGGAAAACCCCTTCTTTTCCTTCCCCCTCCCTTCTCTCTTCTTGTCCCCTGTAAGTGAGCATGGAGTCCAGGCTTTGTTGAGTGCTGTGGCCAGGCTGTAGAGTGAGCAAAGCCACTCTATTCACAAGCTAGTTAAGCACACTTAATGGTGGTTTGGCCCACTCCCAGCCAAACTCCCAGTGCCGCTATGCAATTTCCCTGTTGATAAATGCTTTAGAATGGCAGTCAGAACTTGTGGTCTGGTCAGCCCATGAAAAGGCCACCTGTGTACATGACAGTGGCAGGATTGGCCGGCTTTGCCTACATAAGCCTTTGTTCCTGCACAATAAAGTAGACACCATCTTTCCCCACATGTCTCCTATGCCTGTCTCTGTCTCTTAGTGGCATCATTGAACTCACCCCTTTCATGTCCCAAGAATAGCCCTGGCTGGACCACCACAATGGTCAGTGCTGCTGTGCCCCCCACTGCAACAGTTCCACCCATTACAATTTCTCACCCTGCCCACTCTACTCCCCCCTCTCTCACCTTCTTTCCTTCCCTCCTCCTCTCTTGGTGCTTCCTGCTTTCTCTCTCCCATTATCCAGAGCACATCTATGAGGGCACAGAATTTCCTTCTTAGTAGTCTACACTAGTGAGGATTCAGGGCTCAGTGGCATAGCTTGTGGGCCCTTCTTTGGCTGCCTGCTAGTATGGGAACTCTATTATGACTGTTTAACCCCTTGGCTCTAAGGACGCTAGTGCCTGAAGCCTTCTCCCCTGTGATCTATGCTAGATTTTGGGTTTTTTTTGACATGTCAGCCATAGTGCAGGTCAGACAAGGTCCAATCACATTGTGGCTATATCATGGCTGCTATAGAATTGACTTGTGTGGAGAATCTTGTATGTCATTGGCCCTCCCCATCTTTAGGCTCTTACAATATTGCCACCCTCTCTTCCATAAAGTTCCCTGAGTTTTAGGATGGGGAGAGATTTGTATGGTCTGGTTCTGGATATATATTCCTTAATAAAATTAACAAAACAATCTCAAAATTAATATGGACTCACAAAAGGCCCAGAATATCAAAAACAATCCTGAGTGACAAAAACACTGCTGGCAGTATCACTTTAACAAACCTTCATCTACACTACAAATCCACAATAATCAAAAACAGCCTGGTTTTGTCTCCAAAATAGACAAGTAGATCAATGGATAAGGGTTGAAGTCCCAGATGTAAGCCCACACAGTTATACCCATTTGATCTTTGACAAAAAGATCAAAAATTCAATGGAAAAAGAATAGCATCTTCAACAAATGGTGCTTACATAAGTGAATATCCCCATTTCTAAGATTAAAACTGGACCTATACTTATGACCATGCACAAAAAATTAATTCCAACTGGGTCAAGAACTGTAATATTAGGCTAGAGGCTACAAAAACCCTTGTTGAAAGTGTGGGGAATATACATGAGCTGATTGGGCAAGGCCAACAGTTCCTAAACACAAATCCAATAGAACAGTCACTAGAACCAACACTCACCAAGTGGGATCTTATGAAATTAAAGAAATTCTGTTCAGTTAAGGAGATTGTAAACTGAGCAAAAAGGCACGCCACAAACTGGGAGAAAATCTTTGCTAACTACATATCTGTCAGAGCTTTATTATCCAGAATGTACAAAGAACTTATAAAATTAAACACCAAAGAGATAAATGTCCAATTAAAAATTGGGCCTAAGAACTCAAAAGAAAGATTTCAAGGGACAAAATTGAAATGTCTAAGAAACATCTTTAAAAAATGCCTCACATGACCCCTTTCTGCCCAACTGGAGTGCTCCATCACTCCCTTGCTCATGATCCAGGTAAGGCACCCTGCTTCCCAGGTACTTCCCACCAGCATCTGGGTCACCTACTCCTCCCAGCCCTTTCAACCATCCAGCCTGAGCAGCGCCCAAGTTGCCTAGGGTTTGGGTGGACCATTAGGCACTGCCCTACGTCCCAGTTGAAGCCGATCTTCCTCAGCCCTTCCCCCCTTCTGCCCACCCAGAATGCTTGATTGCTTCCTCAATCGAGGTCCAGGTAAGGCACCCTGCTTCCCATGTGTTTCTCACTAACACCCAGAACACCCACTCCTCCCAGCCCCACCAACTATCCAGCCTGAGCAACTCCCAAGGTGCCTAGAACTTGGGTGCAACATTAGGCCATGCCCCATGGTCCAACGAGGGCACCCTGCTTCCCAGAATTCGACAGAATCCAAAGAAAACCCAAGCAAAGCTCTAGGGGACAAAGGCCATACATCTGAAGTCCTCTAAAATCATCCTATCACATCGAAGAGATTTTTCACATCCAGCCCAAAGATAATTAAACCGACTTTTTACCATCTGGCTCCTTCCAGTTATTAATCACGGTAGATTAACTTTTACATATAGCCACCCCCAAAACATATACTACTTCAGGGACTGTACCACTCACACTCACATATTACCAAGATACAAATTATAAAAGTGCACTACCATACTAATCTTCAGCCCCTGTCTCCTAAACCTGACTTAATTGATATACTAACAGTCTAATAGCCTCATCTAGGAAATAACAATAACAACAAACACACCAAACTCCAAGGCAATCACTAGTAATAACTGCCAGAGGGTAGTGATACAACTAATTCAGTTCAGTCAAAAACACATAGAGACTGAAAAGACTTAAGAGACAAAACAACAATGCCCTGGTAAAAGTGTAGATCCATGAGAAACAAAACCCAAGAAAATAAATCTCCCACTGAAAAAATTAACCCCATAGAGACAGATTCCAACGAGAACAAATTCACAGAAAATATCCAAGATAGCCAGGCCCATGATAATGAATTTCAAAGCATGATCATTACCATGATCAATACTACAAAAAAGGAAATCCAAGAGGAATTAAATAACCACATCAATCACTTTGAAGAGGAACACAACAGATACTTGGAGGAGTTGAGAAAAACAGTTCAAGAAACAAAAATAGGCATAGAGCAGGTAAAACAGTCCCAGGCAGAGTTTAAAATTGAACTACAAAAGAAATTATCCTCAAACCAGAACTCAACAGAGAGTCATATCAGCAGAACTAAGGAGGAATATAGAATTTCAGATCTTGAAAACAAAGTGGAAGTACTAAACAGCTCAATGTAAGAGGTTGTTAAAGCAAAAAACATACTTGAGAGGAATATTCAAGAGTTATGAGACATCCTGAAGTCGCCTAACATGTGCATTCATGGAATATCAGAGCAAGATTCCCAAAAGACCACACTTGAGGAAAATTTTCAAACCATCATAAATCAAAATGTCCCTCATCTAAAGATTGAGAGGCCCATCCAAATACAAGAGGCATTCCATACACCAGATATAACCAAAATAGAAAATCGCCACGGCAAATACTAGTTAAAACACTCCACATTCAAGAGAAAGAAAAGGTGCTGAGAGCTTCAAGGGGAAAAAAAAACAAGTCCCTTTTAAAGGTAAACCTATTACAATATAACAAATGACTTCTCAATGGAAAAGTAAAAGTCCTTCCCTCCACTCTGCCGCCTGGGACCTGTGGAGTCCAGCCGGGCCACACCTCCTGACTTGGTAAGCTCCCTCCGCGCCCACCCCCAGAACTCCAGGCCGTCCAAGGGACCCAGGTCCTCCCACCATCCAGCCGGAGCTGCCTGGCAGGGCCTGGGAGGAGGAGGACACCCCCCTGCGCCTGGGCCCACCCCAGCTCCCCCAGGTTAAATAGCACCCCGCCGAAGCCCAATCCTCCCTTCCCCCACTCCACCGCCCAGGACGAGCGGGGTCCAGCCTGGACTCACCTCAACCTAGGTAAGCTTCATTTCCGCCCACCCCCAAAACCCCAGGCCAAATAATTCAATTTAGTGAAAAACGCACAGAAATTGAAAGATCTTAAGAGTTAAAACGACAATGCCAAAGTCGAAGTGCAAATCCATGAGAAACAACACTCAAGTAAACAAATCTCCCACTGAAGGAATTAATCCGATAATGTTAGATTCCAACCAGAACAAACCTACGGAAAATGGACAAGAAAGCCTGACCCAGGATAACAACCTTCAAAATATGATCATTACCATGTTCAATACTATGAAAGAGGAAATCCGAGCGGAATTGAACAATAGAATCAATCCCTTTGAAGAGGAACACAGCAGACACTTGGAGGAGTTGAGAAAAACAGTGCAAGAAACAAAAACTGGCATAGAGCAGTTAAAGCAGACTCAAGCAGAATTTAAAACTGAGCTACAAGACAAGTTATCTTCAACCCAGAACTCCACAGAGAGTCTTATCAGCAGAACACTAAGCAGAAAACAGAATTTCAGACCTTGAAGATAAAGTGGGAGTATTAACAAGCTCAATGGAAGAGGTTGTTAAAGCCAAAAAGATACTTGAGAGAAATATTCAGGAGATATGGGACACCCTGAAGAAGCCTAACATGTGTATTCATAGCATACCAGAGCAAGAATCTCAAAATACCACCCCTGAGGAAATTTTTCAAACGATCATCAAGGAAAACTTTCCTCATCTAATAAAAGAGAGGCCCATCCATATACAAGAGGCATTCCGCATCCCAAACAGACATGACGAAAATAGAAAATCGCCATGGCAAATAACAGTCAAAACACTCCACATTCAAGATAAAGAACTGGTGCTGAGATCTTCAAGGGAGAAAAAACAAGTCACTTTCAAAGGTAAACCTAATAAAATAACAAATGACTTCCTGTTCGAAACAGTAAAAGCAAGACGAGCTTGGAGAGACATACAAGTATTGAATGAGCAAAAATGTCAACCCAGGATGATTCACCCAGCAAAACTATCAGTCATGATCGAGGGAGAAAGAAAAATCTTCCAGCACAAAGACAACTTGAAAGGATACATGTCCACCAAACCAGGCCTTCAAAAAATGCTATAAATGATACTCAAGCTTGAAGAAAAAACAGGCATATCCAGGAGAACAGAATGCAAGTATAACACCATTAACAGGGAAGCAATATACTTATAAAAATTACTAAACATAATAAATGTCTGGAATTAAAAATAGTTTCTCCATTATAACACTAAATGTAAATGGAATTAACTCACCGATCAAGAGACACAGATTACAAGTTTGGATTAAAAATCACAATCCATGAATCTGCTGCCTGCAGGAAACCCATCTCACCACAAAAGATAGGCATATCCTACAAACGAAAGGCTGGTCAACAATTCTACAAGCTAATGGAAGCAGAACAAAGGCAGGGGTAGCCATTATGCTGTCAGACAAAGTGGACTTCAAACCAAAGAAAATTATAAGAGACAAGGATGGATACTACATTTTACTCACAGGTACAACTTACCAGGAACACTTCACAATACTGAACATATCTGCACCCAATACGGACCCCTCCACATTCATTAAGAAAACCCTACAGCATCTAAAGCAAGAAATCAACCCCCAAACAATAATTCTTGGGGACTTCAACACCGCCCTCTCAACATGGGATAGATCAACAGGTCAAAAGCTTAACAGAGACATTTGGACCTTATTCAAACCCTTAAAGAAATGGACCTCACAGATCTCTATCGAACTTTTCACCCACGCACCAAAGAATACACATTTTTCTTAGCAGCACACAGAACTTTCTCCAAAATAGATCACAGACTGGGCCACAAAAAGAATCTACACATATACAAAAAAGTTGAAATTGTAACCTGTGCCCTATCAGACCACCATGGCCTAAAGTTGGACATCCACAACACAACAAGCAACAGAAAATGCACTAACTCCTGGAAACTTAACACTATGATGCCTAATGAGAACTGGATTCAGGAAGAAATTAAAAAGGAAATTCAAGATTTCCTGAAAGCGAATGATAATGAAAATACAACTTACCAAAATCTCTGGGACACAATGAAAGCTGTCCTAAGAGGTAAGTTCATAGCTCTTAATGCCTACATCAAAAAAAAATGGAAATATCAGAAATGAACAACGTAACAATGCAGTTTAAAGCTTTAGAGAAACTAGAGCAATCTGATCCCAAATGTAGTAGAAGAGAGGAGATTAGCAAAATAAGGGGAGAAATATCTGAAATTGAGATTAAGAAAACAATAGAAAAAAATCAACCTGTCAAAAAGCTGGTTATTTGAAAAAATCAATAAGATTGATACACCCCTAGCTAAATTAACCAAAAGCAAGAGAGAGATAACCCAAAATAACAAAATTAGAAATGAACATGGAGTTATCACTACTGATACCCAAGAAATTCAGAGAATTATAACATCATATTTCAAAAAATTATACTCTGTAAAGTTTGACAACACAAAAGAGATGAATGACTTTCTAAGTAAACACAACTTACCTAAATTGAATCAGGAAGTTGTGAATTATTTAAATAGTCCTATAACATATAAGGAAATTGAAGAAGTAATTTCAGATCTTCCCACCAAAAAATGTCCTGGACCAGATGTATTCAAAACAGAGTTATAAATTTTTATTATATTATTATTATTATTTATTCAACTGTGTGCATGTGGGTGTATGTGCGCGGACGAATGGACGCCTCCACCTCCTTCTGCCCCGGGATTCACAGGCTCTGCCTTACCAGGACCAGAAGCGCAGGCCGCCCCCGCTTCCACCTGGCGTCTATATTGGGATCTGGGACCCGAACTCAGGACCTTCCACCTGCAAGGCAGAGGCTTAACCCCTGAGCCACCTCTCCAGCCTTCAGCACAGAGTTCTATCAGACATTTAAGGAGTTAATAACACCAATACTCCTTAAACTGTTCCACCAAATAGCAAAGGAAGGAACACCACCAAATTCCTTCTATCAAGCTAATATCGTCTTGGTCCCAAAACCTAATAAAGATTCACTTAAAAAAGAAAACTATAGGCCGATCTCTCTGATGAACACAGACTCAAAGATTCTCAACAAAGTCTTAGCAAATCGGATTCAAAAACACATTAAAAAGATCATTCACGGGGACCAAGTAGGCTTCATCCCCGGCACACAAGGTTGGTTCAAGATACGCAAATCAATAAATGTAATTCATCATGTAAACCAGTCCAAAGTCCAAGACCACATGATACTCTCGATAGATGTAGAAAAAACTTTTGACAAGATCCAAGAGCATTTTATGATGAAAACACTAGAGACAGTAGGAATGGAAGGAACCTTTATCAATATAATAAAAGCTGTATACAACAAGCCCACAGCAAGGATTATGCTCAATGGGGAACAATTGGAAGCATTCCCACTTCGATCAGGAACTAGACAAGGCTGTCCACTCTCACCACTTCTATTCAATACTGTACTTGAAGTCTTAGCTGAAGCCATAAGACAAGAAAGGGACATAAGATGGATTCAAAACAGCAAGGAAGAAGTCAAGCTATCCCTATTTGCAGATGACATGATCTTATACCAAGTGATCCCAAAAACTCCACCAGGAAGCTCCTGGAACTAATTGAGAAGTTCAGCAGGGTGGCAGGATACAAAATAAATGTGCAAAAATCAGAGGCCTTCCTATATGCCCAGAATGAAAAAAAGGAAAAGCATTGAGAGAAACAATCCCATTTACTATAGCCCCTAAAAAAATGAAATACCTTGGTATACACCTAACCAAGGAGGTAAAAGACCTTTACAATGAAAACTTTAAAACCCTAAAGAAAGAAATAGCAGAAGACACCAGGAGATGGAAAGACCTCCCTTGTTCCTGGATTGGCAGAATCCACATCGTAAAAATGACCATCCTACCAAAGGCAATATACAAATTCAATGCTATACCAATTGAAATCCCAAAGCAATTCTTCAAAAAAGTTGACCAAACAATCTCAAAGTTCATATGGAGGCACAAAAGACCCAGGATAGCAAAGACAATCCTGAGTAACAAAAACAGGTATTACCATACCAAACCTAAGTCTATATTACAAATCCATAGTTATAAAAACAGCCTGATACTGGCTCCAAAATAGACACACAGATCAATGGATAAGGATTGAAGACCCAGATATAAGCCCACAAAACTACAGCCATTTGGTCTTTGACAAAGGGGCCCAAAGAATCCAATGGAAAAAGAGCAGCATCTTCAACAAATGGTGCTGGCAAAACTGGATCTCCACATGCAGAAGATTAAAGCTGGACACATACTTGTCACCATGTACAAGACTTAATTCCAAATGGATCAAGGACCTTGATTTAAGGCCAGAGACTATAAAAACCATAGTTGAAAGGGTAGGGAAATCCCTCGAGCTGATTGGGCTAGGCCAACATTTCCTAAACAGACATCCAAAGGCACAGCCACTGCTACCAACTCTCAACAGTTGGGATCTGGTGAAATTAAAGAGCTTCTGTTCAGATAAAGAGATTGTAACACGAGCTCAAAGGCAACCCACAGAATGGGAGAAAATCTTCACTAACCACACGTCTGATAGAGCTCTGCTGTCCAGAGTGCACAAAGAACATAGAAAACTAAACACCAAGAAAACCAATGGCCCCAATAATAAATGGGCCCTGGAACTTAAAAGAAACTTTACCAGGGATGAAATTAAAATGTCTAACAAATATCTTAAAAAATGCTCCACTTCCTTAGCCATCAGGGAAATGCAAATCAAAACTTCCCTGAGATATCATCTCACCCCGGTCAGGATGGCAAAAATCCACAATACAAACAACAACAAATGCTGGAGAGGATGAGGAGAGAGGGGAACTCTCCTACATTGCTGGTGGGAATGCAGGCTCATACAGCCACTCTGGCGAGCCGTCTGGAGATTCTTAAAGAAATTAAAGATTGAAGTGCCATATGACCCTGCTATACCACTATTGGGAATAACCACCCATACAGCAGAGGTTCACCTCGGTAGCACAAGCACGACCATCTTCATATCAGCACTGTTTACAGTAGCAAAGTCATGGAATCAACCCAAATGTCCAACAGTTGACGAGTGGATAAGAAAACTGTGGTACATCTATATAATGGAGTACTACTCAGCCATCAAAAATGATGAATTACTGGAATTTGCCGGGAAATGGATGTCGTTAGAAACAATTATATTAAGCGAAGTATCCCAGACCCAGAAAATTACATGCCGTATGTACTCCCTAATAGGTGGCTCCTATTACCAAACCCACCCAGCGTAACTAGAGACACTTAAAGAACAATCTCTGTAATACCTACAATAATTCCAAGGATTATGAACAGGAGGGATGGGGTAGGAGGGCCACACCAGAAACAATGAGAGAGGGTACCATGTTACAGCAGACAAAATGGGCCTCCAACAAGGACTCAAATAAGTATTGAGACATCTGATTAAGTTCACAGACTTTCGTTCCTGATCATTTACTACTGAGGGGGTATGATCTCACCAGAAGAGGAGGGCAAATAGTCTGGCAGATAAAATGTAACCATTTTGCAAATGGGTGATAGCCCCCTCCCTCTCTGTGGTTTCCTACTGTTATTACATCTACCTTTAATGTGCTCTTATAACAAGACTCTAGTTTAACAGTTTTTGTCTCTGGCCAGGGGGTGACATACAATGCCCATCAGGATGCAGTGAAGGGCATTGAAGGAGCAGCAAAACTGCAAAAGAAAATCAACAAACCACAATCCAGAACTTCAGAGACTCTATATCAACCACCTAGAACTAGGCCAGACTAATCTCTCCCCATCCTGAAGCTCAGGGACATTTGCAGAAGAGGGGGCAGTAAGAGTGTAAGAGCAAAAGGATGGGAGGAGCAATGATTTGCAAGATACACCACACAAGTTAGGGCCAAAGCAATCATAATTGGACTTTGCATGCCCTGCGCAATGTCAAACATACTAGTGACCTCACAAAGTCTAGCATCTGCTGAAGGCACCAATATCCTTGGAGGCAAGGGATTGGCAGCCACAGCAGTGTTCCTATACTTAAGGGGAACACGGGAAAGGGTTCAGGGAAAGGCCACTGGGTCCTTGTATGTCATCAGAGAGGAGGGCACAGAGGAGAATCAGGCATGCCCAAGGAAGGACTCTCTGGGAATTGAGGCGGGAGGCACTATTGGATGGGGAGGGAGGGAGGAAGGGAGGGGGAGCAGGGGGTTCAGGGGGAGGGGGAGGGAGGGAAGGAACTGGTGTAACTATTAAGTTTGTATGCGCTGAAATAATAATAAAAATGTATTAATAAAAAAACAGTAAAAGCAAGAAGAGCTTGGAGAGACATACTTCAAGTATTAAATGAAAAAAAAAGGTCAACCCAAGCTAATATATCCAGCAAAACTATCCATCATGATCAAGGGAGAAAGAAAAGATTTCCATCACAAAGCCAAGTTGAAGGCTTATATGTCTACCAAACCAGGCCTTCAAAAAATGCTAGAAATCATACTCAAGCTTGAAGAAAAAAGCAAGCATATCCAGGAGGACCTAAGGAAAGTATAATACCACCAAAATCTAAAAGCCAAATAATATACTTACGAAAGCCACTAAACATAAAAAAATTCAAAATTAAAAATAATTTCTTTACCATAACTTTAAATGTCAATGGAATTATGTCACCAATTAAGAGCCAAAGATTACAAACCTGGATTAAAAATCACAACCCATCAATCTGTTGCCTTCAGGAAACTCATCTCACCACAAAAGACAGGCACATCCTAAAAAGAAAAGGGTGGCCCATAATTCTGCAAGCTATTGGAAGCAGGAAACAGGCAGGGTTAGCCATTATGCTATTGGAGAAAGTGGACTTCAAACCAAGAAAATCATAAGAGATACACATAGTTACTTCATTTCATCATGGATACAATTCATCAGGAAGACTTCACAATACTGAACATAAATGCACCTAATACAGGCTCCTCCGCATTCATCAAGCAAACCCTAAAGCATCTAAAGCAAGAAATAAAACCCCAATCGATAATTCTTGGGGATTTCAACACCACCCTCCCACATGGGATAGATCAACAGTTCAAAAACTTAACAGAGACACTTTGGAATTTAATTAAACTCTTACTGAAATGTACCCTATGGGTTTCTATTGAACTTTTCCTCCACGCAGCAAAGAGTGCACATTTTTCTTATGAACACATGAAAATTTCTCCAAAATGACCATATTTTGTGCAACAAGGACACCCATGTTCATTTAAGCACTATTTATAATAGCAAAGTTATAGAATCAACCCAAATTACCAAGAGTTGAGGAATTGATAATGAAAATGTGGCACATTTACTCAGCCATCACACAAGGTGAACTCATAAAATTTGCAGGATATGAATGGAATTTGAAAAAATTATATTGATTGAAGTATACCAGACACAGAAATTTAGACACCATGTGTACTCCTTAACAAGTGGATCTTAGTTCCAAACCCACTAATGACATATTCAAAGGTAAATCTCTGAAATACGCATTGTATTTACAAAGGATTATGCAAAAGAGAAAAGGAAAAGGAGGGACTAAAAATAACTGAGATAGATAGGGGATCGATCACACTTTGTAGAGAAAATAGTCCAAGATCATTTATTGCATGTAACTAGTGAGATATCTGGTGCAGCTACACTCACTTCCCCTCCTGATCACTTGGTACTGACCAGGTTGGATCTCATCCATCAGGGAGAATATACAGACTGACAGGTACACGGTAACCATCTGGCAAATGGGACATTGACACCACAAATACACTACTGTGTCCTACTCCTAGTTTTTCAAACATTCCACATTTCTCCTCTTATATTAAAATGTTTGCTTAAACAGTCTTTTATCTTTAGTTAGGTGGTGATCTTATATACCAATTAGGAAGTAGCCAAGGAAAGCAAAACTGAAAACAATTCAGAATACCATAGACCCTACATTATTCACCTGGAACCAGAACAGAACGACCAAAACTCTTCTCATCCTAAAGCTCAGGGAACCTTGTGAAAAAGGGGGCAGCAAAAGCTTGTATGTTTAAGAAAAAAAATAAAAAGTAGGAGAAAAAAATTTTAAAAAGAAAAAAAGAAATGTCCTGTGAAAAAATTAAAATTAAATAAAATGAAAAGAGTCTGGAAGTCTTCTTTCCTTTGCAATTTAAGGGAAACATTTAAGGAATAGTGGTGTTAGCTGTTATTAAAAGGTCGGGTAGAATTCTGCACACAGTCCATCTGGCCATGGACTGTTTTGGTGGAAAGAGATATAATTACTTATTTTACTGGATCAATTGATATATAACTATCAAGATAATTCAGTTCATTCTGGTTCAAATTTGGTATATTGTGTGAATGTAAATATTCATCCTTTTCCTTCTAGTCATATATTTTGTGGAATTAAGCTTTTCAAGTGTGACCTTACAATTCTCTGAATTTCCTTGAAATTAGGTGCAAGAAGTCCAATTTCATCTCTTAATTTAGTAATTTGAGGTTTTCTTTTTTGGTTTGGTTAATTTAGCTAAGAGTTTACCAATCTTGTTGATTTTTAGAGAACATATTCATTGTTTGGTTAATAGTTTGTATGATTACCTTTTCTTTTTTTGGGTATTTGTACCCTGGTTCTCCTAATCTCTGATCGCTTTCAGTATTTGGCATTAGATTGTTTCTGCATTGTTAAGTTATTTACTTATGATGTTTCCATTTTTCTACCATATTTTATTTTTTCCTAATCATACAAGCTCAATAGGTACCCCCGTTCTCTCTCCCCCCTCCCAAGTCATCCCCCTTATAACTCTCCTCCCTTTCCCCTTCATTTCATCTACTACATCTACACCCCTCTTCAGATGCCTCTCCCTTCCTCAATCCCATCCCCTTTTTTGTGAACTCCAAAACTCCCTCTGAGTAGTGAGGGTTCAGAACTCAGTGGCATAGTCCGTAGCCCCTTTATGGGATCCCTGTTAATATGAGAACTCTGACTGTTAATCCCTTGCCTCTAAGGATCTTACTCTCTAGAGATTTCTCCCATGTGATCCATGCTACAGTTTATTTTTTTTTCTCCTCTATTTTTTTATGTATTTCTTCCACTGACAAAAAGTTGATAAGTTCCCCATTTCCCTCCTTCCCTCCACTCCTTCCTGGACCTCCTTTCTCCCTCCCCTATTTTCCCCTTCCTTTCTCTCCTTCCCTCCCTTTCATCCAGAGTTTACCCCACAATTCCTGGAGCATTCTTTAGTGTGCATGTCAAACTTCTCTCTGGGTCCTCTTCTCTGGTGAGGTGTAAGGACTCAGTGGCATTGTCTAGAACTCTTTCTTGTGTTCCACTTTAGTATAGGTACCACAATGTACCACATGTTGCCTTATCCATTCGTAACTGTTAGGCATTTGGCTGTTAATACCTTGCCTCTAAGGATCCTAGTGCCTGTGATCCATGCTGGATGTTGGGGGTTCAATGATATGTTGGTCTTTGTGCAAGTCATGCAAAGTCCAATTATGATTACTTCTGTCATAACAGTATGGAGCATCTTGTATATCATTACTCCTCCCCATTTTTAGGCTCTTACAATCTTACTGTCCCCTCTTCCACAAATTTCCTTGAGCTTTGGGATGGGGAGAGATTAGGTTGACCTGGTTCCAGGTGGTTGATGTAGAGTCTCTGATTCCCTGAATTATGGTTGTGTTCATCTTTTTCAGTTTTGCTGCTCCTGCACCACCCTTAGCTCCATCCTGATGGATATTGGATGTCACCCCTCTAGCCAGAGATAAAAGGCTGTTAAAACAGAGTCTTATTATAAGAGTAGATTCAAAGGTAGATAAAATAAGAGTAGGAGACTGTGGTAAGGAGGGCTCAGTCTCCCATTTGCAGGATGGATACCTTCTATTTGTCAGACTCTATGCCCTCCCTTTCTGTTGAGATCATACCCATCAGATGCAAGTGACCAGGAAGGAAATTCTGTGAACATTAATCCGTTGTCTCATTATTACTTGTAGACCTTGATGGTGGACTATTTTTTCTGCTGTAGCATGATCCCTTCTCTCCCCATTGCTGGCAGGGCCCTTCTTTCCCTTCCTCCCTGCTTATTATCTTGTCAATTACTATAAACATTGCAGAATTGCAGAGATTTATCTTTGAGTGTGTCACTAGGTGGGTTTCGTACTAGGATCCACCTATAAGGGAGTGCATATGGCGCTTAATTTTCTGTGTCTGGGATACTTAACTTAGTAGAATTTTTCCTAATTCCATCCATTTCCAGGCAAATTTTATTAATTCATCATTTTTGATGGCTAAATAGTATTCCACTGTACCACAATATACCACATGTTGCCTTATCCACTTGTAACTGTTAGGCATTTGGGTTGATTCCATGACATTGCTATTGTAAACTGTGCTGCTATGAACATGGTCATGCTTGTGCTATCAAGGTGAATTGTTGCTTTATGGGGCATTATTCCCAAAAGTGGAATAGCAGGATCATATGGCATTTCAATCTTTAACGTTTTAAAGAATTGCCAGATGGCTCACCAGAGTGGTTGTGTAAGCCTACATTCTCACCAGCAATGTAGGAGAATTCCTTTCTCGCCACATCTCCAGCACTTGGTGCTGTTTGTATTGTGGACTTTTCCCATCCTGACACAGTGAGATGATATCTCTGGAAGATATTCTCCTCCTGGATATGCTTGTTTTTTTCTATAAGCTTGAGTGTCATTTCTAGCATTTTTTGAATGCCTGGTTTGGTAGACATGTAAGCCCTCAAGTTGTCTTTGTACTGGAAAACTCTTTCTCCCTCGATAATGCTGGGTATATAGGCCTGGGTTGACAATTTTGCTCGTTCAATACTTGAAATACCCCATCTACATCTCTTGTCTCTGAACTTGTAGTCCTCCCTCCCAGATAAGTTCCAACAGCCCCTACGTGCACCCTCTCATGCCAGTTCCTCCCACCTGCCAGCTTGACCAACACGCAGGCTGCCTGGACCTTGGGCAAGCCATGTCTCAGGTCCCAGGAGAAGCATGCCCCATCCCATCAGCCCCTCTGCCCTTGTGCCACCCCAAAAGATGCTCCCTCACGGTCCTCCCTCCCAGGTAAGTTCCAACAGCCCCCAGATGCACCCGTTCATCCCAGCTCCTCCCACAGGTCAGTCTGAGCAACAGCCATGCTGCCCCGACCATAGGGAAGACCACACCCCAGGTCCCAGGAGAAGCACGCCCCATCCCATCAGTCCCTCTGCCCCCCACCACAGGACGCTCCCTCGAGGTCCTCCCTCACAGGTAAGTTCCAACATCCCCCACATGCACCTGCTTGTCCCAGCTCCTACCATGGATCAGCCTGGGCAACACCAGGCTGTCCGAGCTTGGGTGGGCCACACTCTAGGTACGAGGAGAAGTGATACCCATCCCATCAGCCCTCCCCCTGCCGGGGACCCTGGCTCGCAGTGCAGGGAAGACACACTGCTTCTCAGAATTCAACAGAGTCCAAAGGAAACTCAAGCAAAGTTCTAGATGACAAAGGCCATACATCTGAAGTCCTCTAAAATCATACTATCACATCAAAGAGACTCTTCACATATAGCCACCCCCAAAATATAAACAACTTTAGGGATTATACCACTCACCCTCACATATCACCAAGATATTATATTGTAAAAGAGAATTGTTATACTAAAATTCACCTCCTGTCTACTAAACCTGACTTAATTGGTGTATTAACAGTCTAATAGCATCATCTAAGAAATAACAATAATAACAGACAAACATACCCAACTCCAAGGCAAACACTAGTAATAACTGCCCTAGAGTAGTAATACCAACTTAATGAGTTCAGTCAAAACTCCACAGAAACTGAAAGGTCTTAAAAGACAAAACAACAATGCCCAAGTCAAATCGCAGATCCATGGGAAATGAAACTCAAGAAGACAAACTTCCCACCGAAAGAATTAACCCCACAATGATACATTCTAACAAGAACAAATTTACAGAAAATAGCCAAGAAAGCCAGGCCTAAGATAATGACTTTCAAAACATCAACAACTTTGAACAGGAACACAACAGACACTTGGAGGAGTTGAGAAAAACAGTTCAAGAAACAAAAATACGCATAGAGCAGTTAAAACAATGTCAGGCAGTGTTTAAAATTGAACTAAAAGACAAGTTATCTTCAACCCAGAACTCAACAGAGAATCTTATCAGGAGAAACAACAAAGCAGAAAACAGAATTTCCGATCTTGAAGACAAAGTGAGAGTATTAACCAACTCAATGGAAGAGGATGTTAAAGCCAAAAGATACTTGAGAGATATATTCAAGAGTTATAGGACACCCTGAGGAAGACTAACATCTGCATTCATGGAATAGCAGAGCAAGAATCCCCTAATACTACACCTGAGGAAAATTTTCAAATTACCATAAATGTAAACTTCCCGCATCTAAAGAGTTAGAGGCCTATCCAAATACAAGAGGCATTCTGCACCCCAAACAGATAAGAGCAAAATAGAAACTCATCATGGAAATAATAGTCAAAACAATCCACATTCTAGACAAAGAAAAGATATTGAGATTTTCAAGGGGAAAAAAAAGCAAGTCACTTTTAAAGATAAACTTATTAAAAAAACAAATGACTTCTGAACAGAAACAGTTAAAGGAAGAAGAGCTTGGAAAAACATACTTCAAGTACTAAATGAGTAAAAATACCCAGCAAAACTATCTGTCATGGTCCAGAAAGAAAGAAAAGTTTTCCAGCACAAAGAGAACTTCATGGTTTACATGTCTACCAAACCAGGCCTTAAAAAATGCTAGAAATGATCCTCAAGCTTGAAGGAAAAAAACAAGTGTATCCAGGAGGACAAAAGGGAAGTATCATACCATTATAACCTAAAAGCCAAATAATACACTTACAAAAGCCACTAAATATAAAAAATGTCTGCAATTAAAAATAATTTCTCCAGTATAACACTAAATGTCAATAAAATTAACTCACCAATTAAGAGATACAGATTACACACTGGGATTAAAAATCACAAACCATCAATCTGTTGCCTTTAGGAAACTCATCTTACCACAAAAGATAGGCACAATTTAAAATAAAAGACTGGTCCAAAATTCTACTTGCTAATGGAACCAGGAAATAGGCAGGATAGCCATTATGTGATTGGAAAAGTGGACTTAACACCAAGAAAAATCATAAGAGACACATTTGGAAACTATATTTTAGCCTCAAGCACAATTCACCAGGAAGACTTCACAATACTGAACATACATGCACCTAATACAGGCCATTCCACATTCATTAAGAAAACCAAAAACATCTAAAGTGAGAAATCAACCCCCATAATGATAATTCTTGGGGATTTCAACACTGCGCTCTCAACATGGGATAGATCAACAGGTCAAAAACATAACAGAGACCCTTTGGAATGTAATCAAACCCTTACTGAAATGGACCTTACAGATCTCTATCCAACTTTTCATCCATGCACCAAAGAATACACACTCTTCTCATCAGCACATGGAACTTTCTCCAAAATAGATCACATATTGGGCCACAAAATGAATCTACACATATACAGGAATGTTGAAATTCTAGCATGTACACTATCAGATCACCATGGTCTAAAGCTTGACATCCACACACAACAAACAACAGAAAATACACTAATTCCTGGAAACTAAACACTGTGAAGCTGAATAAGAATTGGATCCATGAAGAAATTACAAATGAAATTCAAGATTTCCTGGAAGCAAACAATAATGAAAATACAACTTATCAAAATCTTTGGGACACAATGAATGCTGCCCTATGTGGTAAGTTCATAGTTCTTAATGCCTGCATCAACAATATGGAAATATTACAAATAAATAACTTAACAATGCAACTTAAAACTTTAGAGACACTAGAGCAATCTGATTGCAAAAGCAGTAGAAAAGAGATTATCAAAATCAGGGAAGAAATATCTGAAAATGAGATTAAGAAAACAATACAAAGCAACCAGTCAAAAAGCTGGTTCTTTGAAAAAAAAATAAGATTGATACACCCATAAGTAAATTAACTAGAAGGAGAGAGAAATTCCAATTTAACAAAATTAGAAATGAAAATGGAGTTATCACTACGGATACCCAAGAAAATCAGAGAATTATAACATCATATTTCCAAAACCTATACTCTGTGAATTTTGACAATACAAAAGAAAAGGATGAATTCCTAACTAAGCACAACTTACTTAAGCTGAATCAGGAAGGTTTGAATTATTTTAAATAGTCCTATAAAATATGAGGAAATTGATGAAGTAATCTGAAATTTTCCTATCAAAAAATGTCCTGGACAAGAAGGATTCAGCACCGAGTTCTACCAGATATGTAAGGGACGAATAACACCAATACTCTTTAAACAGTTCCATCAAAGAGCAAAGGAAGGAAGAAACGAATAACACCAATACTCTTTAAACAGTTCCATCAAATAGCAAAGGAAGGAAGACTACCAAATTCTTTCTATGAAGCTTATTGCCAAAACCTAATAAAATATACTTAAAAAAGAAAACTGTGGATGAACACAGATGCAAAGATTCTCAACAAAGTCTTAGTAAATTGGATTCAAAGACATATCAAAAAGATCATTCATTGGAATCAAGTACGCTTTATCCCAGTCACACAAGGTTGATTCAACATATGCAAATCAATAAACATAATTTACCATATTAAAAAGTCCAAAATTCAAGACCACATGATACTCTCAATAGATGCAGAAAAAGCTTTTGACGAGATCAAACAACCTTTAATTACCAAATCCCTAGAGACAGTTGGAATGGAAGGACTTTTACAACATAATAAAAGCTGTTTACAGCAAGCCAACAGCAAGGATTATACACAATGGGAAAAAACTTGAAGCATTCCCACTTCGGTCAGGAACTAGACAATGCTATACACTCTCACCACTTCTATTCAATATTGTACTTAAAGTCTTAGCTGAGGCCATAAGACAAGAATGGGAGATAAAAGAGTTTCAAGTTGGCAAGGAAGAAGTCAAGTTATCTCTATTTGCAGATGACATGATCGTATACCTGAATGATTCTAAAAACTCCACCAGGAAGAAACGAATATCACCAATACTCTTTAAACAGTTCCATCAAATAGAAAAGGAAGGAAGACTACCAAATTCTTTCTATGAAGCTTATTGCCAAAACCTCATAAAATATACTTAAAAAAGCTTATTGCAGGGTGGCAGGATACAAAATAAATGTATAAAAATCAGTGGCCTTCCTATATGCTCAGAATGAAAGAAGTGAAAAAGCCTTGAAAGAAACAATTCCATTTACTATAGCCCCTAAAAAATGAAATACCTTGATATAAACCTAACCAAGGAGGTAAGAGACACTTACAATGAAAACTTTAAAACCATGAGGAAAGAAATAGCAGAAGACACCAGAAGATGGAAAGACCTCCCTTGTTCCTGGATTGGCAGAATCAATATCGTAAAAATGACCATCCTACCAAAGACAATATACAGATTCAATGCTATACCAATCAAAATCCCAAATAATTCTTTAAAGAAGTTGACCAAGAAATCTCACAATTCATATAGAGGCCCAAATGACCCAGCATAGCAAAGACAATTCTGAGTAACAAAAACACGGCTGGAGGTATCACCATACCAAACCTTAGTCTACACTACAAATCCATAGTTAGAAAAACAGCCTGGTACTGGCTCCAAAATAGACACACAAATCAATGGATAAGGGTTGAACACCCAGACATAAGCTCACGCAAGTACAGCCATATGATCTTTGACAAAGGGGCCCAAAAAATTCACTGGAAAAAGAACAGCATCTTCAACAAATGGTGCTGGCCAAACTGGATCTCCACATGCAGAAGATTAAAACTGGACCCGTGTTTGTCACCATGTACAAGACGTAATTCCAAATGAATCAAGGACCTCAATATAAGACCAGAGACTTTGAAAACCTTAAGTGAAAGGGTAGGGAACACCCTCGCACTCACTGGAGTAGGCAAACAGTTCCTAATCAAAAATCCAATAGCACAATAGATACAGCCAAAACTCAAAAGATGGGATCTTATGAAATTAAAGACATTCTGTTCATGTGAACAGATTGTACCCTGAGCACAAAGGCAACCCACAGAATGGGAAAAAATCTACAATAACCACATATCTCATAGAGCTCTATTATCCACAGTGCACAAAGAACTTAGAAAACTAAATACCAAGGAAACAAATGGCCCACTTAAAAAATGGGCCTTGAAACTTAAAAGAAACTCTACTAGGGACAAAATTGGCATGTCAAACAAATATAATAAAAAATGCTCTGCATCCTTAGCCAACAGGGAAATGCAATTCAAAACTCCCCTGAGGTATCATCTCACCCAGGTCAGGATGGCAAACACCAATATCAACAGCACCACATACTGGAGAATAGGTGGCGAGAAGGGAACTCTCCTACATTCCTGGTGGGAATGAAGGCTTATACAACCACTCTGGGAGCCGTCTGTGATTCTTAAAAATGTTAAAGATTGAAATGCCACATGTCCCTGCTATTCCACTTTTGGGAATAATCTGCCATACAGCAAAAATTCGCCTTGATAGCACAAGCACAACCATGTTCATAGCAGCACTGTTTACAATAGCAAAATTATGGAATCAACCCAAATGCCCAACAGTTGATAAGGAGTCTATAAGGAAAATGTGATACATTTATACAATGGAATACTACTCAGCCATCAAAAACGATGAATTAATGAAAATTTCTGGGAAATGGATGGAATTAGGAAAAATTATATTGAATGAAGTATTCCAGACACACAAAATCAATATTTGTACTCCCTAATAGGTGGTTCCTAGTACAAAACCCACTTAGTGATACAATCAAAGATAAATCTCTGTAATACCTACCATAATTGCAAAGATTATAAACAGGAGGGAAGGGGAATGATGGCCCCTCCAACAACAAGGAGAGAGAGGGTCATGCTACAGCAGAGAAATTAGGCCACCATCAAGGACTGCAAGTAAGTAATGAGACATCTTGTTAAGCTCACAGACTTTCCTTCCTGGTCACTTGCAACTGATGGGGTATAATCTCATTAGAAAGGAGGGCATAGAGTCTAACAGATAAAAGGTATACATCCTGCAAATGGGTCACTGACCCCTCCTCACTGTGGTCTCCTACACTTATTCCATCTACATTTGAATCTATTCTTATGATAATACTCTATTTTCATAGCCTTTTATCTCTGGCCAGGGGGTAACATTCAATACCCATCAGGATGGAGCCAAGGGTGGTGCAGGAGCAACAAAACTGAAAAAAAAATCAACAAATCATCATAGATTCTACATCAACCCCCTGGAACCAGGCCAGCCTAATCTCTCCCCCTCCCCATCCTAAAGCTCAGGGAAATTTGCAGAAGAGGGGTGGTAAGATTCTAAGAGCCTGAAGATGGGGAGGAGCAACAATTTACCAGATATTCCACACAAGTTAGGGTCGAAGTAATCATAATAGACTTTTCATGACCTGCTCAATGACCAACAAATCATTGACCCCCCAAAGTCTAGCATGGATCACACCACTAGGATCCTTAGAGGCAAGGGATTAACAGCCATGATAGTGTTCCTATACTAAAGGGGAACACAAGAATGAGCTCTAGGCAATGTTACTGAGTCCTAACACCTCATCAGAGGAGGACCCAGAGGGAAGTTTGACATTCATACTAAAGAATGCTCCAGGCATGGGGGGGAGGGAGCACTGGGAGAAAGGGAGATGGGTGGAAAGGAAGGGGGAAAGAGGGAAGGGAGCATGGGGATCCAGGGAGGGGTGGAGGGACAGAGGGGAATTGGTATTTATCAACTTTGTATGAGTGGAAGAAATAAAAAAAAGAAACATTTAAAAGAACTCAGAATAAAAAAAACAAAGGAAGAAGGTTTTGTTATTATGCACTGCATAAAGATATTGAATTACCATAATACATTCATAACATGTATGAATTCTACATCTCAATAATAATAAACCAAAAAAACATACACTAATCAAGAAAGCTATAGTCCTTAATTGGTGGATTCTAGTACCAAACTCACTTAGTGACATACTCAAAGATAAATCTTTCTAATATCTACAGTAATTGCAAAGATTATAAACAGGAGAGAAGGGGAAGGAGGGCCTCACCAGAAACAAGGAGAGAGGGGATCATGCTACAGCAGAGAAAATAGGTCACCATCAAGAACTGCAAGTAAGTAGTGAAACATCTGGTTAAGCTTACAGACTTTCCTTCCTGGCCACTTGCAACTGATGGGGTTTGATCTCAACAATCAGGGAGGGCATAGATTCTGGCATATAGACAGTAACCATCCTGCAAATGAGATACTGATTCCCCCTCACCATGGTCTCCTACTCTTATTCCATTTACCTTTGAGTCTACTAGTATTATAAGACTCTATTTTAACAGCCTGTTATGTCTGCTAGGAGGTAACATCCAATACCCATCAGGATGGAGCCAATGGTGGTGCATGAACAGCAAAACTGGAAAAAAAATAGAATAACAAAGCATAATTCAGAACATCAGAGGCCCTACATTAATCACCAGGAATCATTCTAATCTTGTCTCTCCCAATCCAAAACTCAGGGAAATTTGCAGAAGAGGGGGCAGTAAGATTGTAAGAGCTTAAAGATGGGGAGGAGAAACGATATGCACAATACTCCACACATAATAGGACTTTGCATGACCTGCACAATTACCAACATATCATTGACCCCCCCCCAAAGTCTAGCATGAATCACAGGCACTAAAATCCTTAGAGGCAAGGGATTAACAGCCATAATAGTGTTCCTGTACTAAAGTGAACACAAGAAAGAGTTCTAGACAATGCTACTGAGTCCTTACACCTCATCAGAGAGGAGGACCCAGAGGGAAGTTTGTTGTGCACACTAAAGGATGATGCGGGAATGGAGGGAGGGGACACTGGGAGAAAGGGAATGAGGGGGGAAAGGAAGGAGTAAAAGCGGAGGGAGAAAGGAGATCCAAGGAGGGGTGGAGGGAGGGAGGGGAATGGGGTACCTATCAAGTTTGTATGAGTGGAAAAAATAAATAAAAAATACCAAAAACAAACAAACGATTAAAAAAGTATTGAAACAGCTTTAAGACGATATAACAGGGTGGATATAGTAGAAAGGGTTTTGATTTGTATGAGATATGGCTGCTTGTAGATGGTTAGTGGTATGAGATGGTGAATGGCTAATACCATGAAAGGGTGGGTGTATGATGCTTTGTGTGCACTGTATCAAAATCTTAATATGTGGTAGTTTCAATTGATGTTAAAAGGAAAATAAAATGGGATACTTATCTTATGGTTATTTGAAAAGTTTTCCTTCTGTTGAATTGTGAGATTGTTAGGGACTTCCGTTGCAAGGCATTGGTCACTGATCACCAGTCTGAGGTTTCAGTGACCACTATTAATTTTTGGAGGCTTTTTTAATGATTAGCAGGATGGTGGGGGACAGAAAGAAAGCTAGAGTTTGTTAGATAGTAAGGGGTGTGTGGGCCAGGCACGTGGTCAATCTGCACTGGAAGATTGTTGTGGCCATGGGAAGATTATTAACTTATTTTGAGAGAGAAAGAGAGAAAGGGAGAATCAGATGCAGAGACGGAGACAGAGAAAGAGAGAGTACAGTCATGCCATCATGCATGGGTGGAGCTAAGATGACTTTCAGAAGACAAACAGCATTATCATCACCATCTCCATTATTTTTAAAAGCATAAAGAACACAGAATTTACTATGAAGCCAAAGGTGATACTTTGCAGTAGAGGTTCATGAGAAAGGAAAAGCAGCTGATGTTGAAATTCTGTGAACTTACTATGACATATCCATAAATACAAAAGTAGGGGATCACAAAAGCATGATAGATAAGAGGAGGAAAACACAAGGACGTAAGACCCTCAGATTCCATTTTGCAATAATGGTGTTTTATAAACACCAAAAAAGAAATTCTTCTGCCGGTTATGGTCACTAAAAGGGAGCCTCTTCAAGTGTGAACTTGTCCCATGAAGGACAAATACACTACCACAGGGACCTGGTTCCCCAGACCCAGCACAGGTGCCCCAAATGGAGCCTGTTATCCATCCATGCTGAAGGATGGGAGGTGAGAGAGACATAGCTGGATTGGTGAGCAGAGGTGAAGGTGAACAAGGAGGTTAGAAGTGTGAGCGATGGGACAAGGGCCAAAGCTCATTTTGTTTGCACATATAAAATTCTCAATATAAGTTTTGTTTCCCAATTGATTGATAAAATATATGGTATTTTAGTCTGCATAGAGAACATTAGGTTCTTGTGGATTAAGCTTCTTTGATAATAGTGACTGTGTATCAAATTCTGGATATCGATGAAAATATAAATGGATATTAATATTAAATATTAAGGGCTATATTAACTATAGCCCTTACTGTAAGAAAATGAACGAAACTGATAACTTTGTGAACTAATTATCTTTGCCTAAGCACTACAAGGGTGAAAAATCATACATGTGATTAGTGTCCTCTGAAAAACCCAGAAACATTTTGAGAGACTTTTCAGGCATTAAAGTCTCTGTCTTACATGCAGAAGAAGATGAATTCAGATCCTGGATTCAAGTGTAAAAAAGTGGGACTGAAATGGTGGTGACCTGCATTTCAATCCTTGGTATGGGGAGTCTGAAAGACTCAAGAATAGATTAGTAAAGAGGCAAGATTGTGGAAGATAATCTCCCATGACACCCTTGGCCCTCTACAAGCACACACATTCAAGTGTCCTCTGGTACACACACACACACACATACACACACACACACACTCACACACACACATACTTGAACAGAAAAACAATAACCTTTAGAGGTTTCTTACTTCCCTGTGTCTTCTGAGAGATCATAGGAAACACATTATCTTCCATCTATGGAACAAAAAATAGGAACAACTCACTAGTTAATTCATCTACTTGTGCCTTGGTCTTGGAAATTATGTTTTTTACATATGCAAATGAAAACAGAGGTTTGAGCATTTTGTCTCTGGTAGATAGTTACTTGGCAAACCTCTGCTATTTAAAACAATGATCTGATTAAGGATGAAACATAGTCAAGTCATTCACTCTGTGGTAACAGTTGACACTTAAAGTGTTTCCATGCTTATTTATTTATATCTGAGGGCTGCATCAGTGTGATTAGCAAGAGTGAGAGCATACAATATAAAGGTCATCCCCAAAATGTTTTGGAAATTTCTGCATTTAGCATGATTCTTGTTTCTCCAGATTATGCAGCTATTGGGAAATCTATGAAATGTCACATGAACTACACAGTAAATATCTGATACATGCTGAGTGTCATTTATCTGGGACAGTGGAGTACGTAAGGCTGTATGTGTCTCTCACAGCTCTGACTATTTGGGTCCTTTGTGACTCTTTCCTCTCAAAAGTTAACTTCAAATTCTCTGAGGAAATCCACTTACATCATGAAATGTGTTGTTTAAAGAATAAGTTTGTTGACACAAACCTGGGACCAGCTCTATTCCAGATCACTTCATCTGGAGGCACAGACAGGAATGAACTCATGGCACCTGAGGCAGGAAGAAGCTATGTTCAAAACATGCTTTCATCATCTCTTTGTCACCTGGATCTGGACCACAGGTGCTTAGCCCCAGGGTACTGTATATAATGTACTTCAGAGCAGATGGTATGAGCTTGATATAAACCATGGCAAGATTTTGTTAGCATCTCCCAGCAGCTACAAAAATAAAACCAGAAACTGGCATGAATACACATGTGTCATATGTTCATTTCTTGGATGCTACATGTTCCTTTTGTACTCAAACTGACGTTCTGCAAGACAAGGAAAAGATGCTCAGGTTGATGTTTGTCTTCCTGTTTCTGAGGCATCCTCTCTTCTGGTGCAGTGTCAATGGACGCAGTTGTTTCTGGAGAATAAAGCAGGAAGGGGACAGTGACAGAGATGATAGAAATGACTGTGTTTTCATCCTTTACACATCATTTAAATACTACCCACCGAATGTTCATTTCTCCTTCATACCTGATCTAAAGTAAGTGCTTTTTTCATTTCTTTCATTTTCTGTTTACCAGCATGAACAAGGCATTACAGGCGCATTGAGTGCTGAGGAGTTGGCTCAGGGATTGCAGTCTTTGATTCCCAAGAAGAAGAACCTGAATATAGATATCCAGATTCCTTACAAAAATGCCAGGTGGAAACAGAGTCAGCCTCCAATTTCAGGCCTGGATAGCAGAGCCTGGTATACAATAAAAGAAAGCAATAAGGGCATATAGCAATGCTGGGTGATTCCTTTGTCATTTTTATGCCTCCCACAGGCACACTCACTCAGGTACCCTCTGGCATGGAAATACACACACACACACACACACACACACACACACACACACACACACACACACACACACACATTTAAAGAGCTGTGTTGATGGACACTTTCTAAAAGTTCTGTCCCATTCTTTCAATCTACACTTCTGGACAAGAGCCAAGATTTACTTTGATATGCTGTAAGCCTAGAGAGGAAGTTCCCTGTTTTAATTCTCCTTCCTCTTCCATTATCTATTTCATGATATATACAGTTATTTTCCTTGAAAGATGTTTCACTCACTCACTTGAATTCCTTGTCAATGGGCAGCAGAAAAGTGTTCAGTGTCTGCTAATGCTTCATTTGAGCATGCGATAACCAAAACCTATACAAAGAGTCAGTTAGCTTACTACCAAAGGTTTTTGGTTAATTTGTTTCCTTAGATACTGATCATATTCAGTGATACATCACAGCATTTCATGCTATTGTGTTCTATGCATACAGCATATGAAACTGATTAAAGGGACAGGATCTCTGTCAGCTAGGACACTAGTAGACTTTCCAAATTTATTCTGGCACAGTGTGACATGGATTCTGTCTTGAAATTGAGCTGTTAACATCATTAAGTCAAAACTATCATTCTGACATACAAATTGGAGGGAAATACAATTGGAGTGAAATGTTCTTGCATCTCTTATAAAAGGATGTATCACTGACAGAAATGAATGCTTACATCTCAGTCACACCCCAGGCTGACAAGCAGGGAAGAAGTGTAACATACAGAGGCATTTTTCTTTTCCATCATCTTATATTATCACTGATGAGAGTTTTACATTTCCACATCCTCTAATCCTGACAATATGAATTACATTACTCTTGACATTTCTTCATCATTTTCCAGAATGTAAACACAGTTTTATGTGAAATGGAGCACATACACTCTATGACTCTCATTGTTGATTCTCAGTGTTGGATGTGCAACATATATCATTTCTGTATTTAGAAAGTGTAAGTGGAGAATGAAAGGGATTATTCATCTAGTTGTTTCAGTTTTATATTTATTTAACAACTGGAGGATGAAATCTAGACACTCAAAAAGATGTCCTAGGGACACTTCTTCATAAATTGGTGACTTTTTGCCAACACAGGAACCTGACAGCTAAATATCACTTATTACATACTGTTCTTAATATCTGAGGGAAGGTTGTTTTGTTAAGAACAATATGCGATGAATACTGTGTTGTGTTTTCAGCTGGACATCAAGAAAATACCAACATGCTCTGACCTATATGTTTGCCATTGAGGAAATATACAGAAACCCCAACCTTTTACCCAATGTTTCTTTTCATTCTACATTTATGTCTGGTCACTGTGATCATGACTATTTGAACAGTTATCTAACTGATATGGCAGAATTAGCTTTTAATTTTCCTAATTACATGTGTTATGCGGCCAAGTGTGAAGTGACATTTATGGGACCATCATGGAAAACATCTGCCAGATTGGCAACACATATGC
Source organism: Typhlomys cinereus (assembly GCA_023101885.1). Lineage (NCBI taxonomy): Eukaryota > Metazoa > Chordata > Mammalia > Rodentia > Platacanthomyidae > Typhlomys > Typhlomys cinereus. The sequence continues at coordinate 3,171,728 of JALPQD010000208.1, read as the reverse complement.
AGTTCATGGCTTACCTACAGGTGAGGTTGGGTATCATCACTGTCTTCTTCTATTCTACAGAATGCCTAAGGAGAGATAAAGGTGACTAGGTCTATGGGCCATTCCTCTCAATTGACAAATTCTTGTTGAAAAAGAGCAAGCAGGGGTTAAGAAATGGGAATTTCTGGAAAATGTAGTCATCATTAAATTTGTATAAGTTCTTGGGAGAAATAAAAGATTAAGAAAAAAGTGATGACATTGCATTTCTTATGAAATAAAAATAGTTTTGAACATAACTCAGATGTCAATTTGAGGTTGATTTAGATTGTCTTCTACCTGATTTTCATGTTTTTTCTTTGTTTCAGATTGCTTATGGGGCTTTTAATCCCATTCTGAGTGACCGTGACAACTTTCCTTATCTGTATCAAATGGCAACAAAGGACACATTTCTTCCTCTTGCCATGGTTTCCTTGATGATTCATTTTGGATGGACCTGGGTGGGGCTAGTCATTTCTGATGATGACCAGGGTATCCAATTTCTCTCAGACGTGAGGGTACACATGCAAAATAATGGAGTGTGTTTAGCCTTTGTGAATGAGATTCCAGAAAACATGAACTCATACCAAGAAAAAGCTGAAAAATATTATAACCAGATAATGACTTCATCAGCAAACATTATTATTGTTTTTGGGGACACAAACTCTGTCCTAGAAGTGAGCATTAGAAGATGGGAATATTTGGGAATACAGAGAATTTGGGTTTCCACCTCACAATGGTATATCAGCACAAGGAAAAGAACTTCCACCCTTGACTCATTCCATGGACATTTCACTTTTTCACATCACCATGGAGAGATTTCAAGTCTGAAAGATTACATCCCAAAATGGAACATTGCTACAGAGCCACGGGACATTTTTTTGTCAAGATTGGGGTGGATGCATTTTAACTGTTCACTCTCTGAGTCTGAATGTGAAACACCAAGCAACTGCTCATCCAAAACTTCCTTGGAATGGTTACCACAGCACACATTTGATATGGCCCTGAGTGATGAGTGCTATGGTTTATACAATGCTGTGTATGCTGTGGCTCATGCACACCATCAAATGATTCTCCAACACCTAGATATACAGCCAGATGATAATGATGTGGAAGGAAGGCTCACATGCTTGCAGGTACAGTGGGAATAGTGTCATGGGTGGGACACTCATAAATGTAGGCAGATAAGCTCAGTCTTGTGTGCTTATGATGCTTAGAATTAGCAACAATGGATCCTCAAATTTGTCACTTCCACAGAGGTAACATTTCATGTGCATGAATTATGAACAAAAATGTAGAGGAAGGGCCATAGTTTTGAATGAAAGACAGTGATAAAATCAGTATTTTGTCAATAAATTTATAAGTGAGCAAAGAAAGTATCTTGTGGGCTGGGTGACAGAAAGCAGCTGAAGAAGAGGAAGTAGTGTCCAGGAGTGGGTGCAAGGAGTCCTGTCAACACTATCCTAACTGAGGTCCTGGTTGTTTCTCTTAGGACAGTCAAAACACAGGATGCTGAAAGTTATGCCTCTCATTTGCTGAGTACTTGATTACCATCTTTTGGGGATTCACTCCCCCAATATTTTGATACAACAAAAATGTTATTGCAAAATTGTTCATTCTACTTTTTTTCAATCCATTGATCACCCAGAGAAGTTACATTTTTGAAAAGTATTTCATTAATAAAAATATCATTAATACAACTATATTGAGAGAAAAAAGAGAGGACAGAGACATATAGGACAAAGGGAGAGAGAAAAAGAGAGAGACAGAGAGACAGAGAGAGAGAGAGAGAGAGAGAGAGAGAGAGAAGATGGTTCTATCTGCCAAAGGTGTTCTAAGTACAGCATTAAAGAGATTATTGATTTCTGAGCCCTAAACAGAACATCAAATATTGGTTTGGGGATCTATGTGGAAAGGGGATCAGTAGGAACACAAGTGGAGAATAGTAGGGCGTGTTACTGCCAGACAGTTGCCTCTGTTCATGACAGGGCTACCATGCACACATCAAATACAACGCCACACAGCATTTTACTATGCAGGAGGGAGGATCTCAGGGTACCGTGTGCCACCCAAACAGACTGTTGGAGACTAAAGCCTGCCAATGGAAGGGGAACACATTCCTCAACACTTAGTCCACTGTTCAGCTTTTCATGCCCCAAGAGATGTCCAGGCACTTGCCAGTGCAGGTGTCCTGGATGGCACCCAGTAGATCACTATTGTAGGATTGAGTCAAAGCAGGAGAGACTCTGCCTGGAAAAAAATCTCATGGGGTAGATTGGAAGGGGTTTGGGGGTGGATAGGGAGAAGATTGACTAATCCATTGTGATTTTATATGAAAGTTTCAATGAATAAAAATAATTTATAAACAAGATAGCCTGCATAGTCAGTGGCTGTTGGTGAATCCCCCTCCGGGTCAGCCAAGGGGAAGAGGGGAAACGGCGGGGTCTCGTGGGCATGAGGTGAATGGGTGGGCTGGGGATGAGGTCAGCACCCAGACCCCGGGAGTCAGGCAAGAAGCAGCACATAGATGACGACTCACAGACTCAACTCTACTCAGGAAGTGTTTGGCCACACCTCTGCACAGGGGAGAGGGAGAGCAGCCACCAATCATTTAGGTGTTTTCTAGGTGTCCAGGTTAGATGGCCTCTTCCCATTGGTTGTTCATCCCTCCTTCCCATTGGTTGTCCATCCGCTCGCCATTTGGTTTTCCAACCCACTGCCTGTATGTTTTTTTCTCAGGCTTATCTGTAGCCAGACCTCCTGGATTCAGGAGTCCAGGGTAGGGCCTCCCTGAATCGATAGTGCCACATTTTCACCCTTTTATTTATAAATTTTTTTCAGTGGGGACCATGATAGCTGGGGCGACCCTAAGCCTCTTCAGCTGCCTGGAATATAGGTGACTGTGCCTGTCTTAGGTTGATCACCACCTTGTGTGGAGCCTTACTCGTCATTGACTACCAGTCATGAGACCATTGCAGAGAAGGAATCATGATCCCAAAGGGGAACTCGAGCAGTGGCAGAGAAACAGAGGTTTTGTCAGGGCAGGAACAGGCAGACAGGTTGTAGGCAGGACAGGTGGAGAAATGACCCAGAAGAGATGGGGAGACATAAATCAGAACCTAACAATTGTAATTTAGTAAGTCATAGCTTCAGTAGAGAACAACCAGGCTTACAATGGGCCTTTGGTGATCTTAGGAATATCCGAGGCCTGAATGGATGATCTGAGCCTGAATGGATGATCTGAGGACCTGGAAAGCAAGCTTTATTATTTTGGGAATATATGAAAAAACCTTTAAGAAAACTTGTATGAAAGAAAACTTACAATCTATTAGAAAAATAATAGTGAGAGATATAAAACATAAGCAGTTAAGGCCTCAGATGTTATAAACATTATTTGTTCTTATCTTTAAGTATGCCTACATGTATTTAAAAATGGCATGTCAAAATTTTTATATTAGCACGCAATAGAAATAAGAAATAGAAGTGGCCACAGACACAAGACACACAACATATAAACACAGAACATATAAACATACAAGCACATGAACAACATTTTACCAGCAACTGTATAATTTACCAGCAACAGTCTTAAAATTACCCTTGAAAGCTTTATCAAAGGTGGATTAACATTTAGAAAACCTTATTTAAAACAAGACCTAATATTAGTTAAATTCGGCAGCTTAGCTTAATTATGAAAAACGTCTAACAAGGAAAAGCATCTTTATCCATAGGTTCATTCCCACATTTTCTCTGGGGGGATTTAAGGTGCTAAAACCATAGCATCATTCTAAAATTCCTCGTGGCCAACATTCCTAACCTTGAGTCCTCTAGTCTCTAGGAGAGATTTTAAGATATGTATTTGGAGACCAGTATTGTCTAAAGCAGAAAATACAGCCAGGAAAGAGGGGGAGTCAAGAGCTACAGGAAGAAGAGGGAAGAGGATGTCAGCAGGGGGTGGAATGCTCCCACATGGACCTGAGAGCCCTCTGCAGAGTCCTCAACCAGGAAGGGGAGGGATCCAGATTTGGAGGAAAAACAAAGGACTAATTTTGGGTTATTTCCACATGCCACACTGCAGCAATCAATCACTTCCTCAGTGGAGGATCCTACAATGTCTAAGAGGATGGGAACAAAGGGGTCCAGAAGCATATAGTGTTCCTGGACTTCCCCCTTATGGGCCAAGAAAAGCACTTCTCTCCAGATCTGTGGCTCCAAGATATTTTCTGGGGAAATCCAAGGTGCTAAAATTAAAGCTTCCTCCCAAAAATCTTCTAAGTCCTTCAGCATCTCCTACATAATTCTAGTAGAGCCTTAAGGGCAGTCAGCTGGGGTTTCTTCTGATGGGACGGTAAAAATGGAGCAGAGATGAATAGGAGCCGAGGGGACAAGGCAAAAGCACAGAAAATAAAAAGCAAGGACCTTTGATCAAGTCCAAAGTGATAACCAACATATAAGGAGAGACCTAGTGCAGGACATATGCAGAGGTGTTTTGGATCTAAGCATCCTGTGCTTAGTGAGGGACTTCAGGGGTTCGTTACTCCCCTGGGCCCTATGCTCCCAGTCAGGCTGATTCAATATAATCAAACCTGGGCTTCAAGTTCTGAGGGGACCAATTTCTCATATGAATTCTCCAGGAAAAGCCTTAATTTAGAGGGGCTCTTTGATCATGGGGAAATCAAATGAGCAATTGGGGCTCCTTGATTATCAGCAAATCAAGCAAGCGATTGGGTTCCTAACCTTGCTCCTTAATCATCACTAAATCAAGCTAGCAAGAGTCCGTGTTCCCAAGGACAAACAGGGAAAGGGGAAAAGGAGGGGGCCACCTGCTCACCTTCAGGCACTGAAAGTACAGGAACACAAAACTAAAGGGCCACTCACCGAACCTTACCAGAATGGGTGTATCGTCTACACCAAAGGCAGCACCACCCCACGTTGGTGTGCCAGATGTTGCCAAATCCCCCGGGCCAGCCAAGGGGAAGAGGGGAAACAGCGGGGCCTCATGGGTTCGAGGAGAATGGGTAAGCTGGTGACGGGGTCACCACCCAGACCCTGGGAGTCAGGGAGAAGCAGCATGCAGACGAGTTTGCCTCAGACTCAACTCTACTCAGGAAGTTTTTGGGATTACATAGGGTCAGGGTCCAATCAGGTGTGGCCACCCCTCTGCTCAGGGGAGGGGGAGAGCAGCCACCAATCATTTAAGTGTTTACTAGTGTCCAGATTAGATGGACTCTTCCCATTGGTTTTTCATCCCTCCTTCCCATTGGTTGTTCATCTGCTTGTCATTTGGTTGCCCATCACACTGCCTGTATGGTTTCTTCTCAGGTTTATCTGTAGCCTCCTGGATTCAGGAGCCCTGAATCGATAGTGCCACAAGTGGCATTTTAAGAAAAACTTTCAAATAACAAGAGGGTAAAATTTGATTTTCTGTCTTATTAATAAAGTAGTTGGTACTTTCATCCCACAATATGGGTACCATGTATCTAACTCAGATGGTGATACTTTCTAGGATTTTTAAAAGTGAAGTTACTCATGAGTCATTTGGCCAAACCTCAACTTACATATTGTCATATAATGGAAAGATTATAGAAACTAGGTTCATTCCTTATAGCACATGCTTTGTGCTAAAGTTTTACATCTTTTAGATCCATGCCTTTCTGAAGAGCCTGCAGTTCACTAACCCTATGGGAGACACAGTGATCTTGAATCAGAAGCAACACTTGGATGCAGAGTATGACATTTTCATCAACTGGAAATTCCCACAGGGTCTTGGGCTGAAAGTGAAATTAGGAGAATTTTCTTCATATGTTCCAAATGGACAGCAATTACATTTATATGAACACCTGATGGAGTGGGCCATGGGAGATGTACAGGTGAGTTGAAACCATTACTTATTTTTTTAATTAAAGGAAGATTTTATTTTTCCTTTTATCCACTAATAAAAATTTAATAGGTACCATAGTACCCTGCCTCCCTCCACCCCATCTCGGTCCCCCTTGCTCCCTCCCGCCTTTTCCAATTCTTTTCATCCCCCTTCCTCCTTTTCTCCCAGTGTTCCCCTTTTCTTCCCCCCAATCCCTGAGCATTCTTTAGTGTGAATGTCAAACTTCCCTCTGTGTCCTTCACTCTAATGAGGTGTTCAGACTCAGTAGCATTGCCTAGAGCCCTTCCTTCTGCTCCCCTTTAGTATGGGAAAACTATCTTGACTGTTAATCCCTAGCTTCTAAGGATTCTAGTGCCTGTGAATCATGCTAGATTTTCAGGGGTCATTGAAATGTCAGTCATTGCTTACATCATGCAAAGTCCTATTATGCATACTGTGGCCCTAACTTGTGTGGAGTATCTTGCATATCATTACTTATCCCGATCTTTAAGCTCTTACAATCTTACTGCCCCCTCTTCTGCAAATTTCCGTGAGCTGTAGGATGGGGAGACATAGGGCTGGTCTGGTTCCAGGTGATTAATGTAGGGTCTCTGATGTTCTGAATTATGGTTTGTTGTTGTGAAATAATTTCTGGTTAAGAAAATGTATACCAATTTGTATTATTTGGCACTATGTAGCACAATGATTCATATATTTGCCTAAAAAGGTTCCATATAATTCACTTAATTCTAATTTTATCTTTCATTCTTCCATGAATGAATACAATGAACTTTGGTAATCTTTACTCCATCCTACCTGACCCCATTGCTGTCCTTCTCTTTCTGGCATCCTTTATTTTGACAGACTCCATCCTTTCATGTCTTTTCATGTGTGGCCCACTGAGTTCCATCTGGGTGACTGCATTCATATGTGGCTGAGCACTTGCTGGAACATGGAGGATGTATAAATGAGTGCACCACTGAAGCATGTGATTTTCTTTCCCCCCAGACAGCCACTGTCAGTGGTCTCTCAGAGGGAATAAAGACTACCTTACTCATGTGGTCTTCCACTAAGACAATATGGTTATGAAAGGGAAGGTTAAATTCCGATCTGTTGCTAAGATCCGACTTCTCTTCCTCAGATTCCCACCTCTTTATGCAGTGTGCCTTGCAAGCCTGGTTTCAGGAAACTTCATCTAGAGGGAAAGGCTATCTGCTGTTTTGAATGCTTCCCTTATCCAGAGAATGAGATTTCCAATGCAACAGGTAACTTCATGCCTTCTTCATCTCATTGTTTTTTTTTTTTCCTGCAGGACTAGCACATTTGTGATGTCCAACAGAGTACACATGGTTCAGAACTCTGCCATTGAGGTAGTTGTATATCTTCTCGCAACAGGTAATAGGGAAGTCAGCATATGAAAAAGTGAACTGTGGATATTCTCATAAATCTCCAATGAATGCATGAAGAATGGCCAATGAGTTCATAGATGTTATAATATTCACATTTTCATGGTACAAAACTTTTGTAACTTGTGAAATCAATGCCATATTGGGTGATCACAGGATGCCAATAATTATATGTAAAACCATTAGGAATAATAACATACTATAAAGTGAAATGCAAATCTGAGTTTTCCAGGTGTCTCTATCCTGGTAATATACAATCAAAATTCATATCCTTCTTAGTAATGAATTTTAGGAATAGGCAAATTTGAAGAATCCTGGGTGAATTCTTTTTTTGTTGTTTGTAAGTTCCACACATAAATAGCAAGGACTGATGTCATTTTCACCCCTTACTATGATTTCTTATCTCCACCATACTTTTTCAATATAAACTTTCTTCCAAAATAGACTACTCCTTGCACTGAGTTTCACTTGGGTTGTATATCCTCTTATTTGCCTAAGGACTTGCTGGAGGATTGATGATATATCAGTGGATATACCATTGAGGTAAACAGCTCTCATTCCCCTAACATTGCATTAACCCTCCAAAGTCTCTGCACTCACAAGGCCTTCCTCTTCCATGATAAAATGCGTGCAGGCCAACGCTGGTGCATATATTGTGGAAGAAGATATGGTACAGTGTGTTCACTTGTGCAGTAGCCCTGTCATGTCCATGAGATACTATTTAACACTACTACTCCATACCTTGCATCCATGACATTTCTACCACCTTTTCTTTCACAGTTTCCCAGAGCATTGGGAGAGAGAGACATGAGGACATCCAGTTTAGGGAGTCTAATCACTTATTTTCTACATTTGGCACTGAAGTGATTCTCTGAAATTAATGCTGTCTTTGTATTCATTCTATTGTCATTTAAACTTCTAGGCAAACACTATAGATTAAATGACTTTGAAACCTATTGTAGCACATAATTCTTTATTATTATTATTATTTCCGCTCATACAAACTTAATAGGTACATGGTTCCTTCCCTCTCCCCTCCTCACCCCAAAGCTCCTATTCCCCCTACCCTCACCCCTCCCTCCCCATCCCCCCATGCTTCCCCCCCACCAATACCCAGAGAATCCTTTAATGTGCATGCCAGAATCTCTTCTGGGCCCTCCTCTCCGATGACGTACAAGACCCAATGGCATTTCCCTGAACCCTTTCTTGTGATCCCCTTAACCATAGGAACATTACTGTGGCTGTCAATCCCTTGCCTCCAAGGATCTTGGTGCTTTTAGCAAATGCTAGACTTTGTGGGGTCAACAGTGTGTTGGACGTTGTGCAGGGCATGCAAAGTCCAATTTTGATTGCTTTGGCCCTAACTTGTGTGGAGTATCTTGCTTATCATTGCTCCTCCCATCCTTGTGCTCTTACAGTCTTACCACCCCTCTTCCTCAAATTTCCCTGAGCTTCAGGATGGGAAGAGTTTAGGCTGGCCTAGTTCCAGATGGTTGATATAGAGTCCCTGAAGTTCTGGATTATGGTTTATTGATTTTCTTTTGCAGTTTTGCTGCTCCTTCAATGCCCTTCACTCCATCCAGATGGGTATTGGATGTCACCCCCTGGCCAGAGATAAAAAGCTATTAAACTAGAGTCTTGTTATAAGATTATATTCAAAGGTAGATGTAATAAAAGTAGTAAACCACAGTGAGGAAGGGGTTAATCACCCATTTGCAAAATGATTACTTTTTATCTGCCAGACTATTTGCCCTCCCCTTCTGGTGATCAGGAACGAAAGTCTGTGAACATAACCAGATGTCTCATTACTTACTTGCAGTCCTTGATGGAGGATTATTTTCTCTGCTGTAACATGCTTCCCTCTCTCCTTGTTTCTGGTGTGGCCCTCCTACCCCATCCCTCCTGTTCATAATCCTTGCAATTACTGTAGGTATTACAGAGATTTATCCTTGTGAGACTCTAAATGGGCTGGTGGGTTTGGTACTAGGAACCACCTATTAGGGAGTACATATGGCACTTAATTTTCTGGGTCTGGGATACTTCACTTAATATAATTGTTACTAATAACATCCATTTCCTGGCAAATTCCAGTAATTCATCATTTTTGATGGCTGAGTAGTACTCCATTGTATAGAAGTAATACATTTTCCTTATCCACTCGTCAACAGTTGGACATTTGGGTTGATTCAATGACTTTGCTATTGTAAACAGTGCTGCTATGAACATGGTTGTGCTTGTGCTATTGAAGTGAATTTTTGCTGTATTGGGGTTATTCCCAAAAGTGGAATAGCAGGGTCATATGGCATTTCAATCTTTAGTTTCTTTAAGAATCTCCAGATGGCTGACCAGAGTGCTTGAATGAGCCTGCATTCCCACCAGCAATGTAGGAGAGTTCCCCTCTCTCCACATCCTCTACAGCATTTGGTTTTGTTTGTATTGTGGAATTTTGCCATCCTGACCGGGATGAGATGATAACTCAGGGAAGTTTTGATTTGCATTTCCATGATGGCTAAGGAAGTGGGGCATTTTTTAAGATATTTGTTGTACATTTTAATTTCATCCCTGGTAAAGTTTCTTTTAAGTTCCAAGCCCATTTTTTAATTGGCCCATTTGTTTCCTGGGTGCTTAGTTTTCTAAGTTCTTTGTGCACTCCGCACAGTAGAGCTCTATCAGATTTGTGGTTAGTGAAGATTTTCTCCCATCTGTGGGTTGCCTTTGAGCTCATGTTACAATCTCTTTATCTGAACAGAAGCTCTTTAATTTCACAATTTCCATATGTTGAGAGTTGGTAGCAGTGACTGTTCCATTGGATGTCTGTTTAGGAAATGTTGGCCTAGCCAAATCAGTTCGAGGGAGTTCCCTACCCTTTCAGCTATGATTTTTACAGTCTCTGGCCTTTTATCAAGGTCCTTGAACCATTTGGAATTAATTCTTGTACATGGTCACAAGTACAGGTTCAGTTTTAATCTTCTGCATGTGGAGATCCAGTTTTCCCAGCACCATTTGTTGAAGATTCTGTTCTTTTTCCATTGAATTTTTTTGGCCGCTTTGTCAAAGACCAAATGGCTGTAATTTTGTGGGCTTTTATTTCTGTGTTCAACTCTTATCCATTGATCTGTGTGTCTATTTTGGAGCCAGTACCAGGCTGTTTTTATAACTATGGATTTGTAGTATAGACTAAAGTTTGATATAGTGATATCTCCAGCAGTGTTTTTGATGCTCTAGACTGTCTTTGCTATCCTGGGTCATTTTTGCCTCCATATGACTATTGAGATTGTTTTGGTCAACTTCTTTAAAGAATTGCTTTGGGATTTTAATTGGTATAGCACTGAATTTGTATATTGCCTTTGGTAGGATGGTCATTTTTATGATGTTTATTCTGCCAATCCAGAAACATGGGAGGTCTTTGTACATTCTGGTGTCTTCTGCAATTTCTTTCTTTAGGATTTTAAAGTTTTCATTGTAAAGGTCTCTTACCTCCTTGGTTAGGTTTATATCAAGGTATTTCATTTTTTTAGGGGCTATAGTAAATGGGATTGTTTCTCTCAGGGCTTTTTCACTTCTTTCATTCTGGGCATATAGGAAGGCCACTAATTTTTGTTCATTTATTTTGTATCCTGCCACCCTGCTGAACTTCTCAATTAGTTCCAGGAGCCTCCTGGTGGAGTTTTTAGGATCACTCACGTATAAGATCATGTCATCTGCAAATAGGGATAGCTTGACTTCTTCCTTGTCAATTTGAGTCCCTTTTATGCCCCTTTCTTGTCTTATGGCTTCAGCTAAGACTTCAAATAAAATATTTAATAGAAGTGGTGAGAGTGGACAGCCTTGCCTAGTTCCTGATCGAAGTGGGAATGCTTCCAGTTTTTCCTCGTTGAGTATAATCCTTGCTGTTGGCTTGTTGTATACAGTTTTTATTATATTGATAAAGGTTCCTTCCATTCCTACTGTCTCTAGTGTTTTGAGCTTAAAAGGCTGTTGGATCTCGTCAAAAGCTTTTTCTGCATCTATTGAGAGTATCATGTGGTCTTGGCCTTTGGACTGGTTTATATGATGAATTACATTTATTGATTTGTGTATGTTGAACCAACCTTGTGTGCCTGGGATAGAAGCCTACTTGATCCCAGTGAATGATCTTTTTTATTTGTTTTTGAATCTGATTTGGTAAGACTTTGTTGAGAATCTTTGCATCTGTGTTCATCAGAGATATTGGTCTATAGTTTGTTTTTTTTTAAGTGAGTCTTTATTCGGTTGTGGGATTAAAACGATATTAGCTTCATAGAAGGAATTTGGTAGTGTTCCTTCCTTTGCTATTTGATGGAACAGTTTAAGGAGTATTGGTATTATTTACTCCCTAAATGTCTGGTAGAACTCTGTGCTGAATCCATCTGGTCCAGGACATTTTTTCGTGGGAAGATTCAAGATTACTTCCTCAATTTCCTTATATGTTATAGGACTATTTAAATATTCACAACTTCCTGATTGAATTTAGGTAAGTTGTGTTTACTTAGAAATTCATCCATCTCTTTTGTGTTGTCAAACTTCACAGAGTATAAGTTTTTGAAATATGATGTTATAATTCTCTGGATTTCTTGGGTATCAGTAGTGATAACTCCATGTTCATTTCTGATTTTGTTAATTTGGGTTTTCTCTCTCCTGCTTTTGGTTAATTTAGCTAGGGGTGTATCAATCTTATTGATTTTCTCAAAGAACCAGATTTTTGACTGGTTGACTTTTTCTATCGTTTTCTTAATCTCGACTACAGATATTTCTCCCCTTATTTTGCTCATCTCCTCTCTTCTACTACTTTTGGGATCAGATTGCTCTAGTTTCTCTAAAGCTTTAAGCTGTATTGTTAAGTTATTTATTCCTGATGTTTCCATTTTTTTAGAATGTAGGCATTAAGAGCTATGAACTTACCTCTTAGGACAGCTTTCATTGTGTCCCACAGATTTTGGAAAGTTGTATTTTCCTTATCATTTGCTTTCAGGAAATCTTGAATTTCCTTTTTAATTTCTTCCTTAATCCAGTTCTCATTGAGCATCATATTGTTAAGTTTCCAGGAGTTAGTGCATTTTCTGTTGCTTGTTGTTTTGTGGATGTCAACCTTTAGGCTGTGGTGGTCTGATAGGGCACAGGTTAGAATTTCAACTTTTTTGTATATGTACATTCATTTTGTGGCCCAATATGTGATCTATCTTGGAGAATGTTCCATGTGCTGATGAGAAAAATGTGTATTCTTTGGTGCGTGGGTGAAAAGTTCGATAGAGATCTGTAAGGTCCATTTCTTTCAGGGTTTGATTAAGGTCCAAAGTGTCTCTGTTAAGCTTTTGACCTGTTGATCTATCCCATGTTGAGAGTGCGGTGTTGAAGTCCCCAAGAATTATCGTTTGGGGGTTGATTTCTTGCTTTAGACGCTGTAGGGTTTTCTTAATGAATGTGGAGGGGCCCGTATTGGGTGCACATATATTCGGTATTGTGAAGTCTTCCTGGTGAATTGTAACTGTGACTAAAATGTAGTATCCATCCGTGTCTCCTATAATTTTCTTTGGTTTGAAGTCCACTTTGTCTGATAGCATAATTGCTACCCCTGCCTGTTTTCTGCTTCCATTTGCTTGTAGAATTGTTGACCAGCCTTTTATTTTTAGAACGTGCCTATCTTTTGTGGTGAGATGGGTTTCCTGCAGGCAGCTGACTGATGGATTGTGATTTTTAATCCAAGTTTGTAATTTGTGTCTGTTGATTGGTGAATTAATTCCATTAACATTTAGTGTTGTAATGGAGAAACTATTTTTAATTCCAGACATTTATTATGTTTAGTAGTTTTTATAAGTATATTGCTTCGCTTTTAATGGTGATATACTTGCCTTCTGTTCTCCTGGATATGCCTGTTATTTTCTTCATGCTTGAGTATCATTTCTAGCATTTTTTGAAGGCCTGGTTTGGTGGACACGTATCCCTTCAAGTTGTTTATGTGCTGGAAGATTTTTCATTCTCCCTCGATCATGACGGATATTTTTGCAGAGTAAATCAGCCTGGGTTGACATTTTTGCTCATTCAATACTTGAAGTATGTCTCTCCAAGCTCTTCTTGCTTTTACTGTTTCCATTGAGAAGTCATTTGTTATTTTAATAGGTTTACCTTTAAAAGTGACTTTTTTTTTTCTCCCTTGAAGCTCTCGGCACCAGTTCTTTATCTTGAATGTGGAGTGTTTTGACTATTATTTGCCATGGCGTGCTTCTGTTTTGGTCGTATGTGTTTGGGGTGCAGAATGCCTCTTGTATATGGATGGGCCTCTCTTTTATTAGATGAGGAAAGTTTTCCTTGATGATCGTTTGAAAAATTTCCTCAGGGGTGGTATTTTGAGATTCTTGCTCTGGTATTCCATGAATATGCATGTTAGGCTTCTTCAGGGTGTCCCATATCTCTTGGATATTTCTCTCGAGTATTTTTTTGGCTTAAACAACCTCTTCCATTGAGCTGGTTAGTACTCCCACTTTATCTTCAAGGTCTGAAATTCTGTTTTCTGCTTCATTAGTTCTTTTGATAAGACTCTCTGTGGAGTTCTGGGTTGAAGATAACTTGTCTTGTAGCTCAGTTTTAAACTCTGCTTGAGTCTGTTTTAACTGCTCTATGCCAGTTTTTGTATCTTGCACTGTTTTTCTCAACTCCTCCAAATGTCTGTTATGTTCCTCTTCAAAGCGATTGATTCAATTATGTAATTTCTCCCAGATTTCCTCTTTCAAAGTATTGACCATGGTAATGATCATATTTTGAAAGTCGTTATCCTGGGTCAGGCTTTCTTGGCCTTTATCCATGGGTTTGTTCTGGTTGGAGTCTAACATTATGGGATTAATTTCTTCAGCGGGAAATTTGTTTACTTGAGTGTTGCTTCTCATGGATTTGCACTTTGACTTTGGCATTGTCGTTTTAACTCTTAAGATCTTTCAATTTCACTAAACTGAATTATTTAGCCTGGGGTTCTGGTGGGCGGGCACAGGCGGAGCTTACCTAGGTCACGGGTTGAGGCCGGGCTCATGTCCCAACCGGCAGAGCAGGGTGGGGAAAGGGAGGATGGGGGCTTCTGCGTGGAGCTATTTAACCCGAGGGGGAGCTGGGGCGGGTCCTGAGCGCAGGGGGAGGTCCTCCTCGTCCCTCTGCCCTGCGCGGCTCCGGCTGATGGATGAGGTAGGAGCTGGGTCCCTTTGGGCTGACCTGGGGTTCTGGTGGGCTGGTGTGGGCTCCATTTTGATTTCTAATTTTGATAATTTGGGCTTTCTCTTTCTTGCTTTTGGTTAATTTAGCTAGGGGTGTATCAATCTTCTAGATTTTTTCAAAGAACCAGCTTTTTAAAATTTTTTTTAACATTTTTTATTATTTCCGCTCATACAAACTTAATTGGTAGGCCAGTTCCCTCCCCCCTCCTTCTTCCCCTGAACCCCCTGCCCCCCTTCCCTCCCTCCCTATCTCCCAGTGCCTCCCCCCAATTCCCAGAGGGTCCTTTATTGTGTATGCCTAACTCTCCTCTTGATCCTCCTCTCCGATGACGTATGAGGACCCAGTGGCATTTCCCTGAACCCTTTCTGGTGTTCCCCTTAACTGTGGCTGTCAATCCCTTGCCTCCAAGAATCTTGGTGCCTTTAGCCTATGCTAGACTTTGTGAGGTCAGTAGTGTGAAAGAACCAGCTTTTTGACTGGTTGATTTTCTCTATCATTTTCCTATTCTCGATTTCAGATATTTCTCCCCTTATTTTGGTAATCTCCTCTCTTCTACTATTTTTGGGATCAGATTGCTCTAGTTTCTCTAAAGCTTTAAGCTGCATTGTTAAGTTATTTATGTGTGATGTTTCCATTTTTTTTTTGATGTAGGCATTAAGAGCTATGAAATTACCTCTTAGAACAGCTGTCATTGTGTCCCAGAGATTTTGGTAAGTTGTATTTTCATTATCGTTCACATTCAGGAAACCTTGAATTTCCTTTTTAATTTCTTCCTGAATCCAGTTCTCATTCAGCATCATATTTTTAAGTTTCCAGGAGATAGTGTATTTTCTCTTGTTTGTTGTGTTGTGGATGTCCAGCTTTAGGCCGTGGTGGTCTGATAGGGCACTGGTTAGAATTTCAACTTTTTTGTATATGTGTAGATTCATTTTGTGGCCCAATATGTGATCTATCTTGGAGAACATTCCATGTGCTGCTGAGAAAAATGTGTATTCTTTGGTGTGTGGGTGAAAAGTTCGATAGAGATCTGTGAGGTCCATTTCTTTCAGGGTTTGATTAAGTTCCAAAGTGTCTCTGTTAAGCTTTTGACCTGTTGATCTATCCCATGTTGAGAGGGCGGTATTGAAGTCCCCAAGAATTATCATTTGAGGGTTGATTTCTTGTTTAAGATGCTGTAGGGATTTCTTAATGAATGTGGAGGGGCCTGTATTGGGTGCATATATGTTCAGTATTGTGATGTCTTCCTGGTGAATTGTACCTGTGATTAAAATGTAGTATCCATCTGTGTCTCTTATGATTTTCTTTAGTTTGAAGTCCACTTTGTCTGAAAGCATAATTGCTACCCCTGCCTGTTTCCTGGTTGCATTAGCTTGCAAAATTATAAATCTTTTTTTAAAAAATGAATTTATTTATTTATTTATTTTCCCCAATCATACAAGCTCAATAGGTACCCCAGTCCTCTACCTTCATTCACCCTACTCCAATCCCCCTTGCACCTTCCCACCCATTTCCTCTTCCTTTCAATCCCCTCCTTCACTTTCTCCCAGTGCCTCTCCCTTCCCTCATCCCATTCCCTAGAGCAGCCTTTTGTGTGAATGTCAAACTTCCCTCGATCGTCTACACTAGTGAGGTATAAGGACTCAGTGGCATAGCCCAGAACCCTTCTTCAGGCTTCTCTTTAGATTTGGAACACTATTATGACTATTAATCCCTTGCCTCTAAGGATCCTAGTGCTTATGACCCATGCTAGACTTTGGGTACCATTGATGTCAGTCATTGTGCAGGTCATGCAAAGTTTGATTATGGCTACTGCTGCCCTAACTTGTGAAGAGTTTCTTATATACCATTGGTCCTCCCCATCTTTAGGCTCTTAACATCTTGCTGCCCCCTCATACACATGTTTCCATGAGCTTTATAATGGGAGTGATTTGGCTGGTCTGGTTCCACGTGATTAATGTAGGGCCTTTTTGTTCTGAATTATGGACTGTTTTTGTTTTCAGTTTTGCTATTCCTGTGCCACCCTTGGCTCCATACTGATTGGTATTGGAGGTCACCTCCTAACCAAACACAAAAGGCAGTTTAAATGAAGATATTACTGTAAGAGAAGATTCAGTGAGGGTGATCAGTGCCCCATTTGCTGCATAGTTACCATCTATCTTTCACTCTCTGTTCCTTCCATGATTGGTGGAGATCAAACCTCTTCAGTTGCAAGTGATCAGGAAGAAAAGTGATAGTGAGCTTCAACAAATGTCTCATTAATTACTTGCAATACTTGATTTTGACCTATTTTCTCTACTAAAGCATAATCCCCTCTATCCTTATTTCTGTGGGGAGGGCACTCCTTCCTCTTCCCCACTGGTTATATCCTTGCAATTACTGAAGGCATTACAGCAATTTATCTCTGAATATGTCACTAAGTGGATTTGGTATTAGGATCCACCAATTATGGAGGACATAAGGTATTTAATTTTCTGTGTCTTGGATACAGATATAATTTTTTATTATTATTATTTCCGCTCATACAAACTTAACAGGTACACCAGTCCCCTCCCTCTCTCCGTCTCCCCCATACTGCCCTTCTCCCATTCTCCTGCCCCCTTCCTCCCTATCCCCCAGTACCTTCCCCCTATACCCGGAGCATCCTTTAATGTCCATGCCAAACTCTCCTCTGGGTCCTCCTCTCTGATGCATTGCAAGGACCCAGAGGCATTTCCCAGAATCCTTTCCTGTGTTCCCCTTAAGTTTAGAAACACTACTGTGACTGTCAGTCCCTAGCCTCTAAGGATCCTAGTGTATTTAGTTCATGCTAGACTTTGTGGGGTCAAGAACGTGTTAGACATAGTGCAGGTCATGCAAGGTCCTTTTATGATGGCTTCAGCCCTAACTTGTGTGGTGTATCTTGCATATCATTACTCCTCCCATCCTTGTGCTCTTACAAACTTAACAACCCCTCTTCTGCAAATTTCCCTGAGTTTCAGGATGGGGAGAGATTAGGCTGGCCCAGTTCCAGGTGGTTGATATAGAG
The DNA here is from genome assembly GCA_023101885.1 of Typhlomys cinereus. NCBI lineage: Eukaryota > Metazoa > Chordata > Mammalia > Rodentia > Platacanthomyidae > Typhlomys > Typhlomys cinereus. The sequence continues at coordinate 3,154,204 of JALPQD010000208.1, read as the reverse complement.
TTTCTGATATTCTGAATTATGGTTTGTTGACTTTTTTTTCGGTTTTGCTGCTCAGGCAATGCCCTTGGCTCCATCCCGATGGGTATTGGATATCACCCCCTGGCCAGAGATAAAAACCTGTTAAATTAGAATCTTGTTATAAGAGTATATTCAAAGGTAGATGAAATAAAAGTAGGAGTCTGCAGAGAGAGAAGGGTCAATCAAACATTTGCAAAATGGTTACTTTCTATCTGGCAGCCTGTATGCCCTCCCCTTCTGGTGAGATCATTACGCATCAGTTGAAAATGATCAGGAAGGAAAATCTGTGAAATTAAATATATATATATATATATATATATATGTACATATATATTAAATATATATGTATTTATATATTTTAAATATATATGTATATATATATATTAAATATATATATATACTTGCAGTCATTGATGGTGGCCTATTTTCTCTGCTGTAACATGGTCCCCTCTCTCCTTGTTACTGGTGGGGCCCTCCTTCCACATCCCTCCTGTTTATAATCTTTACATTTACTGTAGGTATTACAGAGATTTGTCTTTGAGTGTCTCTAAGTGGGTTTCATAATAGGATCCACCTATTAGGGAGTACATACGGTGATTAATTTTCTGTGTCTGGAATACCACACACATTGTTTCTAATTCCATCTATTTCCCTGCAAATTGCATTAATTCATCATTTTTGATGGCTGAGTAGTATTCCATTGTATAAATGTACCACATTTTCCTTATCCACTCATCAACTGTTGGACATTCAGGCTGATTCCATGAGTTTAGATATTGTAAACAGTGCTGCTATGAACATGGTCATGCTTGTGCTATTGAGGTAAATTTTTGTCGTATGGGGAGTTATTCCCAAAAGTGGCATAGCAGGGTCATATGGCATTTCAATCTTTAACGTATTTAAGAATTGCCAGATGGCTCACCAGAGTGGTTGTATAAGCCTGCATTCCTACCAGCAATGTAGGAGAGTTCCCCTCTCTCCACATCCTCTCCAGCACTTGGTGTTGTTTGTACTGTGGATTTTTGCCATCCTGACCAGGGTGAGATGATATCTCAGGGAAGTTTTGATTTTCATTTTCCTGATGGCTAAGGATGTGGAGCATTCATTAAGATATTTGTTAGACATTTTAATTTCGTCCTTGGTAAATTTTTTTTTAAATTCCAAGGCCCATTTTTAATTGGCCCATTTGTTTCCTTAGTGTTTAGTTTTCTAAGTTATTTGTGCACTCTGGATAATACAGCTCAATCAGATATGTGGTTAGTGAAGATTTTCTCCCATTCTGTGGATTGTCTTTGTGCTCAAGTTATAATTTCTTTATCTGAACAGAAGCACTTTAATTTCACAAGATCCCATCTGTTGAGTGTTGATTGTAGTGACTGTTCTTTTGGATGTCCGTTTATGAACTGTTGGCCTACCCCAATCAGCTCGAGGGATTTCACTCCCTTTACAAATATGGATTTTATAGTCTCTGCCCATATATCGAGGTCTTTGATCCATTTGGAATTAATTCTTGTACATGGTGACAAGTATGTTTCCAGTTTTAATCTTCTGCATGGGATATCCAGTTTTGCCAGCACCATTTGTTAAAGATGCCCTTCTTTTTCCAATGGGTTTTTTGGGCTCCTTTGTCAAAGTTCAATGCCTGTAGTTGTGTAAGCTTATATCTGGGTCTTCAACCCTTATCTATTCATCTGTGTGTCTATTTTGGAGCCAATGCCAGACTGTTTTTATAACTATGGATTTGCAGTATAGACTAAGGTTTTGTATGGTGATACCTCCTACTGTGTTTTTGTTATTCAGGATTGTTTTTGCTATCATGGTTCTTTTGTGCCTCTATGTGAATTTTGAGATTGTTTGGTCTACTTCTTTAAAGAATTGCTTTGGGATTTTAATTGGTATAGAATTGAATCTGTATATTGCCTTTGGTAGGATGGTCATTTTATGATGTTGACTCTGCCAGTCCAGGAACATGGGAGGTCTTTCCACTTCCTGGTGTCTTCTGCAATTTCTTTCTTTAGGGTTTTCAAGTTTTCATTGTAAAGTTCTTTTACCTCCTTGGTTAGGTTTATATCAAGGTATTTCAATTTTTAGGGGCTATATTAAATGGGATTGTTTCTCTTTTTCACTTCTTTCATTCTGGGCATATAGGAAGGCCACTGATTTTTGTATATTTATTTTGAATCCTGCCAACCTGATGAACTTCTGTATAGTTCCAGGAGCTTCCTGGTGGAGTTTTGAGGATCATGTCATGGGCAAATAGACATAGCTTGACTTCATCCTTTCTGAATAGAATCCCTTTTATCTCCCTGTCTTCTTTTATGGCTTCAGCTAAGACTTCAAATACAATATTGAATCAATGTGGTGAGAGTGGACAGCCTTGTCTAGTTCCTGATTGAAGTGGGAATGCTTCATGTTTTCCCCATTGAGCATAATCCTTGCTGTTGGCTTATTGTATAGAGCTTTTATTATGTTAAATGTTCCTTCCATTACAACCTTCTCTAAGGTTTTGATCATAAAACGCTGTTGGATCTTGTCAAAAGCTTTTTCTGCATCTATCGAGAGTATCATGTGGTCTTGAACTTTAGACTGGTTTATATGGTGAATTACATTTATTGAATCGTGTATGTGAAACCAACCTGGTGTGCTTGGGATAAATCCTACTTGATCCCTGAGAATGATCTTTGTGACATGTTTTTGAATCTGATTTGCTAAGACTTTGTTGAGAATCTTTACATCTGTGTTCATCAGAGAGATTGGCCTGAAGTTTTCTTTTTTAAGTGTATCTTTATTAGGTTTTGGGACTACGACAATATTAGCTTCATAGAAGGAATTAAGTAGTGTTCCTTCCTTTGCTATTTGATGGAACAGTTTAAGGAGTATTGGTGTTATTAGCTCCTTAAATATCTGGTAGAACTCTGTGCTGAATCCATCTGGTCCAGGACATTTTTTGGTGGGAATTTTCAAGATTACTTCCTCGATTTCCTCATATGTTATAGGACTATTTAAATAATTCACAACTTCCTAATTCAATTTCGGTAAGTTGCGTTTACTTAGGACTTCATCCATCTCTTTTGTGTTGTCGAATTTCACAGAATATAAGTTTTTGAAATATGATCTTATAATTCTCTGGAATTCTTGGGAATTAGTAGTGACAACTCCATTTTCATTTCTAATTTTGTTAATTTGGGCTTTCTCTCTCTTGCTTTTGGTTAATTTAGCTAGGGGTGTAGCAATCTTATTGATTTTTTTCAAAGAACCAGCTTTTTGATTGGTTGATTTTCTGTATCATTTTCCTAATCTTGATTTTGAATGTTTCTCCCATCATTTTACTAATCTCCTATTTATTGCTTTTGGGATCTGATTGCCCTTGTGTTTCTAAAACTTTAAGCTGCATTGTTATTTATTTGTGATGTTTCTATTTTTTGATGTAGTCATTAAGAGCTATGACCTTACCTCTTAGGACAGCTTTCATTGTGTCCCAGAGATTTTGGTAAGTTTTATTTTCTTTATCATTCACTTTTAGGATATCTTGAATTTCCTTTGTAATTTATTCCTGAATCCAATTCTCATTTAGCATCATGGTGTTAAGTTTTCAGGAGGTAGTGTATTTTCTGTTGCTTGTTGTGTTGTGGATGTCAACCTTAGGCTGTGATGGTCTGATAAGGTACATGCTAGAATTTCAACCTTCCTGTATATGTGGAGATTCGTTTTGTGGCCCAATATGTGATCTATTTTGGAGAAAGTTCCGTGTGCTTCTGAGAAAAATGTGTATTCTTTGGTTCATGGATGAAAAGTTTGATAGAGATCTATAAGGTCCATTTCAGTAAGGGTTTGATTAAGCTCCAAAGTGTCTCTTTTAAGCTTTTGACCTGTTGATCTATCCCATGTTGAGAAAGTGGTGTTGAAATCTGCAAGAATTATCATTTTGGGATTGATTTCTCACTTTAGACGTTGTAGGGTGTGCTTAATGAATGTGGGGGGACCGTATTGGGTGCATATATGATCTGTGTTGTGAAGTCTTCCTGGTGAATTGTACCTGTGACTAAAATGTAGTATCTATCTGTGTCTCTTATGATTTTTATTGATTTGAAGTCCACTTTGTCCCATAGCATAATGGCTACCCCTGCCTGTTTCCTGGTTCCATTAGCTTGCAGAATTTTGCACCAGCCTTTCATTTTTAGGATGTGTCTAACTTTTGTGGTGAGATGGGTGTCCTGCAGGCAGCATATTGATGGATTGTGATGTTTAATCCAAGTTTGTAATCTGTGTCTCTTGATCAATGAGTTAATTCCATTAACATTTAATGTTATAATGGAGAAACTATTTTTAATTCCAGACATTTATGATGTTTATTAGTTTTTGGAAGTGTATTGTTTCGCTTTTAGGTTTTGGTGGTATTATACTTTCCTTCTCTTCTCCCTGATATGCCTGTTTTTTTCTTCAAGCTTGAGTATCATTTCTAGCATTTTTTTTGAAGACCTGGTTTGGTGGACATGTATCTCTTCAAGTTGTCTTTGTCCTGGAAAATTTTTCTTTCTCCCTCGATCATGACATGATAGTTTTGCAGGGTATATCAGCCTGGGTTGACATTTTTGCTCATTCAATACTTGAAGTACGTCTGTCCAAGTTCTTCTTGCTTTTTCTGTTTCCATTGAGAAATCATTTGTTATTTTAGTAGGTTTATCTTTAAAAGTGATTTGTTTTTTTCTCTTGAAACTCTCAGTACCATTTTTTATATTGAATGTGGAATGATTTAACTATTATTTGCTGTGGTGAGTTTCTGTTTGGTCATATCTGTTTGGGGTGCCTAATGCCCGTTGTATATGGATGGGCCTCTGTTTTTTTAGATGAAGAAAGTTTTCCTTGATAATAGTTTGAAAAATTTCCTCAGGTGTGATATTTTGGGATTCTTCTGGTATTCCATGAATGCACATGTTAGGCTTCTTCAGAGTGTCCCATATCTCTTGCATATTTCTCTCGAGTATCTTTTTGGCTTTGAAAACCTTTTCCATTGATCTGGTTAATACTCCCACTTTGTCTTCAAGGTTTGAAATTCTATTTTCTGCTTCGTTATTTCTGCTGATAAGACTCTTTGTTGAGTTCTGGGTCTGTTTTAACTGCTCTATGCCTGTTTTTGTTTCTTGAACTGTTTTTCTCAACTCCTCCAAGTGTCTGTTGTGTTCCTCTACAAAGTAATTGATGCAGTTATTTAATTCCTCCCGGATTTCCTCTTTCATAGTATTGAACATGGTAATGATCATGTTTTTAAAGTCGTTATCCTAAGTCAGGCTTTCTTGGCTATTTTCCGTGGGTTTGTTCTGGGTGGAGTCTATCATTATGGGATTAAGTCCTTCAATGGGAGATTTGTTTTCTTAGGTTTTGTTTTTCATGGATTTGCACTTTGACTTGGGCATTGTCCTTTTAACTCTTAAGATGTTCTTTCAATTTCTATTCGTTTTTCACTGAATTGAATTATTTGGCCTGGAGCAGCTCCTGCTCCAGCTGTCTGGTGGAAGGAGCTGGGACTAGTGTGCTGCCTGGGGTTTGGGGTGGGAGGGGGAAGCTTAGCTAGGTCGCCATGAGTACCGGCTGGACTGTGCTTGTCCTGGGCGGGTGGGGAAAGGAGGAGGTGGTGGTGGCGGAGTACTATTTAAACTGGGAAGCTGGGGTTTGGCCCAGGGGTCCTCCCAGGCCCAGTGGAGCTCCTCCTTAGGCTGGCTGGTGGGAGGAGTCCAGTGTTCTGCCTCGGGTTGGGGGGGCTTACCTAGGTTGTGTGTCCTGGCTGGACTGCAAGCATCCTGCGCTGGTGGGGAAAGGCTCAATATAATTTTTTCTAATTCAATCCACTTCCCTGACTATTCATTAATTCATCATTTTTGATGGCTAGGTAGTATTGCATTATATAAATGTACCTCATTTTCCTTATCCACTCATGAACTGTTGGGCATTTCTTTTGTTCCTTTGACATTGCTATTGTAAATAGTGCTGCTATAAACATGGTCGTGCTTGTGCAGTTGAGGTGAATTTTTCGCTTTCTGGGGAATTATTCCCAGAAGTAGAATAGCAGGTTCATATAGCATTTCAATCTTTAACTTTTAAAAAAAATCACCAGTCTGGCTTCTGCCTATTAGCCTGCCAGGGATGCTCATGGTCCAAGGAGTACATACTGCTTCTCATACCACAAGCCCCCAGGTCACCCACTCATCTCAGCTCCTCCCACCAGCCAGCATGAGCAGCAGCCAGGGTGCCGCAGGCTTTGGTGGGCGACTAGGCCACATCCCAAGTGTCAGTGAAGTGTGCTGCCATTTCCATCAGCCCCTGTGCCCTTTCCACCCACCCCTGACCCTCGCAGTCCAGGGAAGACACATTGCTCCTCAGAATTCAAGAGAGTCCAAAGAAAACCCAAACAAAACTCTAGGAGACAAAGGCCATTCATCTGAAGTCCTCTAAAATCATCCAATCAAATGGGAGAGATTGTGCACATCCAGCCCAAAGACAAGTAAATCCCTTTTTACCATCCTGCTTCTTTCAATTATTAATCAAATTGAATCATTAATTTTTCCATATAGCTACCCCTAAAACATATACAATTTCAGGGAATATACCACTCACCCTCCCATATCACCAAGGAACTAAATCATAAAAGTACAATACCATCATAATATTCACTCCCTGTCTACTAAACCTGACATAATTGATGTATTAACAGTCTAATAACATCATCTAGGAAATAACAATAACAACAGACAAGAGTACCCAACTCCAAGGCAAACACTATAACTGCCCAAGAGTAGTAACACCAAGTAATTCAGGTCAGTCAAAAACATACAGGAACTGAAAGGTCTTAGAGAAAAACCAACAATGCCCAAGTCAAAGTATAGATCCATGAGAAACAAAACCAAGATACCAAATCTCCCACCAAAAGAGTTAACCGCATAATGATAAATTCCAACCACAACAAATTCACAGAAAATAGTGAAGAATGCCAGGCCCAAGAAATCAACTTTCAAGCATGATCATTACCATGATCAATACTATGAAAGAGGACATCCAGGAGGAGTTAAATAACCACATCAACCACTTGGAACAGGAACATAACAGACACTTGGTGGAGTTGAGAAAAACCGGTCAAGACACAAAAATAGACACAGAACAGTTAAAACAGTCTCAAGCAGAGTTTAAAAGTTAAATAAAAGACAAGTTATCTTCAACCAAGAAGTCAACAGAGAGTCTTATCCACAGAAATAACGAAGCAGAATATAGAATTTCAGATCGTGAAGACAAAGTGGAAGCACTAACCAGCTCAATGGAAGAGGTTGTTAGAGCCAAAAACATACTTGAGTGGAAAATTCAAGAGTTATGGGACACCCTGAAGAAGCCTAACATGCACATTCATGGAATACCAGAGCAAGAATCCCAAAATACCACACTTGAGGAAATTTTTCAAATTATCCTAAATGAAAAATTCCCTCATCTAAACAATATGAGGCACATCCAAATACAAAAGGCATTCTGCGCCCAAACAAATAAGACCAAAATAGAAACACGGCATGGCAAATAATAGTCAAAACACTCCTAATTAAAGACAAACAAAAGGTTCTGAGAGCTTCATTGGAAAAAAAGGCACTCTTGAAGATAAACCTACTAAAATAACAAATGACTTCTCAACAGAAACAGTGAGAGCAAGAAGAGATTGGAGAGGCATTCGTAAAGTATTGAATGACCAAATATGTCAACCCATGCTGATATAACTGGAAAAATTATCAGTCATGATTAAAGGGGAAGGAAAAGGTTTCCAGCACAAAGACATCTTGTAGGCTTACATGTCTACCAAACCAGGCCCTCAAAAAATGCTAGAAAAGATACTCAACCTTGTAGAATAGAACAATCATATCCAGGAGGACAGAAGGGAAATATAATACCACCAAAACCTAAAAGCCACACTTATGCAAGCCACTAAACCTAAAAAGTGTCCAGAATTACAAGTAATGTCTCCATTATAACACTAAATGAAAATGGAATTAACTCACCAATCAAAAGACACAGATTACAAACTTGAATTAAAAATCATAACCCATCAATCTGCCACCTTCAGGAAATTCATCTCACCATAAAAGATAGGCACATCCTACAATTAAAGGCTTGTCCAAAATTCTGCAAGCTAATGGAACCAGGAAACAGGCAGGGGTAGTTATTATGCTATCAGACAAAGTGGACTTCAAACCAAAGAAAATTATAAGAGATACAGAAGGATACTACATTTTATTCACAGGTACAAGTCACCAGAAAGACTTCTCAATACTGAACATATATGCACCTAATATGAGCTCCTCCACGTTCATTAAGCAAACCCTACATGTTCTAAAGTGAGAAATCAACTCCCATCCGATAATTTTTGGGGAAGTCAACACCGCCCTCTGAACATGGGATAGATCAATGGGTCAAAAACTTAACAGAGTCACATTAGAACTTAATCAAACTTGTACTGAAATGGACCTCACAGATCTCTATCGAACTGTTCATCCACGCAACAAGGAATACACATTTTTCTCAACAGCACACGGAACTTTCTCCAAAATAGACCACATATTGGGCCACAAAAAGCATCTCCACATATAAAAGAAAATTGAAAGTTTAGCCTGTACACTCTCAGACCACCATGGTCTAAAGCTTGACATCTGCAACACAACAAACAACAGAAAATACACTAAGTCCTGGAAACTAAACACTATGATGTAGAACAAGAATTGGATCCAGGAAGAAATTACAAAGAAATTCAAGATATCCTGGAAATGAACGATAATGAAAACACAACTTATCAAAATCTTTGGGACACAATGAAAGCTAACCTAAGAGGTAAGTTCATAGCTCTTAATGCCTACATCAAAAAAATAGAAACATCACAAATAAATAACAATGGAACTTAAAACCTTAGAAACACTAAAGCAATCTGATGCAGAACCAGTAGAAGAGAGGAGATTAGCAAAATCAGTGGAGAAATATCCAAAATTGAGATAAGGAAAATGATAGAGAATCAACCAGTAAAAAAGCTGTTTCTTTGAAAAAGTCAGTAAGATTGATATGCCCCTAGCTAAATTAACCAAAAGCAAGAGAGAGAAAAACCATGTTAACAAAATTAGCAATGAAAATGGAGTTATCACTACCAATACCAAAGAAATTCAGAGAATTATAATATCCTATTTCATAAACTTATACTCTGAAATTTGACAACACAAAATAAATGGATGATTTCCTATGTAATTTCTTTCTTTAGGGTTTTAAAGTTTTCATTGTAAAGGTCTTTCACTTCCTTGGTTAGGTTTATACCAAGGTATTTCATTTTTTAGGGGCTATTGTAAATGGGATTGTTTCTCTTAGAGCTTTTTCACTACTTTCATCCTTGGCGTATAGTAAGACCACTGATTTTTGTACACTTGTTTTGTAACCTGTGACCCTGCTGAACTTCTGTATTAGTTCCAGGAGTTTCATGCTGGAGTATTTAGGATCACTCAGGTATATGATCATGTTATCTGTAAATAGAGATAACTTGACTTCTTTCTTGCCAATTTTATCTCCCTCTCTTAGAGTCGGCTGAAATTTCAAGTACAATATTGAATAGAGTAGTGAGAGTGGATAGCTTTGTCTAGTTCCTGATCAAAGCAGGAATGCTTCAAGTTTTTCCCCATTGAGTGTAATCCTTGCTGTGGAATACAGCTTTGATTATATTGATGAATGTTCCTTCCATTCCAACTATGTGTAGGGGTTTGATCATAAAAGGATGTTGGATCATGTCAAAAGCTTTTTCTGCATCTATCCAGAGTATCATGTGGTCTTGGACTGCTAATTGGTTTATATGATGGATTATATTAATTGATTTGCATATGTTGAACCAACCTTATGTGCCTGGATTAAAAGAGACTGGATCACAGTGAGTGATCTTTTTGATATATTTTTGAATCTGAAATGCTAAGATTTTGATGAGAATCTTTGCATCTGTGTCCATCCAAGAGGTAGGCCTATACATTTCTTTTTTTTTAATTTTTTTTTTTATTATTATTATTTATTCAACTGTGTGTATGTGCGCGCGCGTGTGTCTGTGTGTGTGTGTGTGTCTGTGTGTGTAGAACCACGGACGAATTCGTGAACCACCATGGACGCCTCCACCACCTTTTGCCCTGGGATTCACAGGCTCCGCCCTACCAGGACCAGAAGCGCAGGCCGCCCCCGCTTCCGTCTGGCGTCTATACGTGGGATCTGGGATCCGAACTCGGGACCTTCCGCCTGCAAGGCGGAGGCTTAACCCCTGAGCCACCTCTCCAGCCCTATACATTTCTTTTTTAAGTGTGTCTTTATTGGGTTTTGGTATTAGTATGGTATTAGTTTCATAGAAAGGATTTGCCAGTGTTCCTTCCTTCGCACTTTGATGGAACATTTTAAGGAGTATTGGTGTTAGTTGTTCCTTAAAAATCTGGTAGACTTCTGTGCTGAATCCATCTGGTTTAGGACATTTTTCTGGTGGGATCATTCAAGATTACTTCATTGATTCCTTTATGCATTATAGGACTATTTAAATAATTCAAAACTCCATAATTTAATTTAGGTAAAGTGTGCTTTCTGAGCAATTCTTCCATTTCTTTTGTGTTATCAAATTTCAACAAATATATGTTATTGAAATATAACCTGATAATTCTCTGCATTTCTTGCATATCAGTTGTGCTAACTCCATTTTCATTTCTAATTTTGTTAATTTGGGGTTTTTCCTCTCTCTTTATTTTGGTTAATTTAGCAAGCAGTGTATCAATCTTAATGCTTTTTTTTCTAAAATCAGCTTTTTGGCTGAATGATTCGTTGTATTGTTTTCTTTATGTGAATTTCACATATGTCTCCCCTGATTTTGCTAATCTCACTTCTACTGCTTTTGGGATTGGATTGCTCTAGTGTCTCTAAAGCTTTAAGGTGCATTGTTAAGTTATTTATTTCTAATGTTTCCATTTAGATCATGGTGGTCTAATAGGGTACAGGCTAAAATTCCAACTTTCCTATATACGTGGAAATTTGTTTTGTGGCCCCAACATGCTGTCTATTTTGGAGAAAGTTCCATGTGCTGCTGTGAAAAATGTGTATTCTTTGGTGTGTGGATAGAAAGTTCGATGGAGATCTGTCAGATCCATTTCAATAAGGGTTAATTAAATTCCAAGGTGTCTCTTTTAAGTTTTTGGCATATTGATCTCTCCCATGTTGAGAGGGCAGTATGAAATCCCACTGTATTATCATTTTGGAGTTGATTTCTTCCTTTAGACATTGTAGCATTTGCTTAATGACTATGGAGGAGCCCATATTAGGTGGATATATGTTCAGTATTGTGAAGTTTTCCTGGTGAATTTTACCTATGACTAAAATGTAGTGTCCATCTGTGTCTCTACTGATTTCTTTGTTTGATATACATTTTGTCAGATAGCATAATTGCGACCCCTGCATGCTTCCTTGTTCCATTAGCTTAAAGAATTTTTGACCAGCCTTTTACTTTTAGAATGTGCCTGTCTTTTGTTGTGAGATTTGTTTCCTGAAGACAGCAGATGGATGTGTGTGATTTCTAATTTATGTTTGTAATTTGTGTCTTTTGATTGGAAAGTTAATTCCATTGAACATTTGTTATTATAATGGAGAAATTACTATTAATTCCTTGACAATTTTTGAGTTTGATGGCTTTCATAAGTATATTATTTGGCTTGTAGAATTAAGAAATATTATACTTTCCCTGAGAGATGGAGGAATGGGAGGATAAGGGGACTACTGGGAGAAAGGGGGGAGGGGGAAAGGAAGGGGTAAGGGGGAAAGAGCAAGGGGATCCAGAGAGGAGTGAAGGGAAGGGGGAAATGGGGTACTTATTAACTTATATGAGTGGAAGAATTGATAAAACCTAAAATAAAAACAAGTATTATACTTCCCTTCTTGCTCCTGGATATGCTCATTATTTTCCTCAAGATTGAGTATCTTTCTAGCATTTTTGAAGGCCTGCTTTGGTAGACATTTGAGCCTTCAAGTTGTCTTTATGTTTGGAAAACTTTTCCTTTTCATCACCGTCAGTCATGATTGATAGTTTTGCTAGGTATAGGCACCCTGGGTTGAACTTTTTTTCTTATCAATACTTAAGTTCATCTCTCTGATATCTTCTCGCATTTACTGTTTCCAATTGAAAAAGTCATTTGTTTATTTTATAGGTTTAACTTTATTTTTATTTATTTTTCCACTCATACAAAGTTGATAAGTACCACATTCCCCTCCCTCCCTCCCTCCACACTTCCTGGACGGTCTTGTTCCCTCCCTCATTCTCCCCTGCCTTTCCCCCATCCGTTTTTTTTCCAGTGTCCCCCCATTCTGGATCATCCTTCACTGTGCATGTCATACTTCCCTCTGAGTCCTCCTCTCTGATGAGATGTAAGAACTCATGTCATTGGCTATAGCTCTTTTTGTGTTCCCCTTAAGTATAGGAATACTATTCTGGCTGTTAATCCCTTGCCTTTAAGGATCTAGTGCCTGTGATCCTTGGTAAACTTTGGCAGTTCAATGATATGTTGGTCATTGCACAGGTCATGCAAAGTCTTATTATGATTACTTTGGCCCTAACTTGTATGGAATATCTTGCATATCATTGCTCCTCCCATCTTTAGGCTCTTACAATCTTACCACTCCCTCTTCCACAAATTTCCCTGAGCTTTAGGATGGGGAGAGAGTAGGCTTACCTGGTTCCAAGTGTTTGACGTAGAGTCTCTGATTTTCTGAATTATGGTTTGTTGAATTTTTTTCAGTTTTGCTGCTCCTGCACAGCCCTTGGCTCCATCCCGATGAGTATTGGATGTCATTCCCTGGCCAGAGATAAAAGGCTGTTAAAATAGAGTCTTATTGTAAGAATAGATTCAAAGGTAGATGGAATAAGAGTAAGAGACAGCGGTGGGTGGGGTCAGTCTCCCATTTTTAGGATGGTTACCTTCTATCTGCCAGACTCTATGCCCTCCCTTTCTGGTGAGATCATACATGGTCAGATACAAGTGACCAGTAAGGAAAATCTTTGAACTTAACCAGATGTCTCATTACATACAAGCAAATCCTTGATGGTGATCACTATTTTCTATGCTCTTGCATGATCCCCTCTCTCCTTGTTGCTGGCAGTGCCCTCCTTTCCCTTCCCTATCTGCTTATAATATTTGCAGTTACTGTAGGTATTAAAGAGATATTTTGAGTGTGTCACTAAGTGGGTATGCTACTAGGATCCACCAATTAGGGAGTACATACAGCTCCTAATTTTCTGTGTCTGGGATACTACTCAGTATAATTTTTTCAAATTCCATCCATTTCCTGGAAAATCACATTAATTCATCATTTTTGGTGGCTGAGTAGTATTCCATTGTATAAGTGTATCACATTTTCTTTATCCAATCCCCTACTGTAGGGCATTTGGCTTGGTTCCATGACTTTGCTACTATAAACACTGCTGCTATAAACATGGTCATGCTCATGCTATCAAGGTGTATTTCCTGTATGTGAGGTTATTCCCAGAAGTGGAATAACAGGGTCATATGGCAGTTCAATTTTTAACTTCTTTAAGAATTGCCAGATGGCTCACCAGAGTGGTTGTATGAGCCTCCATTCCCAAAAGCAATGTAGGAGAGTTCCACTCTCTCCACATTCACTCCAGCATTTGATGTTTGTGGGAACCGGTTCCCCCTCACACATCTATTCACTCACTCACACACACAGCTGCTGGCTGTGATGAAAGCAAGTTCCAGTCGTCCCCACCTCCGCATCTACCCCCAGAGACTCACCACAGGACAGGGAGATTGTCAGAAGCAGATCTCTCTTTATTGGGGGGAGAAAAGGAACTTTTATAGACAAAGGCCACCAAGGCATGAAACTGGCATCCAATTGTATCATAAGGTCAAGACGTCCTACAGGTGCTAATGGTCAAGTTCAATGTCACTCAGCACAGGGGGCAGGTAGATACTTGAAAGCCAATTAGGGCTCTCTGTGAAGTGATCAGGTTACGCCAAGACCCTTGCTCTCAGCGCCATCATTAGTCCCATGTGCTTGGCCATGCCCTGGGGCAAATCCTGGGCAGGCCCAACATATCCCTCTTTTGTTTTGTATGAGACAGTCCAGGACGCTACCTGCGACTGAGCACACCAAATGGTCTTGAGTGACTGTGCCTGTCTTAGGTGTGAAAAACCTCCCACCGTGGTCTGACCCTCATGGGATCTTGTAGTCTCCAGGTATAACTACAAGTCCTGTCTTAGGGTGATCCACGGCCAGGCTTCCACTTACCCGTCTCTGGCTACCAGTCCTCTGTATGAGGTTGGCTTTACCAAACTTGGGGGTTTGAGCCATATTGAAAGGCCTGTATTGCACAGTGGACATGTACTGCACTTGACAAGTTAGCTAGACCAGAGATTTTTCCACTGGGCAGGAGTCATTTATGGTGGAGAAGACAGGTTGGCATCAGCACCAAGCATGGCAGCAGGTGACTTTTCGGGCATGTGGAAGGGATGTTCAAAGGCCATAGGTGCCTGTAGCATGGTCTCGAATGACGTGCTGCTGAAAGATATGCTGAAAAAACACAAGCGATATAGTTATTAAAAGAAAAATTTTTCTAGATGTTAGGTCAGACCCAGATCGAATCCATCCAGGCAAGGTATCAATTAGGCCTATAAGGATCACAGCTAACATCTTCCTTGAGCACATCGTGGATAGTTTCTGAAAGAGCAAAGCAAAGAAAGCTGCCCCAAGGGCTTTTTGTCCCTTGGTTTTGCTTGTTAGTCTGGGGATGATTCTTTTGGGTCTCCTTCATGAGGATCCTCCTGTGGATAGAATTTAAGATTCCTTGTTGGAATCCAAATTGGGGAAGACTCCCCAATTGGGAAGACACATCCAAATCCTCTTCCCATAGTCGTCAAAGGATCAGGTTCCCAATGCTCAGTTAGGGGGTCCTTCCAACGCACCTTAACAGAAGGTTTGGTGGATAGGTTTCCCAGTGTCTTTGGGATCTCAATTTAAGTTGTCCTTTTATAAAATTTAAAATTTGATGGTAAATAATACCAACCCCAGCTGTTGGTGGGGGCTAACTCCCCCTTTTTGTTTTTGTAGTTGGGCCTTTAAATATTGGTGATTTCTTTTACCAATGGCTTGTCCTCCAAATTGAATTTTTAATCTACAGTCTCTTCTTCAATGAAGCCCTCTGGGGCACCTAGGGCATGGAGTTGTAGGGGGCTTAGCCCCTCCTACCTCCCTCACCGGGGGACACTCCTCCCGAAATGCCCCACCTGCACAGGAAAACAAATCCATGTGGTTCCCCTCCCCTCTTGACCCTGGCGGTCTAAAGTGTTGGCCAGTGCCTTTTCTGTTGGTGCCAGGGCCTAGTTGAGTGTCTGACTCTGGGGTTTCTGAGTCCCCATATCCTATGTGAAGCAAAAATCCAATGTCTTGGTGATCTCTCCTTAAGACCGCACATTGCTTCTTGTGGTCCTGGTTTCATTCCGTCCCTACCACAATTTAGCAATTTTCCCTTAGGAGTTGCCTGGGTGAAGTTTATACTATGGGACCTTTTTTTTTGCACGCACCTGGTCGAATGAACTCCGGGAGGGTCGTCACTGTTGTTTTGTATAATGCCTGCTAGATACGTTTTTCAGAAGAACCTTCAATCTAGCTTTTTCCATGCAGCTAACCTATCATGTGTTGCCCCACTGGCAGCCACGTTCAGTCTCTCCACCGCCGTGGTTAGTGGTCTTTAATTACTCGTGACCACCAACGCGCCCCTGTCGCATCCTACAACTCTGTTTTGAACATTCTCGGCATTGCGAACGAGTGAGATGGGTTATCATCCTCTAAACAGCAGCATGCGCACCATCCCCGTGGTTTCCTGAACCCTGCCATCGTCTGGCAGACTGTCCGCCCACCCTGTAGATCGTGTGTCTCTTGATTGGTTGTTATTCCCATTGACATTTAAATGTTATATGGGAGAAAGTGTTTAACAATTCCAACATTTTTAATATGTTTAGTACTAGTTGTGAAGGGATTAGTTGGCTTTAGTAGGGTTGATTGTTTGTGATGACTTTCTCTTCTGTCCTCGGGAGTATACTTTTTCTATTCTTCAAGAATGGGTATCATTTTTCTAGCATATTTTGGAAGGCCTACGTTTAGTTATCGATTTCTACCCAAATATGAAGAGATAAACAATCAATTGAGCTTAATTTTTAGCATGTTTGTGATAACAGCTATTGTATACTTCCACATTTACTTTAATAAGACGGCGATATTAACAGTAAGGGTGGGATACTTTGGGAATGAATGCAACATATTCGAACAATGGTAAAGTTGAGTAACAAAAACTATATTGTGTGATCAACTGAGATTCCCAAAGGTCTTGTTAATACTTGAAAAAGGACAACAAACTACTCTTTTTCTGCCATGGTTTCTTAGAAAAAAATTAAACTACATTTTGCTCTTTACAATAAACTTAATGACATCTTATCTGATATAAGTAGAAATATTTACTTTTCAATGAGGCAAAATTTGCTTTGTTTTGCTATCTAGTCTATTGTCTTCATGTTGTAGTTACTTTTCATCTGTTGGACATTCACACTGTGGACTACAACTTGCTTGCCTTTATTCTCCTTTGTGTTATAAGTTAGAACATAAAACCTCATCCTCTTTAAACTTTGTTCTTTTCCCTGCCAATGATTTCCTTGTGGCCTAATAGAGGGCTTAAGCTTGTTGTGTTCACTGTTTTTTATGTCACTAATAACCCTAGGTGTAGTCGTTGGTCTCTAACGAATAGAATAACTGACTGAGATGCAGTGTTAAAGCAGGAAAGCACAAAGGAACATGTAATTCAAATACACCACCAATTGCGTATGAAATGTGGTGAGATTAGGGAAGGAACAAAGGAAGGGAGTCAGCGGGGAAGGGGAGGAAGGAAGGAGGGAGGAGGAAAGGAAAGGAAGAAGAGGAGAGGGGAGGGAGAGAGAAAAGGGCGGGGGAGGGAATGACAGAAAATAAGGAAAAGGAAGAAAGGGAAAGAAAACCGAAGAACATCATACCCAGTGACCATTTTTTTAAAAACAATCATGGAATGGGGAAATTTTATAAATTCTCCCATAAATATTTGGCTCCTGTGTAAAATGGACATGTATTTTGGCATCCTATGTCAGTACAAATATCTTACAATAACCTGTTTTTTTCTTCTTTGTGTTATGTTTTCATAATTATTTGTAACTAAAGAATACTGATCATAGATTTAGTGTATGCAGCCGTCGGTTTCAAAATGCATATTTTTACACTTACTTGGTTAAGCATTTCTTGAAATATGTACTGTGGAATTTTTGGGTTACAAGTGGTTCGGTTGACTGAATGTATTTGAAAGTTCACTTTGTCCATTACCAGTTGCTCCATGTATAAAAAAACTGCAACATCACCATGATCTTGGGGGAGAGGAGACATTTGCTCATATAGACTTGCTCACGGCTTAACTTTCTAATATTCAGTAACATGGGAAATGATGTAAGTATTTTACAAAATAAATTCATAACAAAGAAAAAATTCCAGTATATTGCATCTTAAAGAGCTGGTTTCAAAGCTCTACCAGAATTGACAGATACCAATATCTAATAACTGTTTTCTTTGTGCGTTCTTCTAATTATTGATAATAAATGCATTACTTGTCATAAGATTTAGTTAGTTGTACAGTTGGTTTCCCAAATGGAAACCAAACATTCCTTGTGAATGTCTACATTTATAAATCATACCAACAGGAACATGGAAAAAACTTACAGGACAACAAGCCAGAATGGTTAACAGCAAGCTTTCCCAGATGAAAATGGGGTTAGAACATGGAGGGGCTGCCTTTCATGATTATCAGTTTTATTAATCATTCTCTCTCTTTTCTATCTCTCTCTCTCGTTCTCTCTCTTCTTCACCTCTCTCTCCGCTCTTTCTCGCTCTCTGCTCTCTCTCTTCTCTGCCAGACTGGACCATTGAAGTTTGGGCTCGTGAACCGGAACAAAATCTTCTCTTCAACTCAACAAGTATGACTTTCTCCTGAGCTGTATTTAGTTTTTATGTGGACTAACAATACATGAATGTGTGCGATATATCCAAAGACGTTCGTTTATGCCCAAACTAATTATGCGAAAGCATTAAATTGCATTATGACCTACATGCAGTATATCTCAAGGACATACGAAGCGAGTCAAGAGAACCTTATCGGTATAAAGTAGAAAGAGTAACCACAATCGAATATAAGGTGTAAAAAGGGTGGATGACGACGGGTCCACCAGACATAAGCCCCCACTGAACAAATGTGAGAATATTAACGGTCATACATGAATGTGTTGCTTCTGAAGTGTGACCATATTTTCTTTAGCAAACACAAACTAGCAAAATTTATACCTTGAAACCTAATGACACTAAATTCACAGAACGGGTTGCCTCATGTGGCCCATCATAACATATTTGAAATCTATATACATTGGCCAGGCTTGTAGGCAAAATGAAGAGAGTAAGCCGAGATTCCCAAATCCATCAATCTATGCATACACTGCAATAACGCTGTCCAGTTCAGAGCAAAAGCTGCAGTTGATTCATAGAAAGCACATTGCTACTGAAAGATGGCTGACCTGTGAAAGACACTGTTGGTCTGGACTGTGGTTCTCTCCCTATGGAGGACATTTGCATCACAAAAGCTCCTATCATTTGGGCTTCTTGTCATATTTCTGGTCAGCCAAGCATATCAGCGGAAACAAGGGCTGAGTACTTTTGAATTCTAAACTTTTGACTTACAATATGTTTTGTTGGAGATGATTGTTTTTTCATCATTTTTTAGCTAGAAAAGAAAGGATGCTGTCACACATTTTAATAAATCCTTTCACATTGTAAGTTACATTCAGTTTTATATGTTTTTTACTAGGGTACATGATGCTTGTGTTCCTACACCCATATATTTTCCTTCACTTATTCTACTATACTCAATAGTACTTAAACAACTGGCATTACTTTTCTCTTTTTATGATCTCACATTAATAATTGTTTCATAAAATTCAAATATGAATGAAATCATCTCATCCTAATTAAAATTCCTTACCTTTTAAATGCTTAGCATATGACCAATTTGCCATGCCATCAGGTCTCCGGCTACCCAAAGAAATCAGGCGTAACGCTTCTCTTTATGTTACTTTTGGGAAGAAAAGAAACAGGAAAAATTATGCTTGGTTCTGCTTTTTGATATATATTTATTTATTTATTGTAACTTTAAAGGTGTTTGCATCAGACACATTGCTGTTTGCTTAACCATTGTCTGGAGTTATACATTTCTGGAACAACTGAAAACAGAGCAAAGAGACTGATCCACACAGGATCTAAATTTAATTCAGTTACTGCCAAAAACAGCAACCAAGAATACAAGTGCATGCTAGCATCAAGCTTACGTTGCCTCTCTGAAAAAAGATACACTGTGTAACTTCTCAAAAATTGATTTCAAAAAAATTTCATTTGACGTGAATTTTTCCCCTAAAACTTCATTTTGCAGCTTGTTCTACTACATCATCTTTAAATGCCTTTGCGTATGTGAACTATTTCTATGCCTTGTTTTCATTAAGGCATTTGTCTTTGTTTTTGCAGTATTTAATTTAATAAAAACAATAAACAAGGACTTTTTGTTTTGTGGAGAGAGATTCAAAAAGTAAACCTCCTTATATAACATCTAGCCATTGTTGCAGTCCAGGCACCCGCTGGAGATCCTGGGGATGTTGGGTAAGAGGTGCAAAGTCAACTGACACAGGCACTCTAGGAGGTCAGCAAGTGGCAAAGCAGGCTCCCAGGCTCCCAGGCTCCAAGCTCCTTTATTGAAAATCTGGGCTTGGCCTTTATGTACCCCCACCTCAACTCCTATAAGTTCCTGTGGGAGGCTTTGGGCTGCATTGTCCTGTCAGGGTTGGTCCTCTCAGTTCAGGCATGTTGACCATCAGCACCAGGGAATTTTTCAGGTTCTAGTTTGGGGAAGTTGTATGTAACATACACAGCCTATTAGACAATACAGGCCTGCCTGGTCCTGTCCTCCTACAAGCTAGACACACAAGCAAACTGCAAAAGCAAAAACCATTGTCGGCATGTATAAAAAGAATAGCCATGTAGGCAGGTTTATGCTTGCTTCCACTGAAGAGATGATAGGCCCCAACCACGATAGATCCCACAGGAGCAGGGTGCTCTGTTACTACCAGCAATGTTGGAATTGCATAAGAAAGATGAGAACTACTATCTGAAACAAGGGCCTCCCTTGAAATTTAACAGAGAGAATAGCTATAAACAATATTTACCCTCTCCAAACATTGGTTAATATTGCAAGACCATTTTCAATTTTCTTTTTCCATTAGATGAAGATAGATCTCACTACCAACATACACGTTACTTTGGACGTTATGCGTTACGCAACTAACAAATAATTCTTACTGTGTTGCCCTGCTCGTTTGCTCAAAAAATCAAAGCAAAATGAAGTCTACTTTCCCACCAAGGCCTGAATGTCAGTGGAAGAAGCAGGAGGTAAGAAAGCACCTTAATTGAAACAGAAAATGTTAGAACTTAAAAAATGCGGGGCTCTAGACAACTCAGGTGAGAGGAAATCAAAACTTTTCTCATGAGAAAGAAGATAGAATCATACTACCAGGAAAATTGTTGGCATAGCAGCAATGCTCCGTGTTGAGGATTGGAGATAAAATGTGAAATTAAGAGGAAAGGCGATCTTCTGTAAACCTCAAACTTCTACCAACTAGTCACTAGAAGCACCACTGTATGAGTCATGCCAAAGTTTTCCCTTTCTTTTTTTCTTTTTTTTTCTTTAACCACTAAACTTACCAGATGGATGATATGGCTGTGGCCAAGTGAGAAGAATCAAAAAGTTGAAAGGAATGTTTCCTCCATTAATCCACACAGAATTCACTACTCACTCTAGTAAGAGTTTGATCTGCCATTTTTTTCCTCTCCCTTCAACAAATCTACTAGGAATTTTGAATTCTGTTCGAATTGTTTGTTGCCATTATGCCAGAAAGATTCACCATTTATCAAACTGCGTTCATGAAATGGTAATTCAGTAAGGTATAGGAATTAATCTGTGATTAATAATCAATTTAAACGCGGAAATCCCTCAAGTTACCTTGAAATTATTAAAATGTAAACCACACTGTTTTCACAAATTGTTCATTATCTTCTGACATTGTGATTACTTAAGAAAGATGTTAAAGCCAGACGGAGAGAGAGAGAGGACTTATAACTTTTAGGAGTCCTTCAAAGGCTTCGTGGCGAATAATTCCTGTATTTGATATTTCACAGCCATTTCCACAATTATGAACAGATTTTCCTTTTTCTCAAAAAAGAAATGATATACTTTACTATGTGTTTTTTTTATTACATTGTACCTAACACAATCTGCAAATTTATTCAGAAAATGGGGTTGGCTTGAGATTATGAATCAATATGCCAAAGGAAGATGCGTTGAAGATAAAGATTATGTGTTTTTCTTTTAGCCCAATCATTTCCTCAAACCTTGCCTTAATTAACATTGTAGATGTTTATTTTTCTTGATTAACATAATCAGAAACTTCTCAGGGCTTTCATAAACATCATAAACACTCTTTTCCTACCTTTAAGCATACTGTACAGATAATATTGTTCTTTTAGCATTAAATGACATACGCTTGATATGCTATGTGGTTGTAGCAAGTATTCATAGATCAGTCGGCATATTAATAATTGAGTAAAGCATTCTCTTTTTTCATTTCCAATGCTTTGAGGCCTCATTAGTTTCTACAAGAATCAGATTTCTTGAGATCTTTCAGGTGATTAAGATGTCAACCAGATCCAACATTAATTCATTTTGTGAACATACATATCTGTCATTAAATCTTCTATATTCACAACTCTTCTGTCATGTTCAGAAGATAATGTCTGACTTACCACTGCGACAATCCTTGTACAGAAAACCACCAGAGGAGGAAGATAGCGACAAACAAACGACTGCTGTGCACCTGTTCTACCTATAACCCAGAGGCAATTACACAGTTACAGAAGTAATGGGTATATGATACTTTAGATTACTCGAAGTGTTTCTTCATGCCTTGGTACTGTCCTATTACTGTGCGAGAACACCAAAAGTCCAAACATGAACGAGGAAAGGGAGACTTATTCAGCTTACAAATCATGGTGGATGCAGCATGGCTGGCTAGCAACAAGCTTGGAGGAGGAGGAGACCAGCTCATTACCCCATCCACACGGATGAAGCGCCTATGCAAGACTTCTTGCTACAACAAAGAGATAAGTTGTTGTGACTAATCCACCTCAAGGCCCCCGTTTGCCCATTCTCCTCAAAACGTCTCCACCTCTACGGTGCGTGATTTTTCCCAACACATGACCTTGGGGGTAAATTTCACATCATGAAAGTCAAAGCAGTTTCACAGGTCCCTCAAAACAATATAGATTCTTTTTTTCCATTGTTTTGGTGACCTTCAGAAACCTGACCGTGCGACCCTTCTTTGAAACAAACACAACACACATCGATCACAAGAACAGAACAAAAGCAGAGCTAAACTGGCCATTTGCCTATTAAAGAAATTACTAAGGAAGGAAACAATCAAATGTCCCATCAACCTTGAAGTCTGCAAGTAGAAAATAACATTTTTATCCCCTCGACAAGAGGTAGTCATCATCCGTTAATAGTGGCATGAATGTCAAGTGATAATTAGCTTTCTGCATAGCCTTTAAGTCCTGCTTGTCGGAAATTAGAACTTAAGTTTCTAGAAACCAGTTACTAGGAAACTCGCACAAGAACCCCTGTTAAAGGAAAACCTAGATCTAGGGTCGAGCCATACAATAAACTTTAGCTAGGAAAGACAGTCCTTTAAATTGTTTGGTTAAATACCTGGTATTATTCCCCACAGACTAGAAAAGGTTTCGTTGTCAGAATTGGAAACATATTCCTGTTACTAGCAACATAAACAAGAAAGTATGAAAAGGGAAACAATAGATCCTAGGGCACAGGAGCAGATAATGAATCTTAGCTAGAAGAGAAGACAGGACACAAATGTTTGGTTTTTAAATACCTGTTATTATACTCACAGACAGAAACTCGCATTCAACCTCAACTAGAAGTTTCTCCACAGAAGAAGGCCTTTATTTCTGTAAAAGCACAACCTTACCCAAAATGCAGAAAATAAATAAATTAACCTGCTTGTCCCTAAAAACCTGCATATTTTCCTCAGGAACACTGAGACAGGGGGGGTAGTAAGATTGAACTGACTTCTAGTTTTTAAAGAAATTATTTCATACTTTAAAAATCCATTGGAAGAAAACTAAATTGATATCAATTCAGATATGAGGAAGTTATATAAATTCACTCAAATCATTACCCTGAAGGTTACTGAAGTGCAAAGTTGAAGGTCTATATGGAGTTCTACTCTTTCATTGAAAATGGTTTGTGCTGTGTGTGTGGTGTGATGTGTGTGTGTGTGGTGTTGTGTGTTCATTTTCTGAATTCCTTGGTAACCATTCATATGTCAACATTTTATAAACATAATCTCTTTCTTATAAAAATATTTATTTATTTATTTATTTATTTTTTATTTTAAATAAATTTAATTATAAATTTTAAAAATTGTTTACAGTTCCCTCCCTCCCCCTCTTCCCCCTCCCCTTCCCCAGTGCCTCCCCCCCACTTCCCAGATAGTCCTTTATTGTGTGTGCCTAACTCTCCCCTGTGGTCCTCCTCTCCGATGACATATAAGGACCCAGTGTGGCATTTCATAAGCCCTTTCTCTTGTTCCCCTTAAGCCATAAGATACTACTCTGGGTGCTGTCAATCCCTTGGCCCTCCAGGGTCTCGGTTGCCCTTATCAGATGGCTAGACTTTAGAGGGCAACAGTGCGTGGACCTGCGCCGGGCATGCAAAGTTCCATATGATGCTTTGGCCCCAACTATTGTGAGAATCTTGCCCAATCGTTGCTCTCCCATCATTTGCTCTTGCAATCTTACCCGCCCCCTCTTCCGCAAATGTCCCTCCTTAGCTCCAGGATGGGGAAGCGATTTAGCGCTGTCCTAGTTCTAATGTGATTGATATCGCGTCTCTGAAGTTTGGATTGTGGTTTGTTGATTTTCTTTTTGCAGTTTGCTGCTCCTGCAATTCCCTTCACTCCATCTGTGGGCACTGTATGTAACCCCCTGCGCCAGAGACAAAAAGCTGTTTTAAACTGGACAGGTCTTGTTGTAATAGCACATCAAGGGTAGATGTAATAAGAGTAGGGAAAAACCTCACTGAGGGCGGGGTCCATCACCCATTTGCAAAAATGATTACTTTTATCTGCCTTAGATATATGCCCTCCCCCTTCTTATAAAAAAAAACTTATTTAATTACTTTCAAGACACTCTGACCAGCTCCCAACTGACTTTCACTATGCCTAGAAATAAGCAAAATAATTAAAGTTCTGAAATATTTTCCAAACAATGTGCCTTTATATATGCGTCACCAACATTATTACTCATTTGGGAATATTCTTTTCCTGATTTTACATAATATTTATTAGCAATATAGGAGACAGGCGAATTACATCGCCTAATTAATGTTTTCCAACTGAGTTACAAAACCCCTTTCATCATTATTGCTTTCGAATCCTTTCCTCTATCATTTGGATACCCTTTCACATTGTAGAATAAGAATAAGGTAAGAAATCCAGTTTTTATTTTATTGCAGTAAACACTACGTGTTTCGACAACATTTGTTCACATTCAAAGAGCTCAGCATGAAAAGAAACATCACGCAAATATGTGAAACATGTCACTGTGGCTTTTTGCTTTGCTAATCGTCTTGCATGAGCAGACTTAAATGAATGGCATATTCATAAGCATGAGTTTTCTGTAATTTTTACAGAAAATTTCAGCACCAAGAAATCCCCCACTATCAAATTATACAAATTCTCCTTTTAAATCCATATGGACACTATGACTCCTGGAGTCGTCTCAGCAGTGATTCCAAATGCAGGCAAGATATTCCATTACTAAAGTATAGCAATGAAAGAAGAAAACATTATTTTTACAGGTGTTCCTCCCTCCTTTTATATTAGTTGATTAAGGTTTATTATCGAGAATCATATGAAATATTTCTGAATACACTTCTCTGTAAGCCTATATTGGATGTGTTGTGTGTAACATCTCAAGTTACAACACCTATATGTGTGTTGTGTGTTTTGTTATTTTTTCCTAATTCCATTATTTGCTCTATTTAATTGAATTGTGCGATTTAGTTATTTATTTATTCCATGACATTTTTCATATATTAATAGAATTCCTTTTGGTTATTTTCACAGCTTTTTTTTTTAAAATCTGTATCCCCAATTCCAAAACACCCTTCTTTTCCACCGTTAGGCCCCTTTAAATCTAATGAATTTTATTAATTACTATTGTGGCCCATTGCGTTTATTTAATATGTTGCTTGTATGGCATATTGGACATTATTAAGTAAAACGTTGACAAGAAAACCTTAACTGTACTAAGAAATAACTCCTTCCTTAGCAACCCCTGTTGTCTAGATTTTGGGGAAGGGGGTCAAGAGTCCTGTTTACTATTCCTGGCTATGAGTGGGATCATCGATAAACCAAATCTTATGATGATTTTTAAAAGTATCTTTCTCGAATTTTAATTTGTGCTGTGCAACTGAAGAATAGGATTTGAGTGGAGCATACCAAATAGGAAAAGAAAGAAATCAAACAATCTCTCTTTATGGTTACTTCTTTAAAGTGGTTCACGCATGAATATTAATAAATATGATAATTAAGGCATCTTAATTTTTCCAATACTCCCCCTTTTGCACCCCTAACCCGCTCCGCCGGTTGGGACGCGCCTAGCGCCGCGGTCCAAGCCGTGGCGTCCACGCCGCCGCCTAGCTGGTTGAGTAACCCCCCCCCCCCCCCCCCCGCGCGCACCCGCCACCAGGACCCCCAGGTCGGCCCACAGGGGACCCGGCTCGCCTCCCACCATCCAAGACGGGAGGCCCCAGCGCGGGACCCAGGGACCAGGAGGACTCCCCCCTCGCCGGGCCCCGCCCCAGTGCCTCGGGTTAAATAGATCCCACGCCGTTTCGCCCCCATCCCCCCCTTTGCACCCTAAACCCGCTCCGCCGGTCGGGACGCGTGCGCGCGGTCCAGCCGGGCCTCACCCCACGACCTAGGTAAGTCTCCGCCCCGCCCCGCCCACCAGCGGAACTACAGGCCAAATAATTCAGTTTATTGAAAATGAGAGATCTGAAGAGTTCAAAAGGACAATGCCAAAGTCAAAGGCAACTCCATGAGAATAGCCAAACAAATCAAGTAAACAAATTTCCCCACTGAAAGAAATATATCCCATAATTTTAGACTCCCATAAGAACAAACCCACGGGAAAAAGCCCAAGAGCCCACCCCGGATAAAGATAAAAGGAATCAAGAACTTTCAAAAATATGATCATTACCATGTTCCATACTATTGAACGAGGAACTAGGGAGGAATTAAAAATCGAATCCCATCGCTTGAGAGTGCACACAACAGACATCTGGAGGGAGTGAGAAAACAGTTGTGCAAGACGAAACAAAAAAAGTGGCATAGAGCAGTTTAAAACAACTCAAGCAGAGTTTTAAAAACTGAGCTAAACGACAGTTACTTCAACCCCAGAGAACACCACAGAGAGCGTCTTACCAACAGAACGCACGAAGCCGAGAGAAGAAAACCGAATTCAGAACTTGAAGATAAAGTGGGTAGTTTTTACTAACCAGCTCAATGGAAAGAGGTTGTAAAGCCAAAAAGATACTTGAGAGAACTATACCAGAGCTATGGGACACCCTGAAGAAGCCTAACCTGCGTATTCAGGGAAATACCAGAGGCCAAAGCAGACGCATCTCAAACTACCACCCCTGAGGCAATTTTTCATAAAACGATCTCAAGTAAAACTTTTCCTCATTAAAAAAAAAGAGAGGCCCATCCCTATACCAAGAGGCATTCCGCCCCACCCAAACAGATACGACCAAAATAGAAGCACACCGCGGCCAACAATAGTTAAAACCACTCACATTCAAGATACCGACTGGGCTGAGAGCTCCAAGGGAGAAAAAACACGTCACTTTTAAAAGGATAACCTCATTAAAATAACAAAGACTTCTCAGTCGAAACAGTAGTTAAAAGCAGGAAGCGCTTGGAGAGACATACTTCAAGTATTGAATGAGCAAAAATGTCAAGCCAGGCTGATTACTCCGCCAAACTATCAGTCATGATCGAGGGAGGGCTAAAGAGAAAGAAGAAGAAAACTTTTCCAGCACAAAAGAAACTTTATTAGGGATACATGGCCACCAAACCAGGCCTTCAAAACATTGCTAGAAATGATACTCAAGCGTGAAGAAAAAAACCGGCATATCCAGGAGAACAGCAGTGCAAGTATAACATCATTAAAAAAACGAAAGCAATCACCTTATAAAAAAGCATTCTAAAACATACTTAAATGTCTGGAATTAAACAATAGTTCTTCCATTTATAACACTAACTGTTTAATGGAATTAATTCACCCGATCAGAGACACAGATTACAAAACATGGATTCAAAATCCACAATCCTCAATATTTGCTGCTGCAGGAATAACCCATCTCACACCAAAGATAGGCACGCTCTAAAAATAAAGGCTGCTGGTTCAACAATTCTACAAGCGACTTGGAAGCACCGAAGAAAGAAGGGCAGGGGTAGCCATTATGCTATCAGACAAAGTGGATTTCAAACCAAAGAAAATTATATAAGAGGACACGTATGGATACTACATTTTCGTCACCGGCACAATTCACCAGGCAGACCTCACATCCTGAACATATATGCACCCAAACGGGCCCTCCACATTCATTAAGAAAAAAAAAAAACCCTACCCCAGCGGGGGTCTTTTCTAAAGCAAAGAAAATTCCAATCCCCCAAACGCGATTAAATTCTTGGGGTGACTTTCAAAAAACCCAACCGCCCTGGCCTGGTCAAAAACCATGGGGGAATTTAGATTCCCAAAAAACAAAAACCAAAAAAAAAACAGGGTTTTTCAAAACAAAACAAAGCTTAAAAAATAACCAAGAGGGACCCCCCCACTTTTTTGGGGAAAAAACTTAATTTTTCCCCAAAAAACCCTGGGGAAAAAAAAATCAAAAAAGAAGAAAATTGGGACCTACAGAAAATTTCTTTCTATCGGAAAACTTTTTTTCAACCCCCACAACAACCAAAGAATTACAAACAATTTTTTTTCTCCGCAGCCCACCCAATGGGGAAACTTTCTTCCCAAAAAAAAATTAGGAATTCCCCCAAACCATTTTTTTAATTTGGGCCCAACCAACAAATTGAATCTACCAAAAACATTTTTTTTATTTTTACAAAAGGGAAAAAGTTTTTTTTTGGGTTTTTTTGTTTTTTGGAAATTTTTTTCTAAAAACCCCCCTTGTGGCCCCTTATTTCAGGGGGGGACCATTCCACTGGCCTTTTAAAAGTCAAAAAGCCTGGGGACATTTTTTCCCACCCAAAAAAACACATTTTTTTTCCAAAAAAAAAAAAAAACCAAGAGGGGGGGGGAAAAAAAAACATTTTTTTTTTTACCACTACAAAACTCCTGGAAAACAAACCTTACAACCACTTATTGGGATGGCTGAATGAGGTGGACATGGGGGATTTTTCAGGGACGGAAATTAAAAAAAAGGGGGACCAATTTCAAGATTTCCTTGAAAAGTGGGAAATTGATACACACACAAAAATACAAAAAATTTACCCAAAAAAAAAAACAAAAAATTCTTTTTCTGGGGGGGGACACCAATGAAAAGCTTTGTTCTAAGAGGGTTTGGTAAGTTTTCCCACAGGCTCCTTTCAATTGCTACTTCAAACAAAAACCAAAAAATTGGAGGGAAACGGTTTTCAGGGAAAAAAAAATAAAAAAACACAAAACCCTTACCCTTAACAAACAAAAAAATTTTTTTTGGGGCTTTAACAGCTTTTAAGGAAAAAAGCCTAGAAAGGCAAAATCTGATTCCCCAACAAACAAAAAAAAAGTCGTGACGACGAGAGGGGAGATTAGGCAAAAAAATAAAGGGGGGGAAGGGGAAAGCGAAAAAAAAATATCTGAAAAATCGAAAGAATTTTTAAAGCACACAAAACGATTTAGAAAAAAAAATAAAAATTTTCCAAAAAACCAAACCAGTTCAAAAAAACAAAAAGGCTTGGTTTTTCCTTGAATAACAAAAAAAATCAATAAAAGAATTGAATTTACCCACCCCCCTAGCGAAAAAAAACACTATAAAACAAACCAAAAAAAAAACAAGGGGGCAACAAGAGAGGCAGAAGGGGAGGGAAAAAAAAACCCCCAAAAAATTAAAAAACAAAAAAATTAGAAAATTTTGGGATACATGGAGTTCTTTTTTACCCTTTAACTGATTTTATTTACCCAAGGAAGGGGGAAAATCCAGGAAAGGGGGAGAGGGGAATTATTAACATTGATTTTCCCCATATTTTTTCCAAAAAAACCTTTTTCTTTTGAAACTTCTGTGAAGTTTTGGGGGGGGGGGGGGGGGGACAAAAAACCCACAAAAAAAGAGATGGATAAATGGAACTTTCTAAAGTTTTAAAAAAACAAAAACCAAAACTTACCCTTTAAAATTTGGAAATCAGGGAAAGTTGTTGTGAAAATTTTATTTTTAAAACAAATTCGTTCCTACCTAATCAAAACACAAAAAAAACATATTAAGGGGGGGAAAAAAAAATTGGAGGGAGGGGGGGGGAAAGAGACGTTTTTAAAAGTTTTAAGAAGTAAGTTGGAAAAAAAGAAACAGTTTAACATAGCGGGGGGGAAAAAATTTTTTTCCTTCCCACCCCAAAAAAAAAATGTTGTTCCTGGAAACCAAGGATGGGATTCGCCAGTGGCCAAACAGACGTTCTGCTACCAGGGGTGTGTGACACTGTAAGGAAGTTAAAAAAAAATAACCACCAATTTTGTACTCCTTAAAAAAAAAACTGTTTTTCCAATCCTTTTTTCCAAATAGGCCCCAAAATGGTAAAGGAAAACACTGTACCAAAAAATTCCTTTTTCTATGAACGCTTTTAATAATCGTTTTCATTTCCCAAACAAACCTAATTAAAGAATTCGCTTAAAAAAAAAAAGGAAAAAAAAAAAATCACACCACTTAATTTAGGGGGGGGCCCGATCACCCTGGGATTGGGAACAACAAAGACGCCCAAAATAATTTTTTTTCTTCAAAACAAAACAAAGGTCTTAGGGCCAAAATCGGATTCACAAACAAAAAAAAAACACATTATTTTTTTTAAAAAAAAAAGGGGGGCACAAATCCTTCAAACATGGGACCAAAAGTAATGGCTTTCATCCCCGGCAACCCAAAAGGGTTGGTTCCACCAAAAACAAATATTTGGCACAACAAATTCAATTTTTAAAATTGTAAATTTTTTTCAATTCATTTTTTAAAAAAAAACCAGGGTTCCAAAAGTTCCAGAACCCCCCCCCCCCAACCTTTTGATTTTTTTTTACTTTTCGATAACAAGGGGGGTGATGCAGGGAAAGGAGGGGGGGGGGGAAACAAAAAAAAAAAGCTTTTTTGGGGGGACAAAAAAGGATTTTTCCAAACCAAAACAAGCCTTTTTATTGATCAAAAAAAAAAAAAAACGTTGGAGGGGGGGGGGGGGACAAGTAGGGAATGGAAGGGAAATCAAAAAAAACCTTTATCAATTTTATAATTAAAAAAAGCTTTTATTTTACAAAAAAAAAAAAACCCAAAGGCCCCCCCCCCCACTAGGGCCAAAAGGGATTATTTTTTGCTCAAATGGGGGAACAAAAAAAAAAACAAATTGGAAAGGCAAAGTGGGCCATTCCCCACTTCGATTTCAAGGAAAAAAAAACTTAGGACCCAAGGGCTTTGTTCCACTCTCACCCATTTCTTATTCAAAAACAAACCCTTTGTTTAACTTTTTGAACTGTAGGGGGGTCCTTAGCTGAAACAGCCATAAGGGGGAAAAACAAAAGGAAAAGGGGGGGAACACCCCATTTCTTCATAAAAAGGGAGGGGGATTCAAAAAATCGGGCAAGGGATAGGAAAAGTTTTTCAAAAAAAAACTCAATGCTTAAATCCCTATTTTGCAAGATTGGGGAACCCCCATTTGGATTTCCTTATACCTTGAAGTTTTTTTTTTGGATCCCACAAAAAAAAAACACAAAAACTCCACCCCCAGGTGAAAAGCTTCCTGGGAAAAAAACCAAACCAAAACAAAACTAATTGAGAAGTTTAGGCCAGGTTGGGCAGGAAGGGGGATTTTTTTTTCAGGATTTACAAAAATAAAATTGGTTTGGCCAAAAAAATTTGCAGAGGGGGGCCTTCCTTTTATGCCCAGGAAATGAAAAATGAAGTGAAAAAAACAAGCCTTGAGAGGGGACAAAACCAAATTTTTTACCATTTTATTTTAGTTTAGGGCCCTAAAAAAAAAAATGGGAAAACATAAAACCCTTGGTTTATTTAAAAAAACAAACCTTTACAACTAAAGGGAGGGGGTACAAAAGGTGTAAAAGGGTAAAAAAAGGGACCTTTACAATTTGGAAAAAAAAAAAAACTTTTAAAAAAACCCCTTTAAAAGGAAAAAAAGGGGAATAAAGAAAAGAAAAAAATAGGCTCGAGGGGAACACCAGGGGAAAGGTTGTGGATATGGGAAAAAAAGGACCCTCCCCTTGTTCCTGGAATTTGGCGGGGACATTCAAAAAACATCTGAAAAAAACATTTGGGGGGGGGGGGGGGGGGGGAACACATCTCCCTTTTACAAAAAGGCCCAAATATTTTACCAAGGGATTCCCCAATTTTTTTTTTTTTTGCCTAGCACCAAATTGGGCAAAAGTCCAAAAACGGGCCCAAAGGTCTTGTCAAAAAAGGGGGGGGGGGGAAGGTTAAAAGAAGTTGGAAACCAACAACAACAAAGGCTCAAAAAGTTGGCATGATGGAGCCACAAAAAGGGGCACCCCAGGAGAGGCAAATTAAAATAACCAAAGCCGGAGTTGAACCAAAAAAAAAAAAAAAAACACAAACCACAGGCGTGGCGGGGATAAAAACCCATAACCCAACAAACCTTTTTAGGTTATTTCTACATCAAAAATTCCCTAGTTTTGGTAAACAAAGGGTAACCAGCCTGGTAATTGGCTCCAAAAAAATCGGATCACCACAACCCCCAGATCCAAATTTGGGATTTAAGGGATTTGGAAAGGACCCCACCAGGATATTTTTAAAGCCCAACACAAAAGTTTACAGCCATTTTTGGGTTTTCTTGACCCCTCCCAAAAAAGGGGCCCAAACAGGAAATTTCCAAATGGAAAAAAAAAAAAAGGAAAAAACCAAGGCCATCTTCAAACAAAAACAAAACCAAAAATGGTTTTTTGCTTGGGCAACAAAAAAACTGGGATTATCGGGGAAACAATTGCAGAAGAAGTATTTTAAAAAGGCTGGGGGAACCCGACTTGTCACCATGTTTACAAAAATGAACACTTACTTTTAATTTGTTTTTTTTCCAAAAATGGGGGATCAAGGGAACCTTTGGATTTTATTTTCCCCAGGGCCCAAGAGGGGGGGTGGGGGGACTAATAAAAAAAAAAACCCATAGTGTTTAAGGTTGAAAGGGATTAGGGGCAAAACCAAAAAAACAAAACTCCTCCCGAAGGCTGATTGGGGGGGGGCTTGGCCAAAAAAAACAGTTCCTAAAAAAAGGGGGGGGGGGGTGGGGGGGCCCCCATTCCCAACTTGGGGCCAACAGTCACTGCTTTAAACCAAACCTTTTTCTCAAAAACAACCCATTTTGGGGGGGATTTCTTGTGAAATTTTAAAGCAGCTTCTTTTGTTTCAGGGATTTTAAAAGAGAATTTGTAACACGGCTTCAAAAAAAGGGGGCAACCCACAGGGGGAAAATGGGAAGGGAAAAATCTTTTCCAAAACCACTTATCTTGATTTAGAGGCTCTATTGTTCCCAGAGTTGCACCACCAAAAAGAAACATAGGGAAAACAAAACAAACAAAACTAAACAAAACCACACCTCCAGGGGGGGGAACAAACCAATTTTTGCCCAATTAAAAAAAAAAAAAAATGGGCCCCCCCCTGGGAAACTTAAAAGAAAACAAAACTTTTCCAGGGATGAAAAACAAATTAAAAATTTTTCGTCTAAAAAAAAACAAAATATCTGAAAAAAAAAATTTTTTTTGGGGCTCCCCAACTTTTTCTTTAAAGCCCCCAAAAATTCAGGGAAAAATGGCAAAATTTTCAACAACAAAAACAAACTTCCCTGAGGA
The DNA here is from genome assembly GCA_023101885.1 of Typhlomys cinereus. Classification (NCBI taxonomy): domain Eukaryota; kingdom Metazoa; phylum Chordata; class Mammalia; order Rodentia; family Platacanthomyidae; genus Typhlomys; species Typhlomys cinereus. The sequence continues at coordinate 3,120,799 of JALPQD010000208.1, read as the reverse complement.
TTATTTTTCATCTTACTTCCACCCCGGTCCAAGGATGGGCCAAAATAAAAAATCCCCCCCACAATACTAACAAACAAACGGGACCCAAAAATTTTTGCTTGGAGAAGGAGGCTTGGTTGGGGAGGAAGGAGGAGAAGGGGGGGAACTTCTTCCTTTTTTTACATTGCTTTGGGTGGGGGGGTAAGTGCAGGGGGGCTTCATTAACACGGCCCCCAACTTTTTTTCTTTTGGGGCGAAGGCCGTTCTGGAGATGTGTCTTAAAAAAAAGAAAATTAAAAAAGGCTTTGGAAACACAAATGCCAGTTATTTTGAACCCTTGCTATTTCCACTTTTGGGGAAATTATAAAACAAAAAAAACCCCCCATTTACAGCCCAAGAGGTTTTTTTTTTTTTTTTTTTTCCCCCCCCACCTCGGTACCCCAACAAATAGGCCCACCGGGGGGAAACCCCATTGTTTCATACCGCAGGGCCAAACTGTTTTTTAAACTCAGGGTCAAAAAGAAAACATTTTGGGAAAATCATGCCCCAAATGTCCACACAAAAAATAAAACAACAGTTTTGGGGGACGGAGTGGATAAAGGCAAAAAAAAAAAAAAACTGTTTTGGTTTTTTGTACTGTTTATCAATTTTTTCTCTTTTTTTTTTTTTTTTTTTTTTTTTTACTAATATGGAGTTTTTTTTTTTTTTTTAACTTACTTTCAGGCCATTCAAAAAAAAAAAAAAAATTGATTTGGAAATTACTGGGAAAATTTTTGCCCGGGGGAAAAAAATGGGGGCTTTTTGTCCTTTTAAGGAAAAAAAAAACCAATTGTAATTTAACAAAGTTGAAAGGTTTAATCCCCCAAGGGACCCCACGGACAAAAAAATTAAGGCGCCAAGTAGTTAGTTTTAGGGGCCAGTAACAAGATGTTAACTCCCCCTTAATAGGGGGGCTCCTTAGGGTTTAAACCCATAAAAACACCAAACCCCAGGCCCACCTTAGGGGATTAGATAAAGGGAGGGGGGGACACAGGGGGGGGGCAAAAAATTCCCACGGGGATTATTGAAAAACACAGGGAGGGGATTGGGGTAGGGGAGGGGGCCCCCCACAACCAGGGAAAGGGAGGAGAGAAGGGAGGGAAACCCCCCCATTTGGTTTACCGGGGCCAGGTTGGGGGAGGGGGGGAAAAAAAAAAAACTAAGGGGTGCCTCCCACCCCAAAGGGACCCAACAAATAACAGTAATTTGGGGGAGGTGGGGGGGGGGGGGGCACAAAAAATTATTGAATTTTTTAAGTTTCAGGACTTGTTTGGTTTTCCGGGATGTCATTTTTACTTTTTTACTTTGGGGGGGGAGTGCAATCTCCACCACAAAACCGGAAAAAAAGAGGAAGAGCGGGGGGGGCCCATGGGGGGGCATTATAAAAGTTTTGTTGGGGCCCCAATATGATTTTAAAAAGGTAAACCATTTTTGCAAACACCACAAATGGGTTGATCAGGGAAACCCCTCCCTCCCCCACAACTTGTTGGTTTCCCCAAACTTTTAATTTTTTTTACAATTCTTACTTTTGAAAAACTGTGCTTTTTTCTCAAACCCCAAGGTGGGACCACTTCTTAAAACAGCCTTTTTTGTCTCTGGGGGGGCCCAAGGGGGTGGGGGGGTTGGTGGGTAAAAAAAAACAAAAAAGGTGGGGGTTACAAAACAAACACATTTTTTTTTACAAATGGCCCACCCAGGATTGGGGGGAGTTTTAGTGAAGGGGGGGCCAATTGCACCAGGAGCAACAAAAAAACCTGGCCAAAATACAAGGGAAAAAAAAGGCAAAAAACAAAAAACCCAAAAAACCAACCCCAATCCCAAAGGAACTTTCAGAAATGGGGGAACCTTTTATTTATTCCAAAAAAAAAAACCCAACCTAGAAAAACTTAGGTGGGAAAAGGGATTTACAAAGCCATTGAGTTCTATCCCCCATTCTTGGGGAAAGAAGCGAAGGGGGATTCAAGGGTGGAGGGATATCAGTGATGAAAACAAAAAGAGGGGGGCGGGGGGAAAAAGAGGGGAAAGAAACAGGGCATGAACGGAGGGGGTAAAGGGTAGAGGGAAAGGGGCCAACGTTGAAGACTGTGGGGTCAATCATTTAAAGAATGAAGGTAAGACTTAGGGGGAGGGCAGCGAAAACTAAAAAAAAAAAAAAAAAAAGAGTACGGGAACCGGATGGGAATATCCTTAAAAACAAGGAAAAGGGGACAAGTGGGAAAGTGGGACGGGTTGCGGGCAGGGGACCCGGTGGTGCGGGGGGGCTAGGTCCAAAAAACACTCACACCAATGGTTGGGGGGGGGGAACCTTACAACAAAATAAGTTTTTCTGTATTAAGGCAATTCTGCTTAAAAGGCACCCAAACGGATCCAGGGGACAGGGCAAATAAGTGGGAAATTGGGGAAGACACAAATCAGCAAAGTGGGTTCCTTAGGTTTGTTTTTACATAAGGGGGAAAAACGGGAAAAGGGTTTTCGGAACAAAAAGGGGCCCACTGGGTTCCTTGTACCGGGTTTTTTCCATCGGGAGAGGGGATTTGGGGCCCCAAAGAGGGAAAAAAAAAAAATCAAGGTCATTTTTTGCACAAGGAAAAAGTGAACTTTCTTTGGGGGGGCATAAAATGGGGGGGTTGGGAGGGCCAAACTTGGGGGATGGGAAGCGGGGGGAGAAAAGGGAGGTGGGGGGAGGCCGGGGGAGGGCAGGGGGGTGGTTACGCGGGGGGGAGGGAAGGATGGAGGGGTGGGAGGGCAACTGGTTGTTAACCTAATTCAGTTTGGGTATTGAGCTGAAAAAATAAAAAAAAAAAAAAA